>JAJIBD010030636.1:0-95000 GCA_021461705.1 Cryptotis parvus | reverse complement strand
ATATCACGCCTCCCTCAAGTGAGAGATGGAATCTGGAATTCCGACCTCTGTCGCTATTCCAGAATCAGGGACGCTGTCTCATTTGCCAAGTCATCTAAAATTAGATGGGCTAGACATGTAATGCAATTTGTCAACGACCGCTGGACTAGAGCCGACACCGTCTGGATCCCACAGGATGTCAAATGATCTTGTGGCAGCCCACCTACAAGATGGTCAGACTTCTTCGTCAAGACCCTTAAGGAACGATTTGAGGCTCTTCATATTCCTGAATCAACCAGATGCCATTGGGCTACATTGGCATGCGATAGGGTCAAATGGAAATGTATCTGGTGCCTGCTCGAGCAAATCGAGGAATAACGGGATTCAAGTGATCAAGTGATTCATTGTCTAATGGGACACCATAGGTCCTATCGATTCCTATTTAAATTACTTGGTATGTGGAGTGATGTAGCTTGTGTAACACTAAGGAGCTAAAACAGGTAACCTAGTTTAATTAGTACAGCAGATAGGGCACTTCCCTTGTACATGTTGTCCCGGCTTTGATTCCAGGCATTTCATATGGTCTCTAGAGTCCATCAGGATTAAATCCTGAGCTCAGAACCAGTAGAAAGTCCTGAGCATTGATGAGTATGGTCACAAAAACCTTGCTTTTAAATTTGTTTTGGAATTGTTTAAAGTACATATACCTCTTGGTCCAATATTTAAGGAGCATTTTACTTTTTGTTGAGGCATCCTTTTGCTTAGATAAACATATAATTAATGTAACAAATTACTAACATGCCTTTGGAGTGTGAGAAAGAGTGTGGCAGTTACAGAGAGCAGATGCAAAAATTAGAAAGCATATAACACTAAAAATAAATCCAAGTGGCCAATGATATATCTGTATAAAGCATGCATAAAAATAGTCTTTTTTAAATAAAAGTATGTATAGATGTCAATTTATTAACTTGATTTATATTGATCATTTTAATGATATAAAACAATAGATACTACTTTACTTACTGGATCTCTTTTGTTTTTGATAAAAGGAGTTGTTTATAATTGAAAATAAAAGTTTCTTTTTATTACATGCTATATTAAACACAGGTTTTGGGATGCTTAGAATTTGTAATAGAAATTAGATTTTGGGATGCCTAGAGTTTGCAATACAAATTATTTTATATCATTTCATAACACTTCTGTAATTACTTTCTGTGCTAATGACAGAGAAGAGTGAAGATACATACTAAGAAGGTTTTCTTGGTAAGTACTTAGAATACATTTGTATGAGGTTAAAATATGAAAATATTGTTCTTATTTTAAATTTATACCCTTTCTTTCTTGTATGTTTTAAAAACATTTGACTTGATTGTTCTCTTTCTCTCTGGTTAGAGCCTACATTTTTTAATGATTTTTTTTTTTTTTTGTACCACATACATACAGTGGTGCTCTGGGACAGGGGTAATTCCTGGATCTGTGCTTGGGATCAGTCTGGGTAATAGACTATGAGGCCGATGAGGTGCTCAGGATCAAGCCCAATCTTTGGAATGCTAAGCATGCACTCCAATTCTATGAACAAGCTCTCTGGCCCTTAAGCCTTTATTTTTATATATTTTTAATTAAACATTTTAGTATACCACCGTGAGATATACAATTACAACATTGTTCATGTTAGGAGGTTTCTGTCACATAGTGTTCCAGCATCCGCCCTCCATCAGTGCCCATTTCCCACCACCAATGTCCCCAATTTCCTCCCCCTCCCATAGCCTTAGCCTGCCTAAATAGTAGGTTCTTTATCTCTTTTTCTCTCTCCCTCTCTCTCCCTTCCTTCTTCTACACATTGTGGGTTGCACTACCTGCACTTGGAAACCATCATGTGCATTTTTTGCCTGTATTTATTGCTCAGTTCTATGTTGGTATCAGCCCTTTTGACATTTATTCACAAATGTTCTCTTCTCTGTCTTACCTAACCTCTGACTCCCTCACATTTGCAGTAATTTCCACTTTTGATAAGACCACCTGATATATCTATGTCATGCAAATAAATGCAGTCATTCTATGTCTCTCTCTTTCCTTCTGACCAATTTCACTCAACGTGATCCTTTCCATGTCCATTGATTTATAGGCAAATTTTATAACTTCATTTTTCCTAACAGCAGCATAGTATTCCATTGTGTAGATGTACCACAGTTTCTTTATCCAGTCATCAGTTCTGGGGCATACTGGTTATTTCCAGGTTCTGACTATTGTGAATAGTGCTGCTATGAAAATAAAAGTGTGGATTGTGTTTCCGCTGTGTTTTTGGTTTCCCAGGGTATATTCCCAGGAATGGTATGGCTGGGTCAAAAAGGGAGCTCTATTTCTAGTCTTTGGAGGAATGTGCATATTGTGTTCCAGAAAGGTTGTACAAGTTGACATTCCTACCAACAATGTATGAGAGTCCCCTTTTCCCCGCATCCATGTCAGCACTTGTTGCTTTTACCCTTTTGAATATGGGCCAGTCTCTGTGGAGTGAGTTGATATTTCATTGTTGTTATGATGCATCTTTCTGATGATTAGTGATGATGAGCATTTTTTCCTATATACCTTTTGGCCATTCGAATTTTTTCCTTATCAAAGTTTCTTTTCATTTCTTCTTCCCATTTTTTTTATGTGGTTGGCTCTTTTCTTCTAATATCGCTGTACCAGTGCCTGATATATTCTGGATATTAACCCCTTATCAGATGGGTATTGGGTGAATATTCTTTTCCATTCTGTGGACTGTCTTTGAATCTAAGTCACTATTTCTTATGAGGTGCAGAGGCTCTTTAGTTTCATGTAGTCCCATATGTTTATCTTTTCTTCTAGTTGCTTTGTTAGTGATGTTTCACCTTTGAAGATGTGTTTAGCTTCTTTGTCATGGAGGGTTTTTCCTATATTTTCTTCAACGTACTTTATGGATTCAAGTCTGATATTGAGATCTTTAATCCATTTTGATCTGATTATTGTGAAAGGTGTTAGACACAGGTCCAAATTCACTTTTTACATGTAGCTGTCCAGTTTTCCCAGCACCACTTGTTGAAGAGGCTTTCCCTTACTCCAGTTTGGACTCTTTGCACCTTTATCAAATATTAACAGATCATGTCTTTGAGGGTGGGTATCAGGGCACTCAACTTTATTCCATAAATCCACGGGTCTGTTTTTATTCCAGTACCACACTGTTTTAATTACTGCTGCTTTGTAGTACAGTTTGAGGTTGGGAAAGGTGATGCCTCCCATCTTCTTTTTCCCAAGGATTGCTTTAGCTATCCATGGGGGTTTATTATTCCATATGAATTTCAGGAGTGTTTGGTCAATTTCTTTTTAGAATGTCATGGTTATCTTTATAGGGACTGCATTGAATCTGTACAAAGTTCTAGGGAGTATTACCATCTTGACAATGTTAATTCTCCCCATCCATGAGCAGGGAATGTGTTTCCATTTCCTCGTGTCCTCTTTTTATTTCTTGAAACAGTGTCTTGTAGTTCTCTTTGTATAGGTCCTTTATACACCTGGTTAAGCTGATTCCTAGGTATTTGATTTTCTGTGGTACAATTGTGAATGGAATTGATTTCTTAATATCCCTTTCTTCTCTTTCGTTAATTTGTATAGGACAGCCACCAACTTTTTGGGTATTGATTTTGTACCCTGCCACTCTACATATCTATTGTTTCTAAGAGTTTTTGGTTCGAGAGTTTAGGGTTCTCTAAGTATAATATCATGTGCATCTGCAAATAATAATAGCTTGATTTCTTCCTTGCCTATCTGGATGACCTTAATATCCCTTTCTTCTCTGATTGCTATGGCGAGTACTTCTAGTACTATATTGAAAAAAAGAGGTGAGAGAGGGCAACCTTGCCATGTTCGGGATCTTAAGGGGAAGGCTTTCAATTTTTCTCCATTAAGAATGATACTCCCTGTGGGCTTTTGGTAGATGAAAGCCTTTATCTTTAATGGGTTCTGTGGTTTAATTTGGTATGCTACTCTATGCTTTTCTTTGGATATTTTACCATCTGTACTCCTCTCCCACAACTATTTCAGAAAAACTACTTGCTTGGAGACATAGGCCACATATTGATTGCCCTCCTTGTCCAAGTCTGGCCTTTTGATTTCTTTCTTTTATGTTGTCTTTGACTTGATAGACAGTTTTACAGTTTTTCATTGCCTTTCCCGAATCAGTATGTGAAATTCCTTTCATTTGAGTCTTTTCATTTCTATCTCAAATCGATTTTACTTCTTTTTTTTTTCTGTTAGTGAGGTAACGTCTCATAAACTAAGGTTCTGAAACTGGGATCAAGAGAGAGAGAGAGAGAGAGAGAGAGAGGGAAATAAAGTCAGTTTTAAACAGCTTGTCTCATGCTACCTCTTAAGTTTAGAGACAGTTATTGGTCTTGTCTGAGATTCTGGTTTCTTCTCATTGAAACTTAGCTCATGAAAGATATTGAGAGACTATTGATGGGATAATAGATAACAGGCAGTGTCAAGTTTATAATAATATTCCATAAAATGTCTTGCTTTTCTCAGCTTATTGCCCCAGTAAATCAATTGGTTAAGCATATTCACAAAATCATATTTACTATTTTTGTTGGCTCACAATTGGTTTGTTTTTCCTTTTAATCCAGTTTTGTGAAGCTGTACAACCAATCTGGTTTAAATTTGTGTAGATCATATTTGGGAGGAAGTTGTGCAGAGTTTAATCCAAGGTTTATGTAAATTATCATTTATATATGGCAAACTTGTAATATAAAAACACAATAATATACCTGTTAACCTGACTTTTTTTGAAGCAAAGAAGATTTTATTTGGAGGCACTTTAGAAAGGGAAAGGAAAGATAACAGAGATAAACAGTAGTGTGCTCAAGAGAAAACACGGACTCTTCCAAGGGTGGAAGGAGCCCCAGTGTCGGGAATGCCGCTGGGCTGGGGTCCCCAACAGTGTCAGGACAAAAGTTTTCTTCTACCTCTGAGGATGCCGGTGGAACAGATGAAAAATCACGAGTCCAGTGCAGTTCCAAAAGGTTTTTAATAGTACAAAAGCTCTTCCACAGCACTCCAATATAATGAACAAACTCTAGCTCTGGTCTGAACTTAGTCCATGCAAAAGAGCCTAAGTCTCCCACCAAAGAGAGGATATCACCCAAGTTGAGTCCTACCCAGAAGAAGGAGCAAATGGCCAAAGAGCAAAATGCCAAAATCCAAAAACAAATGGCCGAGGAGCCAAAAGCCGAAAGCGAAATGGCCAAGGGGCCTCAAGTCAGTCCCCTTATATACACCAAAGTAATCCTACAGGGAAGGTCATGACAACAAAGAACCCTAAACAGTGTAGAAGAGCAGTGCCACACCCTATTGCAGGTATAAACAAAGGTTATGCCAAGGACTACTCCGAGATTATCTCTTATGTAAAACACTGGAGAGAGAGGGCTGATATAAAGTAATGCATCTTAATTCATGAGCTTCATGTAATCTAAATGGTACCCACAAGGTCCTTCTTATTATTATCTGCAACAGGGTGATTCTGAGGTACCTTGTTCTCGTGTACTGAATGGGTCACACTCGCCTGCTTAGAGCAAACTAGTATGATCCTTCCTATAGTCTTCCTATAGTCTCAACGTAGCCAGGATGGTGGTCTCCTGGTAAATTCTAACTGTCCCATGTTGGGTGCAGTGGGTATAAAGAGGAACTGTGCCCAATCTAGAAAACATAGAAGTCTTAGTAGATCTATAAGTCAGAAGTTATTCAATCAAGGTGACTTCTGTAACTGCCACCCACTATAGCAGTATTTACATAGAAGAGAGGTCTCATTTGAATGAACCTTGGCTTAAATAGATTAAGCTGGGGGGTGGGCAAAACAACAAAGCTCCCAGGTTAGCTAAACCTGTCCTCCAACACCCCAGTACAGGCATCCCAGCATTAGGTATGAAAGCAAGAATTTACACATTTCAAAACAGGGAGATGATGGTGACCCGTGCCTGGGCACCACATGTGTTTGGCGATGTGGGCTCATGGAGAACATGGGTACACACAGCACAGGGGTTCCAGCAGCAAATTGCACCTACATTGAGATTTTTTGTCTTACATTTATAATTTTAGACTGTGTTTTGTTGTCTATAATTAGTTATAACCTTTCTTACTTCCCTCAATGTGTTTAACATAATTACATGACTAACTCTCTTTTGAATACAAACAAGTCTATACTCCTACTACTGTACAATTTAAAAATAGAAATAAATATATTTTCTTTGACTGGAATCATGATATATCATTATTATTATTTTTTTTTTTGCTTTTTGGGGTTACACCTGGAATTGCTCAGGGGTTTCTCCTGGCTCTGCACTCAGGAATTACTCCTGGTGGTGCTCGGGAACCATATGGGATGCTGGGGATCAAACCCAGGCCAGCAAAGGCCGGCCATGCAAGGCAAACGCCCTACCCGCTGGACTATCGCTCCGGCCCCTGATATATTATTTTTATTAATTATATTATTGATGCATTTATGAATGTTTGTAGGGAATATCTGCTAATATTCGGGCTGGATTATTATCTGGAAAGTTTAAAATATAATAATTAATTAATAATTATTTAATTATCAGATAATAATATGTGTTTTATTATCTTACATCTTTTTTTTTTTGAGAACTAGCTACTGGTCAGAACTAACCGGTCATATTGTTTTTCCCGGAGTTTCAAATAATATGTTTCTTGCTGGTGTTTTATATTAAAAGCCCAATAGTTCCATAAAAGGTTCCATTCTCATGGCCTTATAAAATCCTAATTACCTATAAAAGTTCCTAAAATTTTCTTACATTGGGAACTGGAATTTCAATCTTTCACTTTGTGAAGATGAATATCAATCAAAATAATCTGTAACAACATGCTTTCAATTGTTATCAAGACTAAGTAATCTATATATAGTATAAAATTGAAATAAACTGATACTTCTCAAGTATTTTGCCATGATCTAAATTTTTATGTTTGCCAAATATTCCTAAATATGTAATTCTTCATGGTTAATGAGATAGACTTAGGAGGTGGAAGGTATTATATTACAATGCAATTTTAATAAATAAAACTGGTTTTCTTAAAAAAATAAACTTCAGGGGCCAGAGTGATAGCACAGAGGATAGGGCATTTGCCTTGCATGGAGCCAAACCTGGTTCAATCCCCGGCATCCCATATGGTCCCCCAAGCACTGTCTGGAGTAATTCCAGAGCATAGAGCCAGGAATAACCCCTGAGCATCACCGGGTGTGACCTAAAAAGCAAAAAAAGTGAAGAAACAAAAAACAAAACAAAACAAAACAACAATTCATAGCATTCTCCGGTTCTTTTCCATCATTCTTTATATCTGCGAACAGGGTGTCTTAACTTGCTAATCATCTTGACATCTTCAGCTACAACTTGCAATTTTCCCGAATGTGAAAAATATATTTCTGATATTTACAAGTTACGTAGTACAAATTATGTTATTATAGGAGCCTTAATGGACAATTATTTAGAAGAAGAAATCTATACAGAGTGGGAATCTTTAGATTTATTATTCAAATGAGATGCAATATTGAAGACAATTTTCTGTGGGTATTTTAATTGTGGTCAGACGACCCCCCCACTCCATGAGGACCTCCATTTTCCACATCCCAACCTTCCCCCTCGTCAGAACTCCACCCAGCAGAACAGCCTATCACAGTCCGGCTCATCGAGATCCACCTTGTTGCAGTCTTTTTTTAATCCTACCCAGGTATGCTGATCCAGAGACAGACATGGGGCAGAGCTGCTACTGGCTCTCACTGTGCCCAGCTGCTCATGAGGTGCCTGGGAGGGATGGCAGGTTCTGGCCCTGGCCCGCCACCCCAGCAGAGCCTCACAACAAGCCAGATGACCTCCCACTCCATGAGGGCCTCCATTTTCACATCCGGACTTCCTCCTCGTCAAAACTCCACCCAGCAGACCAGCCTATCACAGCCCGGCTTGCTCGGCCACTTGCGGCTGTGATGTTCATCAATAAATGCTGGATTTTGAGATGACTACAAGAGTATGCTACCCGCAAAGGCAGAACCTGACAAGCTACCTGTGTCATATTTGATATGCCAGATACCAGTAACAATTATAGACCTCATTCCCATGACCTGATGGAATGGTTTGAGGCTCTTCATGTTCCTGGAGCAAGCAGGTGCCCTTGGGCTATACTTGCATGAGACAGGTCATATGGAGATGCTACTGGTGCCCACTCGAGCAAATCGATGATGAACGGGAAGACAGTGATACAGTGATACAGTGATTTTAATTGTGATAGTTTCTATAGAAAGAATATGAGGAACTAATAGCAGTGTTTCCTTTACAGGATATACACATATGCACTGAGGATAGTTCATCTTGTATATATGTCATATGTTGTCTGAACAAGAGAGATAGTAAAAGACTTAATGAGCTTACCTTACATGTAACCAATCCCAATTCTATCTCTAGCACCATATATGACCCTCTGAGCATCACTAGAACTGATCACTTAATATCAAGGTTGTGACTTTATATGAAAATGTGGGCATACGGAAATTAGGGTGTTGGCTTTGCATGTAAGCTGACCTGGTTCAATCCCTGGCACCACATGTAGTTCTCAAAGCTCTACAAGTAGAGTGTAGAGGAAGGAGCAAGCCCTGAACACTTCCAATTGTTATCCACAAACAAACAAACAAACAAACAAACAAACCATCAGACATTGTCTCCTATGTCCGCCAAATCATGGGAACATTTACAGTAGTAGTCATAGGAGATTTTAACTATAAGATGCACATTGTCAGTAGATCGATCACACAATCTTATATAAGATTGTTTGAGTTTTTTTAAATGGGACTAGATTTGATCACAAGAGGAATTCCTAGAAAAATACTAGTTTATTTATTATAAACACAGAGAGGTGATTATGTCTACTAGGGACATTCTGAGATAAAATGTGGTGTGAGATATGCTCTCAACTTCAGTTGACTTAGTTCATGAAAGAAAGATTTAAGATAGTTTTTTAATGATTAAAACAAATGTTGAAGTTCTCCTTTTTCCTTCTTAGACAGAAATCTCCCCAGTCACTTAATCGATTCATCCGTATTTTCTATCCCTCCCATTCTGAGGCAAAAAGCTAATTTAGCACTTCTAGACCAAGCATCATGTTCTTGATTATATTTTACTTATCTGGGATTAAGAAATAAATTAGAATCATCCTCGCTTAAAATTCCTAATTAAACAACATGGATTTAGAATTATTTTATAGCCATTCCTAAATTCACAACTTTTCACTGTACAAACTGAACTATAAAACTATCTAGGAATAGACTTTAGTATATTATATCTTACAACACTTATAATTTTCTCTTTACTAAATTTTGGGTACAATAAGGAAGTCAGTATGCAGTCTTGGGGCTGGAGCGATAGCCCAGCGGGTAGGGTGTTTGCCTTGCACGCGGCCAGCCCATACAGGCCTGGGTTCGATCCCGGCATCCCATATGGTCCCCTGAGCACCATCAGGAGTAATTCTTGAGTACAGAGCCAGGACTAACCCCTGAGCATTGCCGGGTGTGACCCAAAAAGCAAAAATAAATAAACTTGGATCTAAACAAATATTTAAAAAATAATGCAGTCTTAAGTTAAAGCTTATGAAATTATAATAAATCATATTGAATAAACAAAGAAATATGTTATTGGATTAAAATTTGGAAATTATGTTAACTGTATATTTGTTTATGTGATATAAGGCAAAGCTGTTATTTTTCTGTATATATGTTCACGATATATTATGTTTATACTAGCATTTTCTAAGTTTTCTTAGCTATTAAAATTCTAGATATACATAGAATCATTTTTATTATTTTCCCATCTGTTTAGTATGAACTGAACAGAGGAGACATTGGGCCAAGTGAGGATCTGTATCATAGTAACAGACTGTTTTTCATACAAATCTACTTCCCCAATTTCTAATCTATACTTCTGAAAGCTAGTGAAAAGATTTAATTTAATGTGTTGTACCATGAGATCATTTAACATGACATAGAAGTTGGAAACTAAATATTTTTTTCTGTGTTCAAAACAAACCCAATTGTTACTGTAAAGAAGCAAGCACAAACAAATAAAAGGAATTAAATGGTGTGATCCAGATATAATAGTCTCCTGAGTTTTCTTGTTACTATATTTCTAAGACTATTTTCTTTTATTCTTTCTCGTTCTCTCTCTCTTTCTCTTTTCCTTCCCTTCCACATTGTGGATTACAATACATACATCAAGAGATTGTCATGTGTATCTTTTTGCCTGTATTTTATACTCAGTTCTAGGTTGGTATCAGCACTTTCGACAATTATTAGCATACTTTTCCATTCTCTGTCTTACCTAGCTTCTGACTCCCACATTTTGTGATAATTTCCACCTTTGACAAGACCTCCTGATCCATGTTCCACCTGACCTTGGATATTGGTAACATAATATGTACACACATATGTATATGTATATATATATATATATTGTGTGTGTGTGTGTGTGTGTGTGTGTGTGTGTGTAGGCTCAGCGTGTGCCTACCCTATGCTGGCAGGTGCAGGTAACCCGTTGAACCCAATTCGTGATGGGGATCGGGGATTGCAATTATTCCCAATGAACAAGGAATTCCCAGTAAGTGTGGGTCAGCTTGCATTGATTAAGTCCTTGCCTTGATTAAGTCCCTGCCCTTTGTACACACTGCCCGTCACTACTCCAGATTGGTAGTAGTAGAAACAAAGACCAAAGCAAAGATAAATATTTTGGACTACATGAAACTAAAAGCTCTGTATCTCAAAAGAAACAAAGACCAAGAAACAAAGACAGTCCACAGAGTGGGAAAGAATATTCACCCAATACCCATCTGATAAGGGGTTATTATCTAGGTAATATCAGGCACTGGTAGAACTTAAAAAAAGAGAGAACAGTCAATCCTATCAAAAATGGGGAGAAGAAACAAACAGAAATTTTGACAAAGAAGAAATTCAAGTGGCCCAAAAATATATGAAAAACTGCTCATCATCTTCATCAGGGAGTGGGAAATGTAAATGGTAGGGATTCTTGGTACATTTGTAAAGAGGAATGGAAACTCTTGAGTGAACAGAACAATATGTGTACCCATTGGAACAGTTTATGCAAGAAACTAACACTAACCTTAGGATAGTCACTGTAACTTCAATTCTAGTATGAATGAGTCAGCGTCCTGACTCTTGAGTGTCGACGGAGGTTGGAACTCCAGATTTCTTCTCTCACTTGAGTGAGAAGCATGATATTCCAAGCATAGTTCTTTAGATTCCTCTTTGGGAGACCTGAATAACATTCTCACCCTATTTCATAGGACCCAGGTCTCTGAGGCATATGTTAATGCAGGGAGAGAAGTGGAGTTGAAGAGTTGTGCCTGGAGCTAGAGGTTTTTTGAACTATTAGCTATTTATGTGATGCTCTTGAAGGCACTCCAATGCCACTCTTTTGCTCCTGCGCAACTTAGATTTTAGGTCATTCATTATATTGAGTTCTTCACCTAGGTACACATAACTGCTGCATTCAGAGATGTTTATTCCATTGAGAGTGAATCGGGCCTCTGGAACAAGTTAGTTTTTCATGAACATTGTTTTGTGAGATAAAGCTGTAGACTTATCTTTCCACATTCTTGGTCGAAGTCAGCCAGCATTTGTGATAGATCCTGAAGGATCTATTACATCTTTCAGAAAGGCAATGGAGAAGATAATCCATGACTTCTACTCAGATTTCTTTGATAGCCATATCCACCTGTCCACATACCAAATTCTGCAGAATGGCTATGTCGTTCGCAATGTTCTCCCTCCTGAAATCTGATATGTCATTTTGTTGGTAAAGAAGTGAAGAACAACCAGCCTAGACTGAGTCAGACCTGAAAACCTGAAGAATCTGCTGTCAGTACTCACGATACACTAGCTTGGCTCTTCATATCTACCTGTCTGAATGCACGGTGCCCTCCCAATAGAAAAACCAGCAGGACATTTCTACTGTTCAAGAAGGGAGACATCTATGACATTGGCAACGATTACCCCTGGTTCAGCAAGAGTTCAGCAACAATGCGGAACCAGAGACTCTCAGACATGGGGCAGAGCTGCTACTTGCTCTCCATGTTCCCAGCCGCTCATGAGGCGCCCGGGAGGCATGGCTGTTTCTAGCCCTGGCCTGCCACCCCAGAAGAGCCTCACAACAAGCCAGATGGCCCCCCCCAGCCCCCGACTCCATGGAGTCCGCCGTTTTCCATATCCGGACTTCTTTCTCATCACAACTCCACCCAGCAGCTCAGACTATCACAGCCCGGATCATGGACACCCAACCTGCAGCAGTTTTTTTTTTCAATCCGGCCCAGGTATGCTGAACCAGAGACTCTCAGACATGGGGCAGAGCTGCTACTTGTTCTCCCTGTGCCCAGCTGCTCATGAGGCACCCAGGAGGCATGGTGGGTTCTAGCCCTGGCCTGCCACCCCAGCAGAGCCTCATGACAAGCCAGAGCGACCCTCCCCCGACTCCATGGATGCCTCTGTTTACCATATCTGGATATCTGGACTTTTTTCTCGTCACAACTCCACCCAGCAGATCAGACTGTCACAGCGACTTGCACTGCTGTTAGCGGCCATGTTTTCATCAATAATTGCTTTATTTAGAGCTGACTACAAGAGTTTGCCACCCACACAGCAAGCCTGGCAAGCTGCTGGTGTCGTATTTGATATGCCAAATACCAGTAACATTTATATTAGGTCATTTCTATGACCTGATATAATGGTTTGAGGCTCTTTATGTTCCTGGAGCAAGCGGATGCCTTTGGGTTCTACTAGCATGAGACAGGACATATGGAGATATTACTGGTGCCCGCTCTAGCAAATAGATGATCAATGGGAAGTAGTGATAGTGATAGTGAACTATTGCCCCATCTTTCTGTTGTCTGTCACTTACAAGCTGTTCACTCAAGTCATCCTGAACAGGATTGGTAGAACATTACATGCAGGACAACCATGTGAGCAAACTGGCTTCCAGAAAGGATTCAGCACAATAGACCATATCCACATGGTAAACAAGCTTATTGAGGTTTGTAGGGGAGTTCGAGATCCGCTCTGTCTCACATTCATTGATTTAAAGAAAGCCTTTGATTTCATTGAGACTGAAGTGGTCATTGAATCCCCTAGCCAAACAGGGCATTCAAACCCAATACATCAAGATTCTTTGTGAGCTGTATTACGGATTCACCACCAGGATCTCACCATTCTACAAGGAAGTGGTCATTGATTTCAAAAGAGGGGTTTGACATGGTGATACCATTTCACCAAAACTCTTCAGTGGCACCTTCGTGAATGGCACCAATTAGAATGGAAAAAATGGGAGTGAGGAAAGATGGTAGGCAATTATACCTCCTCCAATTTACTGATGACATTGTTCTAATAACAGCAAACATTAGCCAAGCTGCACAAATGCTGGCTGACTTCAACCAAGACTGTATGTTGGGGAGCATAAAAACCCAGTATTATAGCAGGTATTTAAAAGAAAGAACAAATACAATGAAAGTAAAAACATGAAGCTATAAGCAAAAGTCTAGTAGTAACCAAAATAAATTATAGACCTCATTCCCATGACCTGATGGAATGGTTTGAGGCTCTTTATGTTCTTGGAGCAAGCAGGTGCCCTTGGGATCTACTTGCATGAGACAGGTCATATGGAGATCTTACTGGTGCCCACTCGAGCAAATTGACGATGAACAGGAAGACAGTGATACAGTGACAGTGATACCAAAATAAAAGACAACATAATGAAAATAATCACAAATCATGTTTTGATAACCAGCTATTTGAAAGTGTGTAATTATTTCATGCAACTGAATCACTTGATCACTTGACTTCCCGTTGATTGATTTGCTCGTGCAGGACCAGTAACATCTCACTCAATATGTCCTGTCACATGATAGATAGCCAAAGGGCATCTGCCCACTCCAGGAACATAAGGAGCCTCAACACCATTCCATCAGTCATGGGAAAGAGGTGTATATTTGTTATTGGTGTCTGGCATATCAAATTCGACATGGTAGCTTGCCATGCTCTGCCGTGTGGGTAGGATACTCGAGTAGTCAACCCAAATTTCAAGCATTTATTGATGAACCACGATGCTGCTTTGCGGCTGTGCAAGCCGGGCTGTGATCAGCTCCTCTGCTGGGTGGAGCTCTGAGGAGACGGGAGTCCAGATGTGGAAAATTCCAGCCCTCATGGAATTAGGGTTTCTCTAGCTTCTTGCGAGGCTCTGCTGGGTGGTGAGCCAGAGCTGGAACCTGCCATCCCATCAGGGCACCTCATGATTAGTTGGGAACAGGGAGCAGCAGCTCTGCCCCATGTTTGTCTGTCTATGGATCAGCATACCTGGGCTTGGAAAGACTGCTGCAGGTGGGCAACTGATGAGCTGCGTTGTGGTCAGCTCTTCTTCTAGGTGGATCTCAGAGGAGAGGGCAGTCCGGATGTGGAAAATGCCAGCCTTCATAGTGTGAAGGTTCCTCTGGCTTCTTGTGAGGCTCAGCTGGGTTGGCGGGCCAGGGCTAGAACCTGCCATCCCTCATGGGCACCTCGTGACCAGCTGGACACAGGGAGAGCAGGCAGCAGCTTTGCCCCATGTGTGTGAATCTCTGAATTGGCATACCTGCGCTGGACTTGGAAAGGACTGCTTCAGGGTGGGTCACTGAGGAGCTGGGCTGTGATCAGCTCTTCTGCTGGGTGGAGTTCTGACGAGAGGGGAGTCTGAATGTGTAAAATGGCAGCCCTCATGGTGTGGGGGTTCCTCAGGCTTCTTGCGAGGCTCTGCTGGGGTGGCAGGCCAGGGCTAGAAACCGCCATCCCTCCTGGGCACCTTGTGATTAGCAGGGCACAGGGAGAACATGCAGCAGCTTTGCCCCATGTGTGTGAGTCTCAGATATGCAAATGAATATCAAATAAAAAATTGCTTTATAAAACAACTGTATCTTGTCAAATCTTGTCATGTAGGGAAAAAGGGACTCTCGTCCACTGTTGGTGGGAGTGCCGGCTGGTCCAGCCCTTTTGGAAAACAATATGGGCATTCCTCCCAAAACTAGACATTGAGCTCCCATTTGATCCAGCAATAGCACTCCTGGGAATCTACCGGCGAGACAGAAAAACACATAGCAGAAACACTATCTGTGCTTCTTTATTCATCTCTGCGCTATTCACCATAGTTAGAATCTGGAAACAACCTAAATGCCCGAGAACAGAGGACTGGCTAAAGAAATTGTGGTTCATCTACACTATGGAATACTATGCAGCTGCCAGAAAAGATGAAATTATGAAATTTACCTGCAAATGGATGGACAGGGAGACTATCATGCTGAGTGAAATTAGTCAGAAGGAAAAGGACAGATATAGAATGACTGCATTCATTAATAGGATATAAATAGATACCAGTATTTTACTAAGTGTGGGAAATGGTAATGGCAGATTAAAACTCACCATTGAATAGACACAAAGAGACTTAAGTATCACTGTATCACTGTCTTCCCGTTGTTCATCAATTTGCTTGAGCGGGCCCCAGTAATATCTCCATATGTCCTGTCTCATGCTAGTAGAGCCCAAGGGCATCTGCTTGCTCCAGGAACATAAAGAGCCACAATCCATTCCGGAATGAGGTCTATAATTGTTACTGGTATTTGGCATATGAAATACAACACGGGTAGCTTGCCAGGCTCTGCCCTGCAGGTAGCATACTCTTGCAGTCATCGCTAAGTCCAGCATTTAATGATGAACCGCGTGGCAAGCGGCCGCACGAGCCGGACTGTGATAGACTGGTCTGCTGGGTGGAGATCTGACGAGAAAGAAGTCCGGATGTGGAAAATGGAGGCCCTCATGGAGTGGGGGGTCGTCTGGCTTGTTGCAAGGCTCTGCTGGGCTGGCGGGCCAGGGCTAGAACCCGCCATCTCTCCTGGGCTCCTTGTGAGCAGCTGGGAACAGGGAGAGCAAGTAGCAGCTCTGCCCCATGTCTGTCTCTGGATCAGCATACCTGGGCCAGATTAAAAAAGACTGCAGCAGGGTGGATTTCGATGAGCCGGACTGTGATAGGCTGGTCTGCTGGGTGGAGTTCTGACAAGAGAGAAGTCCAGATGTGGAAAATGGAGGCCCTCATGGAGTGGGGAGTTGTCTGGCTTGTTGCAAGGCTCTGCTGGGCTGGCGGGCCAGGGCTAGAACCCGCCATCTCTCCTGGGCTCCTTGAAATGGTAATGGCAGATTAAAACTCACCATTGAATATACACAAAGAGACTTAAGTGATAAATTGTAAATATCTGAAGGCCTAGCCACAATGTGTAAAATAAGAGGGAGAGAGATGCAGAGACAGAGAGAGAGAGATAGAGAGAGAAAGAGAGGAAACTGGGGTACCTGCTATTGAGGCAGCCTGGGGGCGGGATGGGGTGAAGTACATTTGTGGTAGAAATGGGGCACTGGTGGAGGGATGGGTGCTGGAATACTGTATTACCAAGAAACAATTATGAACACTTTTGTAATTGTATGTCTCACAATGGTATAATAAAAAATTAAAAAAAAAACTGTAGAGGGGCCCAGAGTGATAACACAGCAGGTAGGGTATTTACTTTGCAAGTGACTGACTCGTGTTCAATTCCTGGCATCCCATATGATTCCCCGATCACCACCAGGAGTATTTCCTGAGTGAAGAGCCAGGAGTAACTCCAGAGTTTTGCCGAGTGTGACCCAAAAAAAAACATAAATAAATAAAACAACTGTAGAACTTTTTAACATATATATGTGTGTGTGTATATATATATAAACACAAACATACACACATATATATATATATGACTAAATGTACACAAAATCAATAATTACAAGAAAAAAAGAAATTAAATCTTGAGACTGGTTCATTTTATGAGATAATCTCTAAAAATATCAGAGAAACTATCATCAATATAGAAGAAATATATTATGGTAAGAATATATTTTTGAAAAGCAAATGCTCAGTTAATGGAGTTATAGGTAGGTAAAACTACAATGGGCGACATTATATTTTCTACACACACATATACACATATATACATATATATCAATTATATCACTTGTTTCTCCTGTCTTCCCGTTTTCATCGATTTGCTTGAGCAGGCATCAGTAACATTCCATACACGCTGTCTGTCACATGCTCTTGTAGCCCAAGAGCATCTGTTAACTCCAGGAATATGAAGAGCCTGAAACTATTCCTTCAAGTCATGGGAATGTGGTCTATAATTGTTACTGGATTTTGGCATATCAAATACGACACAGGTAACCTGCCAGACTCTGCTATGCACTGCATCACTGTCTTCCGTTCATCATGATTGGCTCAGTGGACACCAGTAATATCTCCATATGTCCTCTCTCATGCTAGTAGAGCCCAAGGAAACCTGCTTGCTCCAGGAACATAAAGAGCCTCAAATCATTCCATCAGGTCATAGGAATGAGGTCACAAGGCACCCAGGAGGGATGGCAGGTTCTAGCCCTGGCCAGCCACGCCAGCAGAGCCTTGCAACAAGCCAGATGGCCCCCACTCCATGAGGGCCTCCATTTTCCACACCTGGACTTCCCTCTTATTAGAACTACACCCAGCAGACCAGCCTATCACAGCCCAGCTAATCGAGATCCACCATGCAGCAGTCATTTTTAAATCCGGCTCAGGTATGCTGATACAGAGACTCACAGACATGGGGGCAGAGCTGCTACTGGCTCTCCGAGTGCCCAGCTGGTCACGAGGCACCCAGGAGGGATGGTGGTTCTAGCCCTGGCCTGTCACCCCAGCAGAGCCTTGCAACAAGCCAGACAAAAACACCCCCACTCCATGAGGGCCTCCATTTTCCATACCCGGACTTCCCCTTGTCAGAACTCCACCCAGCAGCAGACCAGCCTATATATATGTATATATATATATGTATATATATGTATATATATGTATATATATACATACACATATAAACACACACACACACACACACACATATATATATATATATAAACACACACACACATATATATATATATATAATGGAACTACCATGTTTTCAGCAATTACATTTATGGGTTTATAGATGAGGCAAAAATAAATATGATGAGATAGTTGAAAACTTATAGATTTATCTATAGCAGCCAAGATACTACAGCGTCACTCATTTTATCAAGGAAGTAACTTTCTATTTTCTTGTCACAATAAATTTGGTTAAGACTACTTTACTTTTAGGTTTGCAAAAGAACTTCCATACATGACTGTTAGGAAAGCTGCAAAATTGAGTTTTAGATTTTGCTCTCTCTAGGAATACATCTGCAAATTTTCATCTCATTTGATCATTTTCTTGGCTATTTGAGCAGAGTCACTGGACCAGAAAGCAAGCATTTGTCATTTCATGGAATGTCCCAGTGAAAGTTGAAAAAGTGATATTTAATCACTGTATCACTGTATCACTGTCTTCCCGATCATCATCGATTGGCTCAAGCGGGCACCAGTAACTTCTCCATATGTCCTGTCCTATGCTAATAGAGCCAAAGGGCACCTATTTGCTCCAGGGACATAAAGAGTTTCAAACCATTCCATCAGATCATGAGAATGAGGTCTCAAATTGTTACTGGTATTTGGCATATCAAATACAACATGGGTAGCTTGCCAGGCTCTACCGTGCGGGTAGCATACTCTTGTAGTCATCTCTAAATCCAGCATTTATTGATGAACCATGTGGCCGCTTGAGGCCACGCGAGCCAGGCTGCGATAGGCTGATCTGCTGGGTGGAGCGGCTGTGCACAGGGAGAGCCAGTAGCAGCTCTGTCCCATGTCTGTGAGTCTCTGGATCAGCATACCTGAGGCTCAGCATACCTGAGTCTTAAAAAAGACTGCTGCAGGGTGGATCTCGATGAGCCGGGCTGTGATACACAGATCTGCTAGGTGAAGTTCTGATGAGAGGGAAGTCTGGATGTGGTAAATGGACGCCCTCATGGAGTGGGGGGTCGTCTGGCTTGTTGCAAGGATCTGCTGGCATGGCGGGCCAGGACTAAAACCCACCATCCCTCCTGGGCACCTCGTGAATGGCTGGGCACAGGGAGAGCCAGTAGCATCTCTGCCCCATGTCTGTGAGTCTCTCAATAAAAATAAAGTTTACAAAACTAGCATGTTAGAATAGAAATGTCTTATAACCTCTTTTGGTAACAATGACAGGACAAATAGTTTAGGATAGTGTTTTCAATTGTTATTGAAATTGAAAATAGTTCATATTCTTAGATATGGACATTCAGTTGCTATTGATATTGGAAATACTACGTATTTTAGAACTTTTTGCAAATTTACCCCTTGAGGTGTTGGAGTGTTTTTTGCTGTGCTTGGCTGTATTGGCAGGTGGCAGATAGGAGACAGGCTTGTCTACACCCAGGGCTCTGCCCTGTGGGCCTTTAATGGTTTTGGTCTGAGATAGAAAAAGACTAAGCCCCCTGGGATGAACCCAGAGCCATGGCAGAGCCTGGCAAGCTATGCGTGGTGTATTCGGATAAGCCAAAAACAGTAACAATGATGGACCTTTTACCCAATGAATTCAGACGTCACTGGAGCCCTCTTGAGCAAATTGATAAACAACGGGAAGACAAGTGATACAAGTGATCATTTATAATGATGTAACATGATTAAAATACAGGAGGGAAGACATCACAATGGGAAGACAAGTGAAGTATCATTATATGTGTAACTGATAAAAACAGGAGGGAAGACATCTGCAATGGTACTATATGCCGGTTGAAGTACTATATACCATCCGGGGCATCTATATCACTCAATCTCCTGTAGAGAAAGCATTCTGTTTCCTTTCCTAAGCAAAGTTCCAGCTATAGCTGTAGGATGTGATAACTTGTTAGTTTTATATTCATAAGACCAGAGTACAAGGATCATTAGTGTACTTACAAGATCTAAAAATGAGCTAACAATGTATTTCTTATTTCCCACTAAGAAATTAATCAGCTTTGTTTGTTCAAGAGCTTGGTTACCAAAGATTTTCTGTCTTGTTCATGTATGTTAGCTCTTCAGCAGTGATCAAACAATAACAATTGAAAACACTATCCTAAAATATTTGTCCTGTCATTGTTACCAAAAAGAGGTTTTAAGACATTTATATTCTAATATGCTAGTTTTGTATACTTTATTTTCATAGTAAGTGATGTCTGAGATAACTAAAGAAATAAAAGAAAGAAAAATATTTGAAGGTAAAATAAACTTCAAGTTAATTTTTCATGTTTTTCTAACTTCAAGCAGGCAAATTTACATAAATTTCACTTTACATAAGGAAGTGTCTTACACCTACCATGTCATTAATTACTGGTTAATTACAGACAGATTTGCTGTAGTGGTGAAAGGACTTGACAGTAGATAATGAGAAAGTCAATTCCAAATACCTAGCTAGCTAGCTAGCTACCTGGCCAAGCAGTTATTGGGCTAGAGAGTTAATTCCAAATATCTAGTTGAATAAATAGATTTCTAATATCTAGTCAATTCCAAATATATAGGTGATGAGGAGAAATTACAGAGGCAGAGAATTTTTACCTTCCTTTTAAAGATATATGCCATTAGTGAAGCTTGGAAAATGATATTATTATGAAAGGACAGAGGGAAAGAAGAAATGAAGAAAAGAGGGAAGAAGAGAGGAAGGAAAGTAAAAGAAAGAAGTAAATAGGGAAAATAAAAAATAGAATTAAAGAGTATGTTTTCTTTAAAAGTGCCAAGGAAAAGTTCTTACTATCAGTTTATATAATTGGGTGCATACTGCAATGAATAGACAGGAACATAGTTTGTCAGAGTACTAATTTGTTCTTAGATATGGACATTCAGCAGTGATCAAGTTAGAAGTCTTTTGTTCAAATCTACAACACCAGTTCTAGCAATTGAATTCCATCTTGTTTCTGTGTTCTTATCTCAAAATAGAAAGCAATGGATTCGCATAATCATTTTGTCTGAAAGAATTATTCAAGGATATTAGAAGGGGAATCAGATGGTGAAGATAGTTGGCATCTCAAAATTGACAACAAATAATGCCTAAGTCAAGAAAGAGTAGATGTGATGGCTGGAGTTGGGTCTGAGAAGCACAAAATGCTCCGATAACAGGCTCAGATAAACCAAACACATCATCGCGTGACTTGACCTTGTTGCTTAAGACCTTAAATTTTTTGTCTTATAAATTGTCCCAATTTATCCACATTTTTTTCAACCACAGCTTTACTTATTCTGTAAATAAGTAGATGCTAGACTGAGATGGAGTTTGGGGAAGGAAAATATTGTCTGGTTTTTGCATGGTGTCTCCTGAGATTAGACACCTCTGCCTAAAGTGCTGGCAGTTAAAACTTTCTGTGCCTGTGCAAAAATTCAGTGTCTTTCTCCTCTACCAGAGGGTCTACGGCGCATTTGGCCATCTTTCTTCTTAAGACTTACACAGGTGAATGTCTAAAGATCATGGGAGTGTTTGCACACCTTGATTTCATTACAACGTACCTGATGCAGGGACTCCTTTTGTTTTATTTGTCTCACTGCCAAACCTACTCATTCAAATGGGCGTAAAATTGATAAGAGAACATTGAATTTAAAGGAATAAATGAAATATGTGAGCCTAACAAACATGCTATATTTCTACACCTTGAAAACGTCGCAATAACTATTCTCTATGGTACATGGTACATTCTTTAATATAAGACACATGGTGAGATACATATTAGATCACCATTAAATCAAAATGATAAAAATCATATCAACTATTTATTCTATTGTGCTTTGAAAGGAAAACTAATGAGAGAAAGTAGAAACATAGTAAAAATAACTTGGGAAATTAAACAATTTACTTCTTAACAGTGGGTCAAAGAGGAAACCATAGAAGTAAAAAAAGCTTCCTGTAAACAAATGAGAAACAAGATATGCCGGAACATATGGGCCACACCAAAAAAATGACAGAAGGTCAACAAAACCAATGCATTTTTGAAAGAATAAAATAGCTCAAGACCAGGAGTTATATTCACAAATAAGTAGAGATAACTCAATAAATCATTTGGGAAGTAAAAGGGGAAATTTTGCACCAAATACCATGAAAAGTCTAAAGGTCAACTGACATTACTATGATAAACATTAGATGCAGATTTGGAAAATTTAAAGAAAATATATAAATTTTAGAAATCCATAATATCTTGAGAATTAGGAAGAGGAATGAGTAACACTTGAGCATAAAAATTAATAACATGGAAATAAAAAAAGTTAAAATTTCTGCCAAACAAGAGCTGAGTTCAGAGTGGTTACTAGTGAACTTTCCAAACTTCTAAAGAAAACTATTTCCTGTCTTTCTCAGGCTCTCCGTAAATTTGAAGAAATGTGAATCCTCCCAAACATTGAATGAGACCTATATTACCTGATAACAAAAGCAGATAAGTCATTAATGAAAAGTCATAATTGAAGAATTATATCTTTGAGGAACATCAGTGCAAAGATTCCCAACACTGTATTAGTGAACTAAATCTAGTAATATATCACAAAAAAATCATACATATTTACTAAGTGGGACTGATCCAAGACTTATGAGGATAATTTAATGTATGAAAGTCAATCAATGTAATAAATGATACAATATAAAGAAACAAAAATTATATTGATTATAGGATAACACCCTATAAGATGATAGTTAAGACAGATTCTGAACCTGACCTGAGGCTATATAAAGAGGCCCCAGGAGAGCATCCAAGAACTTTCAGAGTGAGAGAATAACAGGACCTGGTCCCTGGGCTGAAAAGTCAGCACAAGGGCCGTGGAGCCTCTGGTGCCAGGACTGAGGGCTAGCACCAGGGCCAGAGGGTTACGGGCTACAGGGCTACAGGGCTACAGGGCCACAGGGCCACAGGGCAACAGGACCCAGAGGGCTGCCCTGAGAGAAAGGTCCTGAAAACAATGCCAGGGAAAGAGAAAAGTCCTGAAAACAAGTCCAGGAAAAGAGAAAAGGGCCTGAACAGTGTGGACTAAAGAAGAAAAGAAGAGATTTAGGAAAGAGAAATGAAATGCAAGTAGAGACAGAAGAAGAGAAATAGAAATAGAGACAGATAAACTGAAACAGAGAAATAGGAATAGAGACATAAAGAAACAGAAAGAGATGCCCTGAAAAGAAATGTCCTAACAGAGCGGCCTTGAAGAGAGGAGCCTGCCAGAGAACCTGGGAGGAGATAGAGAGGTCCCTGGGGGAAGTTCCTGCAGTGAGATGGGGTGAGTAAGAGAAGATAGAGTAAAAGGAAATCTTCAAGAGACTGTGGTTGTTCCTTTATCCTTTGACTGGTCAGGGGAAACCATCATGGGCCCTGGACAGGATTGTAAGCACTGCTGGGCACCCAGATAGGTCCCGGCATCTGCTCCTTTGGTTTCCCCTGACCCAAGTACTGTTAGGACCATGTAGTCCTTAAGGGGTCATTTGGGCCAGGAACCCTGGGACCCCTTGAAGGGGGATACATCCCCCTTCATTTTTCTTCAGTCTTAACAATCAATAGATGCAGATAAAGTATTAGACAGCATCCAATACCCATTCATGATGAAAATCTCCTTTTTTTCTAACAACCATTATATTTTCCTTAAATTTGTAAACTCCAATTAGCAAAGCGATGATGGCAGGATAACTATGCTCTCTCCAACTTAGCATCATTTTCGTTCTGTATTAGTAGATGCTTTACAAAGGTCAAAATATGCTTCTATAATAGAAATTATTGCAATCAATAAATTCATTAGGAGTATTTAAATGATACAGTGAAAGGCAATGAACGTCAACCATGTATTTGAAAATAACCATTTTTAATTCACATTTTCATCTTGTTAATAAAAAATATATGTATTAGAAAGTTAAACTAGAGTATAGCTGCTAAATATTCAGTATTTCAAGAAGTTTTATACCCATAAATAAATATATATAGCTAAATATAAAATGTTAACCAGAAATATATCCAGATTTGGGTATGAATCCTATATCACTTGATCACTTGATCACTTGAATCCCGTTATTCATCGATTTGCTCGAGCGGGCGCCAGTAGCATTTCCATTGGACCCTATCATGTGCCAATGTAGCCCAATGGCATCTGGTTGATTCAGGAATATGAAGAGCCTCAAACCATTCCTTCAGGGTCTTTACAAGGAAGTCTGACCATCTTGTAGGTGGGCAGCCACATGATCTTTTGACATCCTGTGGGATCCAGTCAGTAACAGCTCTAGTCCAGCGGTTGTCTCCAAATCACATTATATGTCCAGCCCATCTGATTTTCGATGCCTTGGCAAACAAGACAGCGTCCCTGATTTTGGAATAGCGACGGAGGTCAGAACTCCGGATTCCTTCACTCACTTGAGTGCGACGTGATATTCCAAGCATAGCTCTTTCGATTCCTCTCTGGGAGACCCGAATAGCATTCTCATCCTGCTTTCGTAGGGCCCAGGTCTCTGAGGCGTATGTTAATGCAGGGAGAATGGTGGAGTCGAAGAGTTGTGCCTGGAGCCAGAGGTTCTTTGTCCTTTTAGCTATCTCTTCGATGCCTTTGAAGGCATTCCATGCCACTCTCTTCCTCCTGCGCAGCTCAGGTTTTAGGTCGTTCATCATGTTGACTTCTCGACCTAGGTACACATAACTGCTGCATTCAGAGATGTTTGTTCCATTGAGAGTGAATGGGGCCTCAGGAACTAGTTCATTTTTCATGAACATAGTTTTCTTCAGATTCAGCTGTAGACCTATCTTTCCACATTCTCGGTCAAGGTCAGACAGCATTTGTGCTGCTTGGCTAATGTTTGGTGTTACTAGAATGATGTCATCAGTGAAGCAGAGGTGGTGTAGTTGCCGACCATCTATTTTCACGCCCATTCCTTCCCATTCTAATTGTCTCATGATGTTCTTGAGGGTGGCATTGAAGAGTTTTGGTGAAATGGTATCACTCTGTCAAATCCTTCTTTTGACATCAATGATCACTTCTTTGTAGAATGGTCAGATTCTGGTTGTGAATCCGTAATAGAGTTCACGAAGGTTCTTGATATATTGGGTTTGAACGCCCTGTTTGTCTAGAGCTTCGATAACCGCTTCAGTCTCCACAGAATCAAAGGCTTTCTGTAAATCAATGAACGTGAGACAGAGCAGCATCTTGTACTCCCTACAAACCTCAATGAGCTTGGTTACTGTGTGGATATGGTGGAATCCTATATATATAAAATAAAATACTCCTTAATGATATAAAATAGAAAAGGAGGGGGAAAGACAACATATTAATTGGATAAATGGAAGATAATTTTAAAATATTTCCATGATAAAAATGTAAAGCTATTGTAAGACCAAATATTAATTACAATGAATTATTTTAATTATTCTCATAATTAGTGGACTAAAGTTGTAGCACTAATAATTAAATGTTGTATACTTTTATGAGGGTTATAAATTAGTATTTGTAATGGAATTTAATAAATGCAGAAAGAGACAGGGTTTTAGAATGCTATGTTCTATGTCTTTATTAATATAAATGAGTATTTGAGAATACATTTCTGTGGCTTTGCCAGAGAATATGTCTACTACATCTTGACAATGGGGATTTTATTTATATGGAAACTATTAAAAATCTGTGACATGTAACATCTTAATTTTTAATCTACTTTAGTTTTTGATTGAATGTTATTTGGTATGGAGATGTATAGCAACTGGCTTAAGAGCTTAATTTTGTACAGGAATACTGCTACCATTTGTAAAACTTAAGTCTGTCTCCACTTACTTTCCCTATTCCTACACTCTCGGGATTTTGTAAAAGCAATATATCTTGGTATATTCTTGTTTTTTTCACTCAAGAGAAATATTTCTTCCATACATATAACAACAACCAAACCTTCTTAAGCGGATCTCTACCTTTTGGCATTTAAGAAATTGTCAAGGACATATATCACCCTGCTGTGGGTATTAGAACAATATAGAAAAGTTCCCATTAGATATAGAAGCTCTCTCTCTTTCTCTCTCTCTCTCTCTGTCCCTCCTTAATTATGAATGTTACAAATCTTGAATGATCTTATTCAAGACAGTTTTTCTAACCATTTCAATATTAAGCTTAATTTGCTTTAAAAACCTTGCATTTTAGAGTCTGACCTGCATCCTTGATTTTATTCTGCTCTCTCCCTGGTTGCTTGCAGTGCCAACATGGTGTGGGCTAGAGGAAGAAAATATTGATATGTGGACAGAGATAATTAGCTTTAGAACCCTAGTAAACCTCCTTATGTGAGAGCCAGAATTGTAAATAAAAGCCTGCTTCAAACCACTCTCTCATTTGAGAGCAATCATAATGAGTACCATCTGCCAAAGGGGAGAGAGAAGACTGCTTGAAGCAGTTGGCTTGTAGGACTAGCTGAAACATGTATCTCTGTGTTCTAGCTCTTTGTTTCAAGAAAGCTTGTTTGATTTAACAATGAGCTCTTATGTTTTCTTTTAACTATAGTTTACATGGGAGTTAAACATCAAGTCAACAGCAGGCATTGATCTTAACAAATTCGGAGCTGGTTTACTTTATGTTTCACTTACATCTAGCATTGGATTATATTCTATTGCTCCTATTTGCTTTTAAGCTATTTGAATATATTATAATTAATATATAATTAATATATTTATAGTGTAGTGTTTACAAATATGTTTAGAACAAATTGTCATTTTATTCATTAATTATTGTATATGTAAATGACATGTATATAAAATACTTCTGAAGACTGTGCATACTAAAACTGGATAATTATTTTAAGAATTAAGGGTTTTATTGTTTAGATTGCAAGTCAATATACCTACATACTAATTACAATCTATATATATATATACACACATCACGATCACGATCACGATCTTCCCGTTGATCATCTATTTGCTAGAGTGGGCACCAGTAATATCTCTATATGTCCTGTCTCATGCCAGTAGAGCCAGGGGCATCGGCTTGCTACAGGAACATAAAGAGCCTCAAACCATTATATTAGGTCATGGGAATGACCTAACATAGTGTTACTGGAATTTGGCATATCATATACAACACGAGAAGCTTGCCAGGCTTGTCGAGTGGGAGGCAAACTCTTTTAAACACCTCCAAATAAAGCATTTATTGATGAACCGCGGCCGCAGAGAGGGCCGCGGGGCGGGCTGTGATAGGCTGGTCTACTGGGTGGAGTTCTGACGAGAGGGAAGTCCAGAAGTGGAAAATGGTGGCGCCCGTGGAGTGAGGAGCAGTGGTCTGGCTTGTTGTGAGGCTCTGCCGAGGTGGTGGACCAGGGCTAGAACCCGCCACGCCTCCCGACTGCCTCATGAACGGCTTTGCACAGGGAGAGCAAGGAACAGCTCTGCCCCATGTGTGAGAGTCTCTCACACATACACACATATATAGCCTATATATTATATAGCTTTTTATAACCTATATATAAAACATTTGGTATGTATTATAATTCAGTATCTACTTATAAACATTGACATTTTGATACTGCAAAGGCAATTTTAAACTAAGATTTAATGTGATGTAATGGTAATTTTGGTTCTACACAAGATCTGCTATTTTTGAGATGATAAAAATTATATTGTTTTTGATGTCATGAGAAGTTATCAAAGAATAAGGTACAGAAACTTTAATTGATATAGAAAAATAATTTTTTAAAAATTAATAGGCTGGACTAGGGGGTCAGTGCAATAGTGCAATGAGAAAGGCACTTGTTTTCCAAGCAGCTGACTTAAGTTCGATCCCAGGTAGTCCACATAATCCTCCAATAGCTCCAGTAGTGAACCCTGAGCAAGGAGCCAGAAGTAAACTCTGAGCACCTCTGGGTAGCCTCAAACCCCCAAAAATTAATTAAAAGGCTAGACTAAAACCCCTCTTCCTATTTAAAAAAAATGAGAATTCGATCACCAAAAAGCTTATACAAACTGTGACCTAGGAATTAAAGTGGTATCTTTGTATAAGGTTAAATCCATAGGACAAGTCTAATGCAAACAAAACGCATATGGAGATAGAACTATTTGCTTGTGCTTCTTGTTATTATTTAAGTTGAAGAAAGCATTTCAAGTTTAGAAAAATAAATTGGACCAATAACATCAAGTGTTAGGATGCTCTGAAAAATATCTGAATAAGGCCTGAAGCAAAACTAAGCATTGGAAAATCAGAAAAAATAAAGGAGGTAAATTATGTGATTGTGACACTGAGAAAAGAAGAATGAGATTTATTAAACAATGTTAAAATTCAAATAATATGAGTCTATAAGGGTTGCCTGTATTTTGTAGTTGTCCACTAATAACTTTTGTGGTCAACTTTATAGGAAAGAGAAAATTTAAAGTTAAGGTGAGCCTAAAATAAATGAAGAAATGAAGGAAAGCAGATGTGTGCCTGTAATGGAAGATTATTTTTAACAAACATGAGGAAAAATTAAAAGTAAGCTTAGTAAATTTGTGGATTTAACTGGAATTAGTCACTACCTAGTAATGGCTATTGTTTAAACACTGGTGTATATCTTGCTCTTAAATTAAAACTGCTTTGTAAAACATACTTTAACACAAATGTTGCATAGTTAAAACATCTGATATAGTAGCTACTAGCCATGTGTGCTCACTGAGCTCTTGAATTATGACTTCTAAACAGAGGAAATACATTTTTAATATTTTTATTAAATTCAACTTATAAAGCCTCATTAGATATTAGCTACTGTCTCAGATAGAATGCAAATTCCACTGCAATAAATAGTAGGATTGGATATTACCCTTTGATACTGATGCATTATTGATATATAATAAAATATATAACTTTGTGATTGATTGATAAATTTAAATGAAAAAAATCCTATAAAATTCATCCCCAAAAAAGATACAGAACTTTCCATTAATACAAAATATCCCTTTATGCCTTTCAAATCAACTCCTGAAGGAAGCCACTGTTTGGTTTTCATAGAAATAGATCCATGCATGATTTTATTTTTTCCCCTGGAGTTTGTTTTATGCAAGAAAACATTTGACTGTATATGTGTCAGAGAACACTGGGTTCCCTGACAAAATCTGGGAGCAAGCTCAGGGAACCTTCGGCCTCAGGGGATCGGCAGCCAGCGGACAGAGAAAGACTTGTGAATCCAGCAGAGTTTCAAAAGGCTTTAATCACACGTGTTCTAGTATAAAATCCAGTAACAGGAAAACCCCAGACTTTAGGTTCATGGCTGGGCCCTGGCTACGTGTAGGTTTAGAATCTTAGGCGAAGATGGCAGCTACCACGTGTTATGGACCAACAGGCAAGAGAAGGTGAGCAGAGGCAGAGAGTAGCAGGAAGGGAGATAGATGGAAAGAAGGAGAAAGCAGGTTATTGCTTTTATATATCTTTTCAGTTCTGATCAGCCTACATCAATGGCAAGCAGTTAGGGTCAATCCCCCTCAGGAATGCTTCTGGCAGGACCTTACCTAGTCCCATTGGAATGTTAATATTGCCCCTAACCAAGACAATTGCAATCTGTCCTTGCAATTTTGCAGGCCCTATGCAAGTAGGGGAAGGGCATGTATCTGTACCAATGCATATTCTATAGCCAGGTTTATATTTCTTCATGCTTCACAAGATGTTTGTCTTTACTTCATAGTTGTTTTGCATATTAGCCTTTAGACTTATTAAACAGCCATGCTTGCTTGCTTGGAGGCAAACAGCATTTCTCTTTGGTCTAAATATAACTACATTATACTTAGAGATCCAACCTAGCTAGATAAAATTACTGGTAAGATCTGTCTAGTCCCAAGATGAGTATGGTAGCATGAGAGAAAATATTTATACTAGATAACATAGAATACAAGGTAAGATATTTTGACACATATTCACAAATACAAACTGTTTTCTACCCTATTTACAAAGTGGCCTGCAGGAGGTAACTCCAGGCAAGATACAGAGGCTCTGGGCAACAGTGTACTGCAACACTATGTGTTTTGTAGGACTCAAAACCCTTATTATTTTATTGCTGGTGAGTATTGAGTTATTGTTTTATTTTGAGGCCACACTTGTGGTGCTGAGGGCTTATTCCTTCTTTAATACTCAGGAATCACTCTGGTGGGCCTTTGGAAACCATATAGGGTACTAGGGATTGAACCTGTCCACTGTGTGCAAGGCTAGTGTGCTTCGTGCTATACTATCTTTTCTGCCTTAAACAATATTACATTATAAGGTGAACCATAATTTTCTACTTTCATATTAATGGTCATACAGAGCCTGGCAAGCTACCTGTGTTTTATTTAGTTGTTATGCCAAAAACTAGTAACAATTAAGGACCTCATTTCCATGACCTGAAGAATGGTTTGGGGCTCTTCCTGTCCCTGGAGCAAGCAGATGCCCTTGGGTTACACTTGCTTGTGAAAGGAGATGTTACTAGTGGAGATGTTACTACAGGGGATGTTACTTATGGAGATGTTACTAGTGCCCACTTGAGCAAATTGATGAACAATGGGAGAAGACAGTGATATTGTTTCCCCTTTGGAAAGAATAGGCATCTACTTTGAGTAAATGTCATCAGTTATATATTGAGATTAATACAAATATTTAACTCCACCAGGTTAATATTTTTGGATAACTTGTTTAACCACACCCTAGATAGCCCTGGATGTTTGAATTTCTGATGGAATTTCTCTCATCCTCCTCTAAGCCATTTGCATATATTTAGGCCAGACATTTATGCCAAAGAGATCTCTTTCTTGTGCAAACATGAAAGGAGAATTGGGGCAGGCACTTGTGAGTCAGTTTGAAGCTGAATTAATGGCTCCTAGATACTCCATCATATTTTCTAACTATAAGCCCCAGTTCCATCTAGATTGGATTTATTTCCTGTTATCAAAGGGTCCCTATGTGGGATTGGATAGTGTTGCGAAGAGTCCACCCTGTTTACAAAATGGTACTACCCTTAGAAAATTAGCTCTAAAAGATTAAAAAGAAAGATCATATTGGCATGCCTCACCTAAAGACCAACGTGTAGTGCCTCACAGTATGAAAGGATTTTGATAAAGAGCAAGAGAACTTAAGAAATTGCCGCAGAGCAAAGGACTTTGTTGGGGATAAAGACATCAATCTAGAATGGGGAACATAGTTTGAATTATACGAAGTGATCTCCCCATCAAAATTCACCCTATAGATATTTTATCTCAGGTATAGTTTTTTAGGTCATGCCCCTCTACGGTGTTTGCATAAGAAATTGGTCTGGGTGGAGGCAACAATGCTCTATATTAGCATCTCTTAAAATAACTGGTTTTGACTTTGTGAGGTCCTGCCTACAAGAGGCTTTTGGCTTTGGTGGGCAGAGAAACAAAGAACTTGGTCTAGAATCTCACATGTATGTGGGTGAGTTCTGGATCAGCGTTCTTGATAGAGCACATGGTCAAAGTATCAGGTCGATGGCTCTGGGTCTGTGTAAGTCTGTCAGCAGGTATGGTGGTGGCAGACCGTGCTTAACTGTTGGTGTGGAGTGAAACTGGTAGAAGTTAAAGGTTTTTGGATTATCTATACTGTAATCATGTAATCATGCTTTTGTTCATCAGTCATCACTTGATTACTTGATCACTTGAATCCACGTTATTCATCCATTTGCTCGAGCGGGCACCAGTAACATTTCCATTGGACCCTATCACATGCCAATGAAGCCCAATGGCATCTGGTTGATTCAGGAATACATAGAGCCTCAAACCATTCCTTCAGGGTCTTGACAATGAAGTCTGACCATCTTGTGGGTGGGCGGCCAAGTGATCTTTCATCAGTCATGGGCCCTCTGAATTGAGCAGGAAACAAAGGAGTCCAATATGTTTGGGACCCACGTGGCCCTGACAAATTTTATATATACAAAAGGAGCATAATATGCATAATATGCATAATACTGTCAGGCAGTTGTTAATTTAAATAAAATTATGTAAATTTTCACGTGCCAGTGTACACTACACTGGAACTTTATAGGGTCAAATGGAAATGTTACCGGCACCAACTTGAGCAAATCGATGATTAAAGGGATGTCAAGTGATCAAGTGATATATAAATTTTATCCCAATTCATGTCATGAAAGATGTTAAAGATGCATTATTGTCAGTGGAGTAATACAGTGAAGTATTTTATAAATGAATAAAATTTGAGATTTACTGAGGCTTTTTTTTAATTGGGAAGAGGAATTGTAAGCACAAGGAAACAATGAGTTGGAAAACATGTGTTTATGGCATATATTAACTCATGACGATTTTTGGATCATTTTTGAGGACTCAAGATATCTGGAATTATTGGTTTGTCTTAACTCCCACATTTTCTACCTGTATAACTATAGTTATAACATTCCCACTTTTTATGCTTTTTTTTGTATTTTGGGTCAAACCAGCAATGCTCAGGGATTACTCCTGGCTCTGCACTCAGGAATAACTCCTGGCAGTGCGTGGGGACCATATGGGATGCCAGGTTTTGAACCCTGGTCAGGGGTAAGGCAAATGCCCTACCTCTGTGATATCACTCTGGCTCCAACATTCTCATTTTTATGGGAATGTTTATATAATAATATCTGAGATTTATTTTCTTAAATTCAGAACAATCCATATTCTATCTATTCTTTTTCCTAGGAGGCATTAAAATAATCACTGCATCACTGTATCACTGTCTTCCCGTTCATCATCGATTTGCTCGAGCGGGCACCAGTAACATCTCCATATGACCTGTCTCATGCAAGTAGAGCCCAAGGACACCTGCTTGCTCCAGGAACATAAAGAGCCTCAAACCATTCCATCAGGTCATGGGAATGAGGTATATAATTGTTACTGGTATCTGGCATATCAAATATGACACGGGTAGCTTGCCAGGCTCTGCCGTGGGGGTAGCATACTCTTGTAGTCATCTCAAAATCCAGCATTTATTGATGAAACGCGAGGCCGCAAGTGGCCGCGCAAGCCAGGCCGTGATAGGCTGGTCTGCTGGGTGGAGTTCTGAAGAGGGGGAAGTCCAGATGTGGAAAATGGAGGTCCTCATGGAGTGGGGGTTGTCTGGCTTATTGTGAGGCTCTGCTGGGGTGGCTGGCCAGGGCTAGAACCTGCCATCCCTCCTGGGCGCCTCATTAGTGGCTGGGCACAGTGAGAGCCAGTAGCTGCTCTGCCCCATGTCCGTCTCTGGATCAGCATACCTGGGCCGGATTTAAAAAGACTGCAGCAGGGTGAATCTCGATAAGCCGGGCTGTGATAGGCTGGTCTGCTGGGTGGAGTTCTGACGAGGGGGAAGTCCAGATGTGGAAAATGGAGGTCCTCATGGAGTTGGGGGGTTGTCTGGCTTGTTGTGAGGTTCTGCTGGGGTGTCGGGCCAGGGCTAGTACCTGCCATCCCTCCTGGGCTCCTCATGAGCAGCTGGGCACAGTGAGAGCCAGTAGCAGCTCTCACTGCTACTAATAATATTTTCAATAATATTTTTATTTCAATAATATCTGAAGATTATTTTCCTAAGTTCAGAACAATCCATATTATATTTATTCTTTTATCCTAGGAGGCATTAAAATAAATTTTATTGAACAATACACAAGTAAAATCTCCATAAGTGATCCTCACAGAGTATAATGTTAATAATGAAAATAGTTCTGTCTCTGAAAAAATATAAATGGGACAGCATTTATATATCCCTCAATGCTTTATCTACTTCTCTCTTTTACTTACCTGGCCTTGATATGGCTCATTTTTGGTTTCAATGCAGAATTTTCTTATAAGCATTATCCCATACCCTAGAAGTTTTTCTGAGATAAGACTTTAAGTTAAAAAATATCCCATATGTCCCTCAGGTAATATCGCCAACACTGTCCTGAGGTTAAATATATAACCATATCCCCATTCGCAGCTAAATCAGGTCTGCGGTCTTGTGTCAATGCTTTCCTCAAGTGTGTTGACAAAGAGAAATCCAAGAAGATTTGAAAGTATGAAAAGATTAAAGAAAGGAAATAGAAGAGAACAATCATCATGGTTCAAATAAACTAAACACATTTTCTTCTGTTTGGTGGACTGCTATACTTGATATGTGTCTTTTATACTACTAAAGATTGCTTTTAACTAAATATATAGGGAAGAAGTATAGAAGATTTTAGTTCTTAGCACACATTGCCCTCCAGGAGGCAATGGCTGGTCTTTTTCTCAAAGCACTGTGACAGTGGTTACCTATAGTGTAGATAAATGGTGCCACCCACCAAGCTGAGAGGAAGAACCACATCTAAGAGAATTTGAGCAGAGAAGATAGAATTCTTGGAACATTTAAGAGCTGTGGGGAAAGGAAAATGTGATCAGGGTAAGTAACATTAGAAAGAGAAAATGAGAGATAAAGTGCTAACAGATGATTCTTAAAATAATCAGATGATGAAAAAGATGTGGCAAAATAAAACAGATTATAGTACAGAAAAAGAAATACTTTTTCAATTAAAACATGATGAACCTAACAGTGGATATGGAAATTTATACTTCTGAAAAAATTTTTGATTTTTTACATGTGCACTATTACAGAATAATCAAGAAAACATTTTCAAAATATTTGACTGAGGGTTAGAAGTAGCATCCTAAAATATGCAACTGTTGAAATTTAGGAGGTTTAGACATTTAGTGAAAATATCTGTAAATTTTTGTTTCAAATTTAATTAATAAATCTAATGATACATTTTTCTTCATTACAATGGTTTATTTTAAATAAAATTTTGAGATATGAATTTGAGAGTCCCAACTAGGACTCTGAAATTGAAAAGTTTGAATCTGTCTATTCTATTCTGGAACTTTGACCATTTTTCAAGTATTCCAATACATTTGAATCTTAATTTAAAAAGCATAAATCATTAAATCAATGAATATTAGTATATATATTATATAGTAATATAATATAGCAAATATTATTAGTATATGATAGTAGAATTTTTTTGCTTTTCTACTTGATAAAAGGTCATATATCTTAAAAGTAGTAATCATATAATCTGGATACAGTATTAAAAAGCATAAGAAATGAAATAGTCTAAGTATTGGACAGCATCATTAAACAAAATTTTCAGCTTTCCTCTTATGTGAAAAAAGAGATACACATTCTTAGTGCTTGTCAAATATCTTTGGAAAACCTAGCTACTACTATTATTAAATTATAAAGTAATACTGCTAAAATAATGTATCAATAGCAAAATGTCATTAAAACATGCACTACTCATTGGGTATTGGAAATTGTAGATAAAATGAGATGAAAATACTTAGATATAGACCTTTTCTGGCCTAATTTTTTAAGGCAAATTATTACATTATATCCTCATTATTTTCAAGTATTTTATTTTGAGTTATTTTTCATTATTTATAGTCATATTATTCTTGTCAAAATGTTTTAATGTGTAAGTAGAGTTCAATACGTATTCAACACATTTTCAAAAACAACTTTTAAATTTAGCTCAATTTTGGATGGGAGTGACAGTAGCGTCTGTAGAGTCCTTGTCTTGCATGCAGCCAGCCTTTTTTTTAATCTGCCAACCAGGGGAACAATTGCAACCTCCCCACAGGTGTGTGAGTGTGTGTGTGTGTGTGTGTGTGTGTGTGTGTGTGATCCTTGCGTCTCCACAGCAGGCCCAATCAGCCCCAGGGAACAGCCAGAACTTCCATCAACAGGATTCGAGGCCAGAACCCTACACCCACATCTCAAAACTCAAAACTGCAATGACACTAGTGCATCTGCGCGATCTACTTACTATCTATCTTGCATCAGGTACCAGTGAACCTTTGTCCCTACACTCCTTGCCACCCACCCAAACTCTGCAAAGACCCAGACACCTACTAACTGTACTATCTAGTCACCCAATAACTCAACTTTGCAACCTACAATAGTCATAATGGTAAAATAATGCAAAATTCGGTAGAGCTCAATGAGTGAAGTCACTAGTCCAGATGAGCCAAGCAATACTGATGAGTTGTATAACCTCTCTGATAAGGAATTTTGGAAAGGATTGTTAAGGATGCATAAGGAACTCAAAGAAGCAATGGAATGCAAAATCAATAAAATACAAGCGGGCATGAGAGAAGAAATGAGGAAAATGCAAATGAAATGACAGATATTAAAAATGAGGTAAATGAAATGAAAAACACAGTGGAAGGCCTCCATAGCAGAATAATAGCTATTGAAGAAAGAATTAGTAATCTCAAAGATGAGTTCCAAAGATTCTCTACAACATCAGAAGATGGATAAAAGACTCACAATTACTGAACAGACAACAAGAGATAATCGGGAATAAGCCAGAAGAAATAACATACAGATGATTGGGGTCTCAGAAGGGCAAGAAGAAAACCCTGATGAAGATGAAACTATCAAAGCCATAATTGCTGAGAAGTTCCCGGAACTAAAGAATGCTTGCCTCAAGAACCTCAGTAGGATACCAGGTAAGAGAAAACCCAACAAGAATACTCCAAGACAAATCCTAATTAGAAAGACAAAAACTATAGAGATAGAATACTGAAAGCAGCAAGATCAAAGAAGGAAATCACATACAAAGGAATATCCCTAAGATTTACAGCAGACTTCTCTGATGAAACACTCCAAGCCCGAAAACAATGGTTGGATATTGTGAACAGGCTCAATGAACTGCAGGCCACGCCAAGAATTCTTTACCCAGCCAGACTCACATTCAGATATGAAGGAAAGATACACAACAACTTCATAGATAAACAACAATTCAGGAACTTTATAGACTCAAAACCAACTCTAAAAGAAGGACTTGAGGGGCTACTGTAATAGGATCAAACCCAAAAGCAAAACAAGCAAAGAGACCTCAAAGAAGACATTAACAGTAGCACAATAGTAGTTGGAGACTTCAAAACTGCTCTATCAACGATGGATAGATCAACAAGACTGAAACTCACCAAGGAAATATTGGCCCTGAAGGAAGAAATGGAAGAAAGAGAGCTAGTGGATATATACAGAGCTTTTCATGCCAAAAAAGCTGAATACACATTTTTGTCTAGTGCACATGGAACATTCTCCAAGATAGACCACATGCTGAGCCACAAAGCATACCTCAATAAAATAAAAAAGATAGAAATTGTGTCAGCTATCTTTACAGACCATGATGCACTGAAAATGGAAGTTAACTATACACGGAAACAGGGAGTCAAAGAAAACACCTGGAAACTGAACAGCTCACTCTGGAACAACCAATGAGTCATAGAAGAAATCAAACAGGAAATCCAAAGATTTCTGGAAACAAACAAAAATGAAGACACCAACTATAAGAACTTGTGGGGCACGGCAAAAGGTGTGTTAAGAGGGAAATTCATAGCTCTGCAAGCATTCATCAGGAGACAAGAAAGGGCCCACATAAATAACCTGACTACACAGCTGAAGACATTAGAAAAAGACCAACAAAAGGAGCCCAACCAGGCAGAAAAAGGAAACAATAAAACTTAGAGAGGAAATCAATGAGTTGGAAACCAAAAAAAACAATCCAAAGAATTAATGAAACCAAGACTTGATTCTTTGAAAAATAAACAAAATTGACAAACCATTGGCAAGACTTGTAAGAAAAGGGAAAAGAGAGAACCCAAATAAACAGAATCAGAAATAAAAATGGTGACATCTTAACAGAAACCACAGAAATCCAAAAGATCGTCAGATATTAGTTTGAGAGCCTCTATGCCGTGAAACACGAGAATCTAGAAGAAATGGATAAATTTCTGAAGTACTATAGCCTCCCACCATTGAAACAAGAAGACCTGCAATACCTGAATAAGCCTATCACCATCAAGGAAATTGAAACAGTAATTAAAAAGTCTACCCAAACACTTAAAAGCCCAGGTCCAGATGGATTCACGAGTGAACTCTACCAAACCTTTAAGGAGGAACTATTGCCTGTCCTTTTCAAGTTCTTCAAGGAAATAGAGGAAACAGAAACCCTCCCAAACAGCTTGTACGAGGTACATATCACCCTGATACCCAATGCAGGACAGACAACACAAAGAAAGAAAACTACAGACCAGTCTTCCTGATGAACATGGATGCTAAGATCTTCAACAAAATACTAGCAAACAGAATCCAAAGACTCATCAAGAAGATTATACATCATGACCAAGTAGGATTCATCCTGGGAATGCAAGGATGGTTCAAGATTCACAATTCAAGCAACATAATCCATCATATAATAAGAGAAAAAAAAAAAACCATATGATCCTGTCAATAGATGCAGAGAAATCATTTGATAAGATCCAGCACTATTTCATGATTAAAACCCTCCAGAACATAGGAATTGAAGGAACTTTCCTCAAGATAGGTACAGTTCCATCTACCAAAAGCCAACAGCGAACATCATTCTCAATGGGGAAAAATTGAAAGCCTTCCCCTGAGATCAGGGACAAGACAAAGTTGCCCCTCTCACCTCTTTTTATTCAATGTAGTACTGGAAGTACTTGCCATAGTAATCAGAGAAGAAAAGGACATCAAGGGTGCTGGCTGGTACAGCCTTTCTGGAAAACAGTATGGACATTCCTCCAAAGACTAGAAATTGAACTCCCATTTGACCCAGCCATACCACTCCTGGGAATATACTCTGGGAAGCCAAAATATGCAGCAGAAACACCTTCCCTACTTTCACGTTCATAGCAGCATTATTCACAATTGTGAGAATCTGGAAACAACCAGAGTGCCCCAGAATCGACTGGATAAAGGAGCTTTTATACGTCTACACAATGGAATACTATGCAGCAGTAAGTGAAAATGAAGTTATAAAATTTGCCTAGAAATGGATGGACATGTAGAAAATTATGTTGAGTGAAATTAGACAGAAGGAGAGAGACAGATATAGAATGACTGCATTTATTTGCATGACATAAATATATATGTACATATTATGATACCAATATCCAAGGTCAAGTGAAACATATATCAGGAGGTGTTGTCAAAGTTGGAAATTATCACAAACTTGTGGGAGTCAGAGGCTAGGTAAGACAGAAAATGGAACAGTGTGCTAATTGTCGAGGGTACTAATGCCAACCTAGAACTGAGCATTAAATTGAGGCAAAAAGATACACATGACAACACTTTTAATGTATGTTCTGTAATCCATAGTCTGGAAGGGAAGGAAAAGAGAAAGAGAAAGAAAGGGAAAGAAATAAAGAACCTGCTATGTAGGAGGGCTGGGGAGGGGGAGGGAACCGGGATGTTGGTGGTGGGAGATGGGCACTGGTGGAGGGATGGGTGCTGGAACACTGTATGACCAAAACCCAAACATGAACTTTTTAATTGTATATCTTTTAATTGTATACCTCACGGTGGTATAATAAAATACTTTAAAAAATCTGCCAACCATGTTTTTTTCTTTTTCGGTCACACCCGGTAATGGTCAGGGGTTTCTCCTGGCTCTGCACTCAGGAATTACTCCTGGCGGTGCTTGGGGGACCATATGGGATGCCGTGGATCGAACCAGGCCAGCACACGCCGGCTGCATGCAAAGCAAACACCCTACCCGCTGGACTATCGCTCTGGCCCTGCCAACCATTTTTTTGAGCCCTGTCATCCATATGCTGACACTGCTAGGTATAATTTGTGAGTCCTGCAATAGAATAATCACTGAAGTATCCCTATATGTGGTACCAAACAAACAGCAAGGAAAGCTCAATATAAATTTTCACTTACTATATCAGAATTTTCTGAAACTGACTGCAAACATTTCTTTTTCTCCAGTGCCTATTTAGGTTATTACTTACTGTTGGCTATCTTTTAAGTGATTTGTGAGTCAGGTCATTTGATCCCTTTTAGTTCAAACACTTTGTCAGTTATTGAAGTTTCTAATAAAGCTAAAAAGTTAATAGTGCCTACTTTATATACAACAATATTTTGTCTTAGGTAAGCTTCAGGTTAAGCTATTTTGAGCATTCACTAAGTTATCATAATTGCATCAATCTATTTGAAAGATTGATTCATGACATAAGGGAGTATTGCCATTTTGACAATTTTGATCCTCCTAATCCATGAATTTGGAATGTGTTTCCATTTTCTCATGCCATCCTTTATTACTTGGAGTAGTGTTTTGTAGTTATCTTTGTATAAGTCCTTAACCCCTTTTGTTATACTGATTCTGTGGTACTTAATTTCAAGGCACAATTATGAATCGGATGGTTTTTCAAAAATCTATTTTTCTTTCAATGTGTGTACATTGATTTTGTAACCTGCCACTATATTATACAATTTTATTGTTTTTAGGAGCTTATGGTGGATTCTTTGGGATTTTCTAAGTATGGTAACTGGTAACATGTCATCTGCAAACTGTGAAAGATTGAATTCTTCCTTTCTCATTTGTATGACCTTGATATCTTTTTCTTGCCTAATTGCTATGACCTTATTTCTAACGAATGGAGATGTTACTGGTGTTAATGGAGATGATTTGTTAGAGCAAATCCATGAACAACGAGAAGACAAGTGACAAGACAAGTGACAAGTGACAAGTGGCTATGACTAGTACTTCCAGTACTATGTTGAATAGAAGTGGTGAGAGTGGGCAGCCTCGAGAAGTATTCCCGTTTGCATAGCTTAGTATATCCTAGGTTTTCTCACTGAGTCTTTATGTAGGTGCTAAAGACAGAGTCTGAATACTTATAATTTAGTGAAAGATTTCAGTGTTCCACTATGAAGCCTTCCTAACCTACCATTTTGCTAATTTCAGCGATATTATTTACATTAATCTTTCCTTATATTTTCAGTTGACCTTTCAGAACATTTTCTGACTTCCAGAATCCAAACAATCTATGAGATTCTTTAGGTCCATGGTGTTTTTGCACTTCCAAAGAGCACATAACTTTCTTATGAATTTGAGACCAGTCATTAAAATCTAGGAATAAAATTTTATGGATATAAATATTTTTCTCCAGGTCTATGCTCAAAGGATTCTTACCACATGTCTATGCAAGGTTCAGAGAGTAATTTAGTATTTGTTTTTCACTTAAAATAGTTTTCATAGCTCATTTTAGGAGGAAAAAACAACTTGTTAGCTATTCTGTCATTATGACATGATCAAAATCACTAACATCTAAATATCTAATGATGAAGGTTTTATACACAGTAGAAGATAAAATGTTTAGACTACCATGAACAATAAAGATTATAATGTATGTAGGGCATTTGCCTTTCATGCTGCTAATATATGATCCCCTGAGTACTGCCAGGAGTGATATCCCAAGCACAAAGCCAAGAGTAAGCCAGGAATGTGCTGGGTTTATCCCCAAATTAAAAGCAAGGAATGAAATTTTTAGATTGCATTTTTATTGTGGCCAGTATTGTGATTAAAATATATTTTAAATGCCTTTGATATCAACATTCAGGAATATTTTCTTTCCTCTGAAATCTAGGGTACATATACTCTCAAAATATCTTATCATATAAGATATTTTATTATCCATGGCAGAGGTTGGAAGGAAAGTTCAACATTTAAACTATAGTTAATTTATAAAATTATTTCTATGGGGTTTTTGAGGGATTGAAAAATAGTAAAATACAGAACTCAAACTTACAAAGGAGAGAGTCCTGGAGAATAATCTATAAACATCACATGAATCCCCTTCCTATGACATTAATTAATTAATTGATTAAGTAATTAATCATTTATTTAGTGCAAATGAACAGTTTTTACAGCTGAAAAGGCTGAAAGTAGGCTACATTTTAACCTTTTCTCTGCAGGCATACAGAGAGTCAGCAAAATACACATATTCAAACACTTATACACATAGAAATATTTCCAAAGTTAACATTCTTTACTAATGTATTTAAATCACATTTAAGTGTGCCTGGTAAACAGTTTGAGGCTCTTCGTATTCCTGAAGCAAGCAGATGCCATTGGGCTACACTGGCACGTGATAGGGTCAAATGGAAATGTCACTGGCACCCGCTCGAAGAAATCGATGAACAACGGGATGTCTAGTGATCTAGTAAATCTAAAATCAGAGAAAAGTGAAACTTTGTGTCAACTTACTTATTTATAAGTAAAATAACCCAACATTTGGATTAGTTTGGAACCATAAATCCAAAAATAACCAAAAGATATTATGACTCACACACATAAAAAGATGAGAACTCCTTTGTTTTTGACCTTGAATCTATTGATCTATTAATAGTCAAAGTGGGTTAAAGATCTAGAATTAAGCCAGCATTCAGAAATTGTATTAGAAAAATAGAAACAAAACTCTCCAGGAAAATGACCTACAAAGTGTTTTCAGTGATTTGATTCCATTACCAAAAGATAAAGAATACCATATTTTTATGGATCTGTATCAAAATAAAAATGTTTTGTATGATGAAAGATCTCTGATATAAAACAAAGGACACCTTACAATGTAGGAAAAACTACATCTACTTTGTATATCAGATAGTGTGTTCATATTCAAAATATCTAAAATATTCACAAAATTCAGCAGCAAAACGCCTAATGACCTGTCAAAATGGGAAGAGGTAAACAGACAGCACTATTAAGAGGACATAAGGACAGCCAGTAAGTGTATGAAAAAAAAGTGTTCAATATGAGGGAATTGGAATTCAAACAAAGAGACATCATTGCATTCTGAAACCATTGAGCATTCTCAATGTATCCAACTGTATCAAGACTGCAAACAAATGGTGTTGGCAGAGATTTGGTGAAAACAGTGATGATCTTTTATCCTGGTGGAATGTTATTTGCTTCAATCTCTATGGAGAATTCTCCAAATAGTAAGAATAAATTTTCATATGAGCTAGAAATTTCAGTTATTATCTTTTCTCTCACACATCTGATTTAAGTAAATGTATTCACACATTTTTTCATTATTGAACTTAATACAGTAGGGCCAGAGCGATAATCCAGTGAGTAGGGCATTTGTCATGCATGCGGCTGACCCGTGGTCCATCCCCGGCATCCCATATGGTCCCCTGAGCACTGCCAGGAGTAATTCCTGAGTGCAGAGCATAAGTACACCTGAGTATTTCCAGGTGTGACCCAAAAAGTGAAAAAAAAGAACTTAGTACAGTATCCAGGATATGGAAAAATGCAAATGTTCAATGACAAATGAGTTAAAGAACCTGTGGTGAAGCAATGGAATTCTATACAATTATAGAAAAATGAAATCTTGCAGTTTGCTACAATTCAATGGAACTCGATAGTGTCATGTTAATGTGAAGTAGGTAAGAAGAGAGGGATGAATACTAGATTATTTAATTTATATGTGTTATAAAGAGAAACAATGCAAATGCATATTAGGCATCAATAAACCCTAGGCATTAGATTGTGAAAGTGAGATTATGAAATAGCACGGGAGGTGGGAGAATAAAGAAGTGCACTAGAAGTAATGGAAGCACAGTGGTGAAAGGATTGGGCATGAAAATGCTATGAGATGTAGCATCTCTTTCTACCAACATTGTAAATGTTATTTTAATCATATTTGCAAACAGTGACAATAATAATAATATGAAAAAGGACACTTTTGTCCTTTTTGTCCTTTTTAATGATAAGGACATAAAAGGACACTTTTATCCTTTTTATGATATGTCCATATCATAACCAAAAAGGATACTCTTTCGTTTAGCTACACTGTCACTGCAGCCATTGGTCTTGCAGAATTAATTTCGATCCTAAGCACTCCATATGACCCTCTAAATTTGCTGGGAGTGATCTCTGAATGCAGAGCCAGGAGTAAGTCCTGCGAACTGCCGACTGTGCCCACCCCTCAGGATTGAAAAGTTCTGCCTTAAACCTTTACTTCATATTTCTTAAAGTGAAATGTCTGCCAATATAAATAGATTTAAATATACAGTTGATGTAAGAGGATTTTCAGCATTAAAATAGAATATAATGGGAGAAATTTCCATTTTTGAATATTTCCAATGCCTCATATATCTGGAGAACAGTTTTTAAATTTCAGGTTGTAATTTACAATTATCCTCAGTAAAAGTCATCACAATCTTAATGTTGAACTGTTCTTAAAGAAGAAAAGAGAACATATGATTTTCTTTGATCACTGTATCACTGTATCAGTGATTTTCTTTGATAATACTATTAAAAAACACTATGAAAGCAAATCAAATCACTGTATCACTGTATCACTATCTTCCCATTGTTCATCGATTTGCTTGAGTGGGCCTTAGTAACATCTCCATTAGTCCTGTCACAAGCAAGTATATCCCAAGTGCATCTACTTGCTACAGGGACAGGAGGAGCCCGAAACCATTCTTCAAGTTATGGAACTGAGGTTCATAACACTTGCTAGTCTTTGGCATAAAAAGTAAATAAAACAAAGTAGCTTGCCAGGCTTTACCATGCAGGTGGTATAGTCTCAGTAGAAGGCTCTCAACCAGAGCATTTACTGATGAAACTTAAAGGGGAAGATTAGGTTTTCTCTTGGATGGAGCTCTGAGGAACTATGGAGTCTGGATGTTGAGAATGACTAACTGCATGATGTGTGGTTTGCTCTGGCTTCTTGCCAGGCTTACTGGTATCAGTTAAAACATGTCTATAACTGTTTACTATGTATAAATGTGAAAGAAATTGGAAGAACCTTATGCAAAATTCAGTATCCTATAAAAATATTGCACAGCCAAAGCGGCCACATGCCAAGGTACATGTGGGTGGGTCCCTTTCTTCCGGGGCAACTGGCATGGAGGGGGAGGAAACGGCAGGGCCCAAAACTCCACTCCGAGTCCGGCCAGCATGGTCTCTCCCTTGCTCATGAGAGAAAATCCTTGGAGCAATGTTGGACTCGGTCAGGGGATGGCCCAGCCCCCTTACTGGGAGGTCAGCTCCGTGGGTTGCTTCCACATGGGGCCAGCCGAGCAGAGCAGCTGTGGGTCTGAAGTGGATCTAAGGCACCTAAAATTCAAAATAAGGTACCTAAAATCCAAAAGAAGTTATATAGCTAGTTTTATTTAAAAAATAAACAAAACAATAAAAGCTTGGGACCATACCAGGGGACATTCAGTGCTGATTCCAGACTCTGTGCTCAGGGTTCACCTCTGTAAATGCTAATGCTATTTAATAACATATGCAAATGACAATGACAACAATTCACCAGTTGATATTAGTAACGTATGTGGTGCCAGACACTGATCTTAGGTTGGTGGTATACAAAGTAAGCCCCTGACATGCTGCATTATAGTTGAGCCTTGCCGCTAGCTTTTGAAATAGTATATAATACTTTTCATACCAAGTGGTGAACTCTAAAGACATGTCACGGGCCGGAGCGATTGTACAGCATACTCAGATACATGGGGCAGAGCTGCTACCGGCTCTCCCTGTGCCCAGTTAATCATGAGGTGCTCAGGAGGGAAGGTGGGTTTTTGCCTTGGCCCACCATCCAATCAGAGCCTGTCAAGAAGCCAGAGGAACCCCACATCCTGTGGGCCTCCATCTTCAACATCTGGACTCCACAGCTCATCAGAGCTCCACCTAAGAAAGAGAAAAGCAGATCTCTTCCCACATTCATCAATGAATGCATGAGATGACAGGCTACTATAAGAGTATCCACCCGCACGGCAGAGCCTGGCAAGCTACCTGTGTTGTATTTGATATGCCAAAAATTCTGTAATAATTATAGACCTCATTCCCATGAACTGAAGAAATGGTTTGATGCTCTTCATGTTCCTGGAGAGAGCAGATGCCCTTGCGCTATACTAGCATGTGACAGGACTTATGGAGATGTTACTTGTGCCCTCTGGAGCAAGTTGTTAAATGGGAAGACAAGTGATACAAGTGACTTAATAGTTTTGTGAAGTAGTTCTTATGGAAAGAAATTAGAAAAGGTGATATGAAGAGTGAGAAATGGAAGAATCCAAGTTCAAGATAAAACATGGGATTTTCAAGAGTAGAAAAAAAAACCTAGTTGTAAAACTATTCTTAGGAAATGAATTATTCAACAAAAGTCTACAAGATGGTTCAGTGAAAACTCATCTGCAAGAATGGCATCAATATCTTGATCTCCTGGTGTGACCTGCACGTGCTATGCATAATTTTTAGTTCTATTTTCTGGGATCCTTATGCTTTCCAGTGTGGGTGCCCTCCAAAGCATTGCTAATAAATATGACATCTCTGGTGTAGATATGACTGAGTGCACTGTGATCCCAGAAAAGAGCACTAAAATCACATTGTGTTAGAGCACAACTAAATAGAGAGTCACAGTAGACACTGGGGCTGAGTTTATGAGCACAACCAAGTATGTGCATGTTCTTTGGTGATTGTTTAGAGGCAAAATATGAAGGCAGAAAGAGTTCTGTTTAAAGTTCTTTGTAAATTATGAGCTAAACACTTCACAGTAGTCAAATTTACAACACATTTTACAAATAGGAACTTTCCATTCAAGTACTAGGGGAAAATATCATCCAATTTATTCTACATATAAGTTTTAGTTTCCTTCTTTTCCAAGAGGTAGAGGATTCAAAAAGGGCAATTTTATATAGATGCTTATATTGTTTTGTTGCAAGATATTACTAGGTAAAGTAGTTTGGTGGCAGAGATACAGCATAGTGAGTAAGAAAATAGCCCACCCTCAAAAAAAATCATTTAAAACCTTTATCTAAAATAAAAGCTGGAGAAAAATATTTGAAAATGTTAGAATAATCTAAGAGTTTAAAATCAAATAATTAATTTTCCTGACTATTTATTTTAGAATGTTTTTTACTGAAAAAAAGAGAGAGAAGAGAGAAAAAACAAAGAAAATTAGTTAAACAAAGAATGCGTATCATACTTTCATAGAGTACGAGTTTATAAACATGGAAACTATAACCTTTTAAAGGGCTTTGGAAAATGAAAGACTTGTATATTATGTATATTTTATTTTGTCTCTGGTTTAAAAGGTTTTGTTGTGGTTCCATTTACTTTACAAGCATATAATTTTTCTCTATAAACTCAAGATTTCAGAATAAAACTCAGATTTTTATTTAAGAATACTGCCAAGAGATTTTATACAGATATAATAAAAGAAAAATTAAAAAATGTATTCTGCTTGTCAAAAATTACTGGAAAGTAAAGAAACAGAACACTTACAAAATCTGAACTTTGTTAAGTATTCCTATCTTATTATGCTATCTTATATAAATGTTCCTATCTTATTTATATGATTGCAAACTTTAACATTTTTATTCTCTTACAATAACAAATATGTCTTCTATGAACACTGCAACTCTAATTATGCAGCTCAGTATAAGTGGCACCAATAGAAATCATTTTTATTAAGTTTCTGTCATTTTTGTGTAAAATGGTGTACACTATTTTGAGAATTTTCTAAACTTGTCAAAGAAAGTGATAATCACAATATTGCCATTAGCCCTCCCTTTTTTCTTTTCTAATTTAAAGCATCTTTATGCCATACTATTCATGATAGGACCTTATGCATACATTCCAACATCATATTCCCCCCAAAACTGTTCACTATCCTCCACTATACCCTGCTTGTCAAGGCTCATTCCAAACAACTCTTCAGCCCCACCTCAACCTTGATAAGCCTAGTCTTACAAATTAGTTTTTAAATGTTATTATCTTGAGCGTTTCCATACTGTGCTTTTCATATCTCAAATATGTTAAATGTTAGATCTCTTTTCATATCTCAAATATGATAAATGCTAGATCTGCCTGTCTATCTATCCTTCTCTCTCTCACTCACCCCTCTCTCTGCCCACCCCATAGATTCATTTTTTAAATTAATATTTTATTATACCACCATGAGATATACAATTACAACATTGTTCATGTTTGGAGGTTTTAGTCACATAAGATTCATTTAGCACACTATGTCCCAGTCCATTAACATAGTGTTAATTATATGACTCCATTTTTATTGCTCAGTAGTATTATATAATATATATAACAAATAGGCTTTAGCACTTAACTATGAATAAGTGAATAAATATGAATATAAAGTATTCAGGGTTGTCATTCATCTAATGTTCTGCCAATCCCGTTCAGGATGAACAGCTTGTAGATGACGGACAACAGGCAGATGGGGTGATAGTTGCCAATGTCGTGAATGTCTCCCTTCTTGAAGAGTAGAACTCTCCTGCTGGTTTTCCATTGGGAGGACACTTCGCATTCAGACAGGTAGCGTGTCAAGAGCCTAGCCAGTGTATTGATGAGTACTGACAAGCAGACACTTCAGGTATTTAGGTCTGACTTTGTCTGTGCCGGGGCTGTTCACTTCTTTACCGACGAAATGGCAAGTCGATTTCAGAAGGGAGAACATTAGGAACTACATATTCACTGTCACTGTATCACTGTCTTTCCATTCATCATCGATTTGCTTGGGCAGGCATCATGTCCTGTCTCATGCTAGTAGAGCCCAAGGGCATCAACATATCCATCCTGGCGGAATTTGGTATGTGGGCAAGTGGGTGTGGCTATCAAAGAGATCATGAGTAGAAGTCATGGATAATCTTCTCCAATGCCTTTCTGGAAGATGTGATAGATCCATCAGGACATCAGTGGGCAGTCATCTTAGTCTTATAGTTGGCGAAGGACAGGCAGCATTGTTAATGCTTTTCCCACTTCTGCTGCATCCTCCAGTATTTCTGCTCGTCTCTCTTTGAGGTCTTCCTTTATCGCTTCTCTACAGTGCTTTGTGAGCTTGGACGTTAGCTTTTGGTCACCTGAGGCTTGCGCCTTGCCATGTTGGCAAAAGAGCTCAAAAAAGTTTTTGAAGAGAGGCGTCCTTTTTGCGTTTTCTCTCAGCATTCTTCGAGAAATCATGGAGGTGCTGAACCAGTCGGTTGTATTCTTCATTGATGTCATCAATGATGGTATCTTCCCATGTTGCCGCAATGGTGCCAAAGAGTTCCCAGTTGGTGGTCATTCTGGGAAATCTCTCCTTAAACTTGCAGCCATTTCTCCCTGTTGTGTGAAGTATGCTGGTTTCCGAAAAGGGTTCAGCACAATTAACCATTTCCACATGGTAACCAAGCTCATTGAGGTTTGTAGGGAATTCAAGATGCCGCTTTGTCACACGTTCATTGAATTAAAGAAAGTCTTTGACTCTGTTGAGACCAAAGCGGTCATAGAAGCCCTAGCCAAAAAGGGTGTTCAAACCCAATATATCAAGATCCTTCATGAGCTGTACTATGGATTCACCAACAGGGTCTCACCATTCTACAAGAAAGTGATCATTGATATCAATAGAGGGGTTTGTAAGGGTGATACCATTTCACCAAAACTCTTCAGCGCCACACTCAAGAACATCATGCGACAATTAGAATGGGAAGGAATGGGAGTGTAGATAGACACTGGGCAACTACACCACCTCCGCTTCACTGATGACATCGTTCTAATAACACCAAACCTTAGCCAAGCGGCACAAATGCTGGCTGACTTCGACCGAGAATGTGGAAAGATAGGTCTACAGCTGATTCTCAATAAAACTATGTTCATGAAAAATGTTCCAGAGGCCCCATTCACTCTCAATGGAACAAACATCTCTGAATGCAGCAGTTATGTGTACCTAGGGCAAGAAGTCAATATGATGAATGACCTAAAACTTGATCTGCACAGGAGGAAATAGCAGCATGGAATGCTTTCAAGAGCATTGAAGTAATAGCTAAGATGACAAAGAAACTCCCACATTAACATACACCTCAGAGACCTGGGTCCTACAAAGGCAGTATGAGAATGCTATTTGGGTCTCCCAAAGAGATATGGAAAAGAGCTATGCTTGGAATATCATGCCCCACTCAAGTGAGAGAAGGAATCAGAGTAGCGACCTCTGTCGACGTTCCAGAGTTAGGACACTGTCTTGTTTGCCAAGGCATCCAAAATCAGATGGACTGGACATGTAATGGGATTTGGAGATGACACTGGACTAGAGCCCTTACCGACTGCATCCTACGGGACATCAAAAGATCACATGGACGCCAACCTACAAGATGGTCAGACTTCTTCGTCAAGACCCTGAATGTCAAGGCTCTTTGTATTCCTGAAGCAACCAGATGCCATTGGGCTACACTGGCACCTGATAGGGTCAAATGGAAATGCTACTGGTGCCTGCTCAAGCAAATCCATGCATGGTGGGATGTCATTATTCATGATCAAATGATCAAATGATAAACTATTTGTAGACATTCAGGTTGTTTCCAGATCTTAGCTACTGTGAATATTGTGCAATAAATAAAACATGTGAAAATGAGACCATTCTTTTCTAGGGTAAATAAAGGATGATAATTCTAAAATACAAATTGATTTTTATAAAATGACAGAAGAATATATTATTTGATTTGAAGTACGTTAATATATTTCTAAGGCTGAATCATTTTCTTTGATGTTGTTTTGAATATTTTACAGTACTATATATATATTTTACACATTTTACAGAGACTCATTACAAATTTTAGGAGAGACAGACGTGGGACAGAGCTGCTACTGGCTCTCACTGTGCCCAGCCACTCATGAGGAGCCCGGGAGGGATGGGAGGTTCTATCCCTGGTCCGCCACACCAGCAGAGCCTCACAACAAGCCAGATGATCCCCCCAGTTCATGAGGACCTCCATTTTCCAAATTCGACTTCCCCCTTGTCAGAACTTCACCCGGCAGACCAGCCTATCACAGCCTGGCTCGCACGGCCGCTTGCAGCCATGTGGTTCATCAATAAATGCTGGATTTTGAGATGACTACAGGAGTATGCTACCCCCACGGCAGAGCCTGGAAAGCTACCCGTGTCTTACTTGATATGCCAGATTCTAGTAACAATTATAGACCTTATTCCCATGACCTGATGGAATGGTTTGAGGCTCTTTATGTTCCTGGAGCAAGCAGGTGCCCTTGGGCTACACTAGCATGTGACAGGTCATATGGAGATGTTACTGATGCCCGCTTGTGCAAATCGATGATGAAAGGAAAGACAGTGACAGTGATACAGAGACTCATTTATAATTAATATACTGTCTAGATAGTACAGGGATTATATTATTTGCTCTGCAAATATTCTGGTTAAATCCCCAGAATGGCATAGGTCTCTCAGCCTCACAACTAAACTCTGAGCACAACTGGGTTTGTGCCATGTCCTCTTCTCTTATCAAAGATAAAGTAAATTTTTCAGATATTTTTTGGTAGTATAAGTCATAAAATAATCATTATTATAACCACAGCCTATTGAAATTTGGTACTTTAAGCTATGTATATTCCTTAAATTTCATTATTCATTAAGTAGTTTTTAATTTATATTTGAAAACTTATTCTCATAGTCGTTTTGTAGTTTGAAACTATAAACCAAAGGCATCCCTATTCATTTTCAGAAAAAAAACAAATCATGGGTAAAGGTACAGAAATTGAATCAATATTTAATCACTAGACAGTCTCAATCAATACTATGAAAAAAAATGAAAATATCACATAAAAACTTGAATAATGCTTAAAAATAGGAAGACTTTTAGTATTTAGAAGACCTAAACTTTCCTTTAAAAAGAAAATTATTATATGAATTTAATATGCAATCAAAATCCAGGGTTAGACTAAAAGAAGGCTTAAAAGACTTTGCTTCCATGCCTTTGCGTGCTATCCATGCATTGCATGCTTGAGCTATGAACCTCAGAGCATCCCTGATTCTACCAAGAAAAATTGTGGAAAGTTGGGCCAGTAATATGTCTTATTAGTAATACTTAATCCTCATTTGAGTGAAGGTCTTGGTTCAATCACTGGGGTTAAAAATTAAATTTTATAAAGCAAAAATTAAATATGTTATCTGTGGCTAGTATATTCAATTATTTTGAAATTATACAAATATTTAGACAATATTTGGGAAAACAATACTCAATGTTGGCATGTATGACCGAGCTTAAAAATATTGATTACAATTCAAAGGGGATGAACAAATGCATATCTGCACAATGCCATTTACTAAAGTGCTCCAAGTATTCTGTGAAAATTCATATCAAAAATAGATTTTCCCTAGCCCAGTAAATATGCTGATATAAAATTGTAGCCAAAGAGACTTATAGAACAATATCTTCTCCACTGAATCTGGGAGTGCTAAATGAAATATGACACAGTTCTTTGAAACAGCACACAGAAAGAATCAGTTATAGCAAGTAAATGATACATTTTAACTATTAGAAAAAGAGTTATTTAAGTTACTGAGTATTGTAAAATGTAAAAGGTAGTCAAGGACTTATCTTAACAGACTGAGAACATACTTTGCATGAAGGAGATCTGAGTTTAGACTTTAGAAGAATAATTTTTGAGCACAGACCCAGGAGTGGTCATTGGGCACACAAACAGATGTTTTCCAAAATGAAACTAATAGACAAGATGGTGTGACCAATAACAACTTTTGAAAGTAAAAATTGAGGTCATTTTCCTCACTAGTTTCAGTAGTTTAATCAATCTACTAATAAATCTACTAAACCAGTCTACATGTTAAACATAATATTAATAAAGGATATGTAACTTTTCTGTTTCTTTGTCAGATCGCAATTCTGAACAACTAAATTAAATACTATCACCTTCATATTCTGAATGTAGAAAATATATGTGTTACATATAAAATAGTGTCTAATAGAATTGTCAATGTTTCATGAATAGATCTCTTGAGGATCAGAGAATTAAGAAGCACATGGTATACCTTCTTATGCATTAGACAAATCACAAAATGGGTACACTGATGGAAACTGAGTTAGCATCAGATCTTGATATAAAATTATTTGCAAAGGACATAAATGAAAAGAAAATTTGTGTTTCTTTACAATGTGGGTGACAATTATTTTAATAATTAAAAAAATGGGAGCATATAAATATAAAAAGTTTAACTTAAAATTTAAATTGATTCAAAAATTCAAAATAAATTTAAGTGCCATTGATATATCTAATATAGAAATATTATAAAATAAGTAGCAACACATGTTTATAGAAGTGTAGTTGCAATCTATTTTATCCTCATCTGACTTGGAAAGTTGTGGGTTACTCAATGATCAGATTACATTCATTTTCCTCTCATTTCTTTGCCTCAAAGATGCCACATTCTGTCTAATTTGGGCAAGGGAATTTGGGGAATACAGATGGTAGAAAGCTACTCTAATCCGGGCTATTTGGAAGGCAATGCAAAAAACCTATAATTTAGGTAAAGAACAGAAGATGAAGAACTGGGTTCACAAATCTCAAGGATCTAGGAAAGGAGGAGAGGGCATGATGGAAAAACAATCAAGAGTACATCTCTTCTCCCTAAGTTTTGAAATGGGTATCATTTCTGAAGTGCATTGACCACAGTCATTCTGCAAAGCCTCATAAGTGGAAATCAAAAGAAGAAGGATAACAGTAATGCTGCAAACACAAATTAGGAAACTATACCATCATGTTGAAGACAAAGTATCACCCCTTCTTGTCCCTTTCCCACACAAGAGCAAATGTAGATTTTGGTACTTAGAGAAACTATCAGAAGACGATACATAGAATAAAGTAAAGTCACAATGCCACCTGCTATAAAAGCAGCAGCAGAACTTAGAAGTTCTCTAATTTCTCAAATAGTAAAAATAGGGGGGAAAAATGGAGGGAAGGTGAGAATGGGGATACTGTAGCAAATTTGACTGACAAAAATAAACTAAAACATATAGCAACTTAAGATTTCAGAGTTTATTTGTGAGATAGTTCATGCAATAGAATGCAATATGTCTAGAGGTTATGAAGGCATGAGAAGATGGCTAGAATTTTTTTTTTTTGCTTTTTGGTCACACCCGGCAATGTTCAGGGGTTTCTCCTGGCTCTGCACTCAGGAACCACTCCTGGCGGTGCTCCGGGGACCACATGGGACGCCGGGGATCGAACCCGGGCCGGCACAGGGCGGCCGTGTGCAAGGCAAACGCCCCTACCCGCTGGGCTATCGCTCCGGCCCCTGGCTAGAATTTTGAGGTCCCTTGTCCACTGCCAGGGATTGCTCTGGTGATCTTACAAATCTAGATGTGGCTGAGGGAGCTCACAAGCACTATCATGGTAGTGGTAGTGATCACACTCTGGTGCCCAAGAACTTGGACGAGCACCGCACTGGCCAGCCAAATATCACTAGAAGTGGACTCTGACTTCCCCTTCCCAGGATCACTGAAGATGCTACCTATTTATAAAACAGTAGTATATAATCACAGAGAAGAAAATATCTGACCATAGTAACAAGAACATGGAAGATTACAGTACCTCCCTCTGAAAGAGAACAGATTGTTATTTTAAAGCAACTCGAAGTATGGAAAAAGTCCAGACTGGAAAGTCAAATTGATACAAAGTAACTCAGAAAAACTAATCAAAGTGATTTAATAGTACTCAGGCACTGTGTTAGAAACAATATCAATAAGCAAAAAAAGTACAGACTAAGAGTTCAGTGAAATAAAGTACAGATTTAGGAAATTCTTTACTTCTCCAAATTAAGGTAATGAAAGGTAGAGAAAGTTATAGGGGGAAGAGGATCAAATGCAGAATGAGAACTACCCTAATCAGAACTACCTTAATCCATTAGTGTAGGCATCAGAGGGATAACAGACATCACATGCCTGGAAGTGCATATACTTCATAAGATAGTAGAGTACTTTTTGTAATACAAACAAAATATATACTAAGAAATATAGCTAGGAAACTACCGAGAACCCAACACAAATAAATAATATTGAAGGCTTCTATGGAAAACAAGTAACTTATGTAAGAACTCCTAGCAGATTCTCATCATGCAGTATTTCTCAGCAGAATAAACTATATCAGTATTTATCAGTGGGACTACTATGGGCCAGGAAAAAATGAATTGACATATTTAAAATGCTAAAAGATAAAAACTCACAGAAAAGGACACTTCAGGACTAGATTTCAGGTTTCAGAGAGAAATAAAGTCCTTTATAGACAATCAGAATCTTAGAACTGTAGTAATCTCCAAAATAAATTTAAAATGGTTCTCCTAAATTAAAAAAAAATTCCACAAAATCTGATGTAAAATAATAAAATTAATAGAAAAATAATATAATACAAGTTTATAGACAACATGGCAGAAAACTAAATACAAAGTTGTAGAATCTAGCTCTTTATACATAACCACATTACATGTAATTGGACTAAGCCCTTGAATCAAAAAGGTATTAAATGGTCAAACAAATTAAAATGCCAAATGTCTTTTACTGTATATTTCGATCATTGAATGCCTGTTGCAGGACATCTGAGAGCCTCTGCACTAGCCTGGATCGCCTCCTGCAAGTCACTTCATAGATGGAGGGTGGTTTAAATCTGTCAGTTTATATGAACATGTATTCTATACTGGCTGGCATAAATATTTTCTCATGCTATCACAAACATCGTGGGACTAGCTAGATCTTACCTGTATATTTGCCTGGCCACGTTGGATCTCTAAGTAATTAGACCAGAGAGAAATGCTGTTTGCCTCCAAACAAGCAAGCATGGCTCCCTGATAACTCAAAGGCAACTAAAATACAAAACTACCATGAGGTAAAGAGGAGACTCTTGTGAAGGCTTGGAGAAATATTTAACTGGCATTAGTATAGTCTTTGGTACGTATGCATGCCATCTCAGAAGCCCCTCCTCTTTACTCTATAAAGGCATTTCCTGGCTCAGTGACATTAACTTCTAAAAGGGCCTAGGTAAGGTCCTGCAAGAAATGAAATACAGGAAATTTCAAGACATACATAGTATGCACATATATCCTTACAATAGTTAAAAACCAGGGCGGAGCGATGGCCCAGCGGGTAGGGCGCTTGCCTTGCACGAGGCCGGCACATGCCGGCCTGGGTTCGATCCCGGCATCCCATATGGTCCCCTGACAATGCCAGGAGTAATTCCTGAGTGCAGAGCCAAGAGTAACCCCTGAGCATCGCTGGGTGTGACCCAAAAAAGCAAAAAAAAAAAAAAAAAAAAACAAACTAATATTGTTCCACAAATAGTCCTTCAAGAACTGACCACAAATATAAAATAACAATACAGAACAACAGATCAGCAGAATGTATAAGTGTGACAGAGAGTATTGATGTGAGGTAGTAGATAAATTATGAAGCAAGTAGAATTGGATCCAATCATGAAGTAATTACTGCATTTGCCTAAACAAAAAGCAGCTGAATCTTCCTATTCTGAAGGAGCAGGATGCAGAACCCTTTGGTTTTCTTAGCCTGCCTCAGACTGCCTTTACTATTACTGTCTGATTTCTGGAGAAATTTTTGTGCTAAATAGTAGCCAATCACTGTCACTGTATCACTGTCTTCCATTTCATCATCGATTTGCTCGAGCGGGCCCCAGTAACATCTCCATATGTCCTGTCTCATGCTAGTAGAGCCCAAGGGATCTGCTTGCTCCAGGAACATAAAGAGCCTCAATCCATTCCGGAATGAAGTCTATAATTGTTACTGGTATTTGGCTATATATCAAAATAGTAGCCAATGAGGTTGGAAAAGTAGATGCTGACTAAATTGCTGAGTAACATCAATAACTGGTAAGAATGACTAGAATTTATTCTTTTTAGTTATGATTCCAGAATGAGTTATCTGCATAGTGAATGGTGATGAGAATAACTTAACATGAGAATTTGAGAGGACACTTTTACTTAATAGGTGTATCAGAGGTATCACTTACCTTAATAGACACAATAAAATTATTAATTTTAGTGCTAGTAGTAACATATGAGTCCAGAGACTTCTAAAATGATTTGGTTTAATGAATTAACTTGTCAACCTCCTAGGCAAACTATCTAACGTGATGTCAGGTACCAGGCCTAGAATACTGCCACATTTTAAAAAGTGAAATGTAGTAATGGGAATTGTCAAGATTGGAAAATAATGAATGTCACTAAACCCGAGTCAAAGAATTGCTCTGCATTCATTAAACTAGGGAACTAGATTCCTAGTTTCTCAGGAAAATAAAAATTTATGCCAATAAATTTACATTAAAGGGATGAATAAATTATGCCATGATTCACTCAGGCCTTCACATTATAAAGAACAGGGAGTTTTAAATAAAATGATTTCCATACATCCCAAAGATGTATGGAAAACGCTTCTCTCCTAATCACTGAACTAAATGGAACTTGCTATATTGGTTTAATCAGTACTCTGTAATCAAATCAGGCATGAAATCAAGTTTTGATTATATAGTATTCTCCCAATTACTAACAAATTGCCATAACACAGGAAACGCCCCTAAGTTTGAGAACGATGGCAAAGGATGGAGGAAGCAAATACTTTATTAAGTAAAGCAGAGGAATACAATTAGATTTGACCAATTTGCAAAGTTATTCAACCATTTCTTTCTCGTTCTCCTGAAAACTTAGATTATTTATTATCGTAAGCCTGCCCTCAAGGGCTGCAGCAAGGTGAACTGAAAATCACATACTTTGTATGAAAACTAGTCTGGTATTCTTAAAAATATTTTATGTCATTTTAAACCAAAGACAAAGAATTTCAAATTTTCAATTTATATTTGTTTTTTACTTTATACTACAATTAATTTTTAATTGGGCTAAATTGATTATCAAAGGTTTGCTAGGTAGAGATGTTTTGGACTGACTTTGTAATGATAAAACCTTTACTTATTGACATTAAATTCTAATAGCTCAATGAGGAAGTCACATGTGTTTTACACAGTAGTAAACAGTGTATATAAAGTAATTTTCCATTGCAAAGGCCACAACTTTTGTGAGGCATTCATTTCATTGAGTTTTTCACTATATCCCACCACTGCCTTGGCTTGGAGGGTCTCTTCTGATGAGGTGTGCTGAAAGTCAAATGGATCCTCCTTTGTATACAATTTCCTGCTTTGATATTGCCGCTTGAAAGAATTATGTCTCTATGGAAAACATGATTTTGAGTAGAATATGCTTGTAGTCTTTCTATTGCGGTCTCTTTTTGCTGATACCCTTTGGACTTCTTGGATCTGGATGTCTGCTGCATCCTTTAGTTCTGGGAACTTTTCAGCAAGGATGTCTTTAACTGTTCCTATTTTCTCGGGGTTGCCTTTCTGTCCTTCTGGGACTCCAATGATTCTTAGGTTGTTCCTATTGGATTCATCCTAATGTTCTCTGTTCTGGTGCTGATCCATTTTTCAGTTCCATCTTGTGTATTCGCCTGAGTGCTTTCTGCAGCTCATCCTCAGTCTCACTAATTCTGTCTTCTGCTGCTGTTATCCTGCTGTTGAGAGCCTCTGTTGAATTTTTCATTTCATCTACTGTGTTTTTTATTGGTGATATTTTTGTTGTATTGTTTTTATTTCTGCTCTGATTTCCTCCCCATAATTTATTGACTGCCCTTTCTACTGCTACATTTATGTTCTCCTGTATTTTATGGACATCAGTTCCATTTTGTCATTGAGCTCATTAAACATTCTCACCATTTCTCTCTGAATACTTTGTCAGAGAGATTATGTACATCTGTATTCTTTTTCAGTCTTCAGGGTTGTTTTCTCCATCTGCTTTTTGAGTTGAGGATCTGTGTTGTTTCCACATAGTGTTGTGATGGTGTGGGGTGGATTCTTCTGGGGCACTGTTTCTTGCTCACTGTCAGGTAGGACTCTAGAGATGCTCAGCAGAAGTGTTCTACTCTTCCCTATTCAAGGTTATTGCCTTCCTATTGGTACTTAATTTCCTGTTTTTTTTTTATTAATATGTGGTTGTATGATCAGCTTCCCACCAGGCCAGCCATGCCCCCAGGGAAGGTACCTGAGGAGGAGGTGTCCCAGCATGAAGTTTCAAAGTGTCCTTTCTATTTCCTCTGCAGCTCAGAATTATGGGCATTGTAGTTTTGGTTTCTTTCCTAACATGGGGCTGCTTTGTTCCAGGGCCTGCCTGTGGAAGGATGGTGCTCTGCTGCTTTCACCATGGCAATCTTTATATATTTTAATATTATATATATATATATATATATATATATGTATGTATGTATATGTATTATTTCCCTTCTTAGTATGTCATTAAGGAACTTAGCAGAGATAAGAAAAAGGACTCCTTTCAGAATAAGAGAGTCATAACAAATTAATTATTTTCAGACTTAAATATCAAAGAGGTTTACTACTTGGCATATCAAGTCATGCAATCAAAATGTTTTGATAACCTATTGTATTTCTGGATATACTCAGAAATATAAAATATCTGTTATCGTAGACATAACTAAGTATAGTTTACTAATAAACACCTAAGCATTAAAATGACATTTTATTTTCTTAAATTTTTTATTGTACCATGAGATACACAGTTACAAATTTCCTTATGATTAGTTTCATTAATACAATGTTTCTGGGTGACTCTTGGCAATGCTCAGGGCTAAATTTTGGTTCTGTGTTCAGACTCGGTGGGCATAGGGGCCATATGTAGTGCCAAGGATAGAATCAGGGATGTCTACATGCAAGAACAAGCTCCCTATCTGTTTTATGATCTTTCTGTAACAAAATTAGAATTTTTAAAATATAACCATGTAGAGTGGGTAAGATATGTGCCTGGCATGCAACCATCCCAGGTTTGATATCTAAGATTAAGTGAATAGCCCTTTTCAAAATGAGCATATTTATATTTTAATCATTGTATTACCTATTATACATCTACTTTCTTTAATCTCTTTGCACAGTTTTATATTATAAATGATTCAGTAATTTTAAAAGCCATATTATATTTTAATTTTGTTTTTTGAAGGCATTTTCAAAGCACACAAGTACAACATATGAAAGTATTATAATGTTATTTATTTTACACTGATACCTGTAATTTTTTAAATTTCAAATATAGGTTGTGAGTATACTGATATTACATAAAATGATACAAGTTTATTGCCTATTTTCAAATCTTTTTCTCCAATATGGCTATTAATATTTGTTCTTAGGTGACTTGAATCTTTGAATTTCACTTGGCCTTTTTATGTTGAAATTAAGGCTAATTCTACCACTCATGCAAAATCACATATAGGTAATTCAGGTAAGTTTTATAAATTATATATGCATAAGCACACTATATGTGTCATTTTTGTAGTATTAACTTCATGGTTTTGTTCTTTCTGTTTCATAGAGCTTGGATTGCTATGTAGCAACCTTTTCAAAGTGACATTTGAAAGAATGCCACTTTTCTTTGAAAGTGGCATTCTTTCAAAACTTATCATGAGACTGAATTCAAGATCATTTTTAAATACATGTAGAGTACCAGTATTGATAAGAACATTATTCTTGTATAAGTGCTGGATATTTGTTCTTAAAAATTGCAAATATTTGAACAAAATAAATGCATCCCTCTCTCTACACATGTTTCAAAAGACTCCACGGGATTCCTGGCTTCATGCATTCTTCATGTACAGATCTGTTTGCTCCTGCTGTGGCAAGCATATATCTCCAACATTCACAGGTGGTTTCCTCCTTTGTTGGATATCGTTGCAGTAAATGTTTGTTTCGTATTTGATTTTACCTTTTATTCATTTTGTTTTTTTTTCCTTAAACCCTTGAAGTCAGAATTTCTCAGAAACTGATACAGTAAAGGGCAATGGCTCATAGGGTTCATATTTTTAGATCCTGTCTGGGATTCCAAAATATAGATCACAGTATCTTGGATCACTAGGAGGTTTTACTTTGTACCACACTTTAAATGTATTTGGAATAAAAATATTAATAGGGAAAATTGTGTATATCTACAATACAGAGACTTGGTATGAAGATTGATATTCAATGTTTTAGAATAGTTGGATTTTTGTAGAAATGAGGAAGTATGGGAGAGATAATATGGAAATGACTTTAGGAACAGAAGGTTCTTTTTTGAAGAAAATTGAAGGGACCTTGAGACTAGCAGACCAGGCAGACTAAAAAGAGGATTTTGGGAAACAAATACCTAACAGTTACTGAGGAATTCTAAGAGAAAAGAAACTTGACATTACTGTATTTTTCTCCTCTTTAAGAACAAAATTAATATCAATATCCTTGCCAGCTTGATGCTTTATTGGGCATCACGCAAAATATTAACAAATGTGTCTTTCAAATACACTAAAACATCAGCACCACTCCAATTATGCTACTCATGTTCTATTGAATATACATAATCCTTTCCCTTAATTTATTCTTTAAACATTTCTCACTTCAGAATGTGGTGCACAATATCTGTGTTCAGATAGTCTCTGTATACTGTATCTTAAAATCAGTCTTCTTTAATATATGTACTGATTGGTCCTTGAATTCTTTACATATTTTGGACCTGGAAAGGTTAATATCATCACTGCCTACATTCTGTGATTTTGGGTGGCAGGCTTCAATCCTCCAACTGAACAGACCAAGTAGGTATACATGTGGCTAGATGGTGACTTTGTGAAATTAGCAGGGTGATAACCCATCTCAAGCAGAAGTTTCCCTCAGCACTTACATATTGTTTGTCTTAAGGTTTAGGGAAGAACATATAGGCGCCTGTATCCTTTAGTGTCTTAGTGGCCTCCACGAGTCAGTTACAGGTAGCAGCACTTACATAACAGCATAATAAAAATAGGTAAAGGTAGACAGGATAGGTGTTTGTGGTAGGGTTAGGATCGTGCACTTAAAATAAGGTAAAATCAGTGCATACTTCATTGCAACCTCAGTGAACATTTATTTCCTTATGAAAGAATATAAAATATTAAAATGAATCAATTAATATGAAAGAAAAGTGGCCAGGATGTTTGGAATGCTATATCAAAACAGTGCAAACTTGGGGCCGGAGCGATAGCCTAGCAGGGAGGGCATGTTTGCCTTGCACTGCGGCCAGCCCATGCTGGCCCGGTTCAATCCCTGGCATCCCATATGGTCCTCCGAGCACTGCCAGAAGTAATTCCTGGGCAGAGCCAGGAGAAACCCCTGAGCATTGTCGGGTGTGACCAAAAAGCAAAAAAAAAAAAAAAAACAGTGCAAACTAATACATGTAAGAAACTGTTTTATTTCTGTATGGTTCAAGAGAACGGGAAGTCCAGGACCAAGGTGGCACAAAATTCTAGTCCAACCCTTATCCCAGGGTGGGATAACATCCTTCACCCTTATCCCAGGGTGAATGTTATTCACCCTGGGATAAAAATCACTTTTTTCATTACTCTACCGTTATCTGATATAAAGAGCAATGGGATGTTCTTGAATCCCTTTTACAGAAGAAGTAATTACATTCATGAAAAATAATTAATAACTTATTTAAATTCCAAGACATTAAACTAAGAAATTCTAAGGGAAAGGTAAGAAGAGGGAGGATGAAAGACGAGTGAGGAAGAGAAAAAAGAAAAGAGGAGTAGGAGAAAAAATCAAAATACAAAACAGATGAAATTAGGCCTATAGATGATTTCTAATATCAGATGTAGACAACATAGAATTTAAGATACTCTTTCTTTAAAAAAGGTAGTTCTGTGTTTTGGAGGTTATATCTCAATCACTTACATCACTTGTCTTCCAGTTGTTCATCAATACATCCCATTGCATGCTAGTGTAGCCAAAGGGCACCCACTTGCTCCAGGAACACGAGGAGACCAGACCATTCCTTCAGGTCATGGGAATGAGGTCTATAATTGTTACTGGCTTTGGGCATATCAAATATGATATGATATATTTCCCATTGAATGTAAAAAGTCTCTTTTCGGTAAAATTTCAAAAAATTAAAGATGCTCGGGTGTTGCAGGATTCCACTAAGAACCTCTGCATCTGCCCTGGATTACCTCCTGCAGGTACTTTGTAGATAGGAGGGTAGCCTAAATGTGACAGTTTATTTGACCATGTATTCTCTACTGGCTGGTATAAATTTTCTCTTATGCTACCACAATCATCATGGGACTAGCTAGATCTTACCAGCATGTTTGCCTGGCCACGTTGGATCTCTAAGTAATTAGACCAGAGAGAAATGCTGTTTGCCTCCAAGCAAGCAAGCATGGCTCCCTGAGAACTCAAAGGCAACTAAAATACAAAACTACCGTGAAGTAGACGAGACTCTTGTGAAGGCTTGGAGAAATATTTAACTGGCATTAGTATTAGTCTTTGGTACAGATATATGCCACCTCAGAAACACCCTTCTCTACCCTATAAAGGCATTTCCTGGCAGATCTTGGCTCAAAACATTAGCATATAATAAGGCCTGGGTGAGGTGCTGGGAGAAATTACCTCAGGGCATTTGACCCTTCCTGCTTCCAATAATAGTGGGAGGTCTGAGTTGCAGGGGTATAAAACCAGCCTGCTTCCTCTCTCTCTCTTTTTGGGCTCTCTTTTGGGCTCTCCTTTGGGGCTTGCACTCTTCTTGGGAGTCTTGTCTTTGTCTCCTCTTTAGGGGGCCTTAGCACATGTTGGCCACCATCTTGGCCTACATGTGGCTGGGGTTCTAGCTGGGAATCCTAAGCACAGGGTTTTTCCTATTGCTGGTTTGTATGCCTGAACCTGTAATAAGTAAAGGCTTTTAAAACTGCATCGGTACTAAAACGCAAAAAAAAAAAAAAACTGCATCGGATTCCTGAGTTTTCATCCATTCCTAGCCGGCTTTGGAGGTAGAAGGGAACTCGCTTCCAGGCACTGTGTCGGGATCCCGGCGTCTTCCCCGACACTCGGGAGAAAAGTAAAGTATATGAAAACAGGTTATACCAATAGATAAAAACCCTAAAGAAATTACATTTCTTGATTTTTTCTTTTTTGATCATTTGAGGAAATTTTTGTTTTCTTTTTATTTTATTTTAATAAAGCTTTGTGAATTATAAATTTATTCATAGTTGGGCTTTTGACACACAATGTTCATCACCAGTCCCACCAACAGTGTCAATTTTCCTTCACCGCTGTTCCCAGATTCCCTCTCCAAACCCCCTTACCTCATCTCAGCCCACCCTGTCATCTTCACAGGTATATTTTAAATTTAGTTGTTCCTTCTCATTTATCTTTTCTCCCCTTCACTCTATTTCTTTCCATCTCCTCTCTATATTCTGGATCAATGAAGTTCAGATAGTTCTCCTTTAAACCCTTGCATTTCCACATCCAGTTACTTTAAATAGCACATATTAGTTATATCATCCTATGTTTGTAATTTTTCTGGCTTAATTCATTTAACATGATATCTTCCAATATCATCCATGTTTCAGAAAAGTACATGATTTCATTATTCTTTTCAGCATAGTAATATTCCATTGTGTACATATACCACATTTTCATGATCAGCTGATCTTTTGCTGGACTAGGTTGACTCCACATTTGAGCTATTGTACTGAGTGCTGCAATATTCCTTGAGTTCTTGTCTTAATAAGTTGCAAAGAAATATTTGTGAGTAACAAACTCTGTTTGGTTTATACTAACAGTATATAATTGTATATTGCACTGCATTGGTGTTGAAAATATCTAAATATTAGTTTTAGTAATGGTTGGAATAAGTGACAAATTAGTCATACAAAACATAGTATTTTATAATTTTCTATTTATAAGCAGACATTATTGTCTTGATGTTGCTATATAAACTATAATTTATATGGTTATATTTATTTACATTCTATATAGTTTTAAAATTATTTTTCAGTACAACATATATAATTTCTTTGACATTGTATTTCAAGAAAGACACAAGGGTCTACCATTTTTCTAAAGATTGAAAAAGTTTCAAAAGTTTACAACTTCGTTTTTGTGAAAGTATAAGTCAGTGCTAAAATAACTGTAGCATTTTAAATGTTATGAAAAAAGTAAGTACATTGTTTGGTTTTAAAAGTATTTCCTTGGTAGAGAGTTTAGGGTTCTCTAGGTATAATATCATGTCATCTACGATTAATGACAACTTGACTTCTTCCTTGCCTATCTGGATGCCCTTGATGTACTTTTCTTCTCTTATTGCTATGGCAAGTACTTCCATTACTATATTGAATAATAGAGGTGAGGAGTGGGAAACTTGTCTTTCCCTGATCTCAGGAGGAAGGCTTTCAATTTTTCCCCATTGATAATAATGCTCGCTGTGGACTTTTGGTAGATGGCTGTAACTATCTTGAGGAGAGTTGCTTCAATTCCCGTTGTCTGGAAGGTTTTAATCATGAACAGGTGTTGGATCTTGTCAAATGCTTTCTCTGCAGCTATTGATAATCATATGGTTTTTATTTTTTATCTAATTGATATGATGTATTATGTTTATTGATTTGTGAATGTTGAACAATCCTTGCATTCCCGGGATGAATCCTACTTGGCATGATATATGATCTCCTTGAAGAGTCTTTGGATTCTGTTTGCTAGTATTTTGTTGAAGGTCTTAGCATCCGTGATCATCAGGGAGATTGGTCTGTAGATTTCTTTCTTTTGTGTTGTCTCTCTCTGCTTTGGGTATAATAGACACATATAGTAGAGTGGCAGGATACAAAATCAACAACCAAAAGTCGGTGGCTTGCCTGTATACAAATAACGAAAGAGAATAAAGGGATATTAAGGAAACGATTCCTTTCACAATTGTGCCACAGAAAATCAAATACCTAGGAATCAACTTACCCAAGTGTGTAAAAAACCTGTACAAAGAAAACTACATGACACTGCTCCAAGAGCTAAAAGAGGACACAAGGAAATGGAAACATATTCCCTTCTCATGGATGGGGAGAATCAACATTGTCAAGATGGTAATACTCCCTGGAGCTCTGTACAGATTCAATTCAGTCCCTATAAGGATACCCATGACATTCTTCAAAGAAATTGACCAAACGCTCCTGAAGTTTGTATGGACCGATAAACCCCAAGGATAGCTAAAGCAATCCTGTGGAAAAGAAGATGGGAGACATCACCTTTCCCAACTTCAAACTGTACTACAAGGCAGTACTAATTAAAACAGCGTGGTATTGGAATAAAAACAGACCTGTGGACCTATGGAATAGAATTGAGTATCCTGACACCCAACCTAAAATACATGGTCATTTAATCTTTGTAAAGTTGCAGAGTCCAAAATGGAGTAAGGAAAGCCTCTTCAACAAGTGGTGTTGGGAAAACTGGGCAGCAACATGTAAAAACAATGAAATTGTAACTCTGTCTAACACCATGCACAAAAATCAGATCGAATTGGATTAAAGATCTCAATATCAGACTTGAATCCATAAAGTACATTGAAGAAAATATAGGAAAATCCCTCCATGACTTTGAAGCTAAAGGCATCTTCAAAGGTGAAACATCACTAACAAAGAAACTAGAAGAAAATATAAACATATGGGACTACATGAAATTAAAAAGCTACTGCAACTCAAAAGAAACAGTGACTAAGATACAAAGACAGTCCACAGAATGGGAAAGAATATTCACCCAATACCCATCTGATAAGGGGTTAATATCCAGGATATATTAGGCACTGGTAGAACTTTACAAGAAGAATACAAACAACCCCATCAAAAAATGGGGAGAAGAAATGAACAGAAATTTCAACAAGGAAGAAATTCAAATGGCCAAAGAAAATAGGAAAATATGCTCATCATCACTAATTGTCAGAGAGATGCAAATCAAAACAACAATGGGATATCACCTCACACCACAGAGACTGGCCCATATCCAAAAGAGCAAGAATAACAAGTGCTGGCGTGGATATGGGGAAAAGGGGACACTCATCCATTGTTGGTGGGAATGCCGGATGGTACAGCCTTTCTGGAAAACAATATGGACATTCCTCCAACGACTATAAATTGAACTCCCATTTGACCCAGCCATATCACTCCTGGGAATCTACTCTGGGAAGCCAAAAATATTCAGTGGAAACACCATCCCTCTTTTATGTTCATAGCAGCATTATTCACAATAGCCAGAATCTGGAAACAACTAGAGTACCCGAAAATTGTGACTGGATAAAGAAACTTCTGTACATCTGCACAATGGATGGACATGGAGAAGATCATGTTGAGAGGAATTAGCCAGAAGGAGAGAGACAGATATAGAACAACTGCATTTATTTGCATGACATAAATATATATGTACATATTATGATACCAATATCCAAGGTCAAGTGAAATATGTATCAGGAGGTCTTGTCAAAGGTGGCAGTTATCACAAACATGTGGGAGTCAGGAGGATAGGTAAGACAGAAAATGGAGCAGTGTGCTAACAACTGTCGAGGGTACTAATACCAACCTAGAACTGAGCATTAAATACAGGCAAATAGATAGATACACATGACAACCCTTTAATGTATGTTCTGTAATCCACAATCTGGTAGGGAAGGAAAAGAGAAAGAGAGAGAAAGGGAAAGAAATAAATAACCTGCCATGGAGGTGGGCTGGGGAGGGGAGGAGGGAAACAGGGACGTTGGTGGTGGGAGATGGGCACTGGTGGAGGGATGGGTGCTGGAACACTGTATGACAAAACCCAAATATCAACATCTTTGTAATTTTATATCTCATGGTGGTATAATAAAATACTTAAAAAATAAAAAGGTGCTGGGTCGGAGCGCTAGCCCAGCAGGTACAGTGTTTGCTTTTCACCCGGCCTGCCTGTGTTGGACCGGGTTCTATCCCTGCCACCCATATGGTCCCCTTAGCACCGCCAGGAGTAATTCCTGAGTGCATAGTCAGGAGTAACCCCTGAGCGTCGATGGTTGTGACCCAACAAAGCAAAATAATAATAATAATAAAATAAAAATAAAAGACAATGAAAAGGTGACATAAAAAAAGAAAAAAAAAACAACTACCTAAGGCAATTGGGACAGTGTAGGGATCACTATGACAAAGATATTTGGAAATGACTACTCCGGATAAGAACTGCATACCGTTCGATTAGAACTGAATGTTGAAATCAGATGAAGCGCTTCACGATACATGATGACCCTCAATGACTGTTCTGCAATCCACAATGTGCAAAAGCATAGAGAAAGAGAGAGAGAGAGAGAAAGAGAGAAAGGGAGAGAGGGAGAAAATGTTGGGAGAGAGAATAGGGTAAGAGAGAGAAGAAATTCGACTGCCTAAAGGTAGGTTGGGGGGGTGGCTATAGTAGGCCATAAAGATAGGTAGGAGGGACGGAAGGATAGTCCAGCGGGTAGGGTGTTTGCCTTGCATGCGGCCGGCCAATGCTGGCCCGTTCGATCCCCCAACATCCCATATAGTCTCCCAACTACTGCCAGGAGTAATTCCTGAGTGCAGAGTCAGGAGAAACCCCTGAGCATTGCCGGGTGTGACCCAAAAAAGCAAAATAATAATAATAATAATATTAATACGATTGGTAGGAAACAGGGGATATTGGTGTTGGGAAATGTGCAGTGGTAGAAAGGTAGGTGTTGGAACACTGTATCACTGAAACCCATCATGAACAGATTGTACTTGTTTATCTCTCAGTGATTCAATAAAAATAATTAAAAATTAAAAATAATAAAAAGGTTTTCTAGGAACATGATTTTCATATAGTAGAAGATATTTATAATGTCTTCCTAAAAACTAATGTAAAATAGGAGCTTGAGAGGCAGTATAGTGGGTAGAAAAATTGTCTTCAAGTTGTTGGCCTGGGTTCATTACTTAACACCCCGTATGACCCTATGGAATCCTGATAAGTGTGATTCCTGAACACTGACTAGATAAGCCCTCTGCACAACTTGGTTTGCCCAAATTCCCCTCACTCTCACCCAAAAAACAAAGAATACTGCAAAATACGATTTTAGTGATCATACATAATTTTTTATCATTAAATATTTGAAGTATCACTTGAATCACTGGAATCCCATTATTCATCGATTTGCTCGGGCGGGCGCCAGTTACATTTCCATTTGACCCTATCACGTGCCAATGTAGCCCAATGGCATCTGGTTGATTCAGGAATATGAAGAGCCTCAAACCGTTCCTTCAGGGTCTTGATAAGGAAGTCTGACCATCTTGTAGGTGGGCGGCCACGTGATCTTTTGACATCCCGTGGGATCCAGTCGGTAATGGCTCTAGTCCAGCAGTTGTCTCCAAATCGCATTACATGTCCAGCCCATCTGATTTTCGATGCCTTTGGCAAACAAGACAGCGCCCCTGATTCTGGAATAGCGACGGAGGTCAGAACTCCGATTCCTTCTCTCACTTGAGTGAGGCATGATATTCCAAGCATAGCTCTTTCCATTCCTCTCTGGGAGACCCGAATAGCATTCTCATCCTGCTTTCGTAGGGCCCAGGTTTCTGAGGCATATGTTACCTTTCTCCCTGCATTATTTGAAGTAATGTGATTTAAATTAAGTCAATAAAATTTAAGGATAATTCATTTAAATTCATCAGGGACCGGAGTGATAGCCCACGGGTAGGGCGTTTGTCTTGCACACAGCTGGCCTGTGCCAGTGCGGGTTCGATCCCCGGCATCCCTATATGGTCCCCGAGCACTGCCAGGAGTAATTCCTGAGTGCAGAGACAGGAATAACCCCTGGCATCGCTGGGTGTGACCCAAAAAAGAAAAAAAATAAATAAAAATAAAAAATAAATTCTCTCATCAGTTATGCTACTTTTTTTTTTTTTTTGGGAGGGGGGGGTGTCACACCCGGCAATGCTCAGAGGTTTCTCCTGGCTCTGCACTCAGGAATTACTCCTGGTGGTGCTCAGGGGACCATATGGGATGCCGGGGATCGAACCAGGCCAGCGGGGGCCAGACGCCGTGAAAGGCAAATGCCCTACCCGCTGGACTATCAGACTCTTGCTCTGGCCCCAGTTATGCTACTTTGGTAAAAGTTTTACAGCATCAAAATTAAATCCCATTACATTCTTAAAAGCTTATTTATTTAGGCACAAGTTGTAAACAATCGAATTCTGATTCTATTCACATCACTAGCCTCAGTGTCCCAAGATTCTCTGCCTGCATCCCAGCTTGCCTCCTTCATAGGTGTATTTTTATTTTCTTGAAAACACATAACATCTAAATACAGTTCTACTAAAAAAACTGAATGAAATTATGGGGGGTTTAGCGCTTCTTTTGAATGTGTATGTTATTTCTAGGTCTGTACTTTTTCTTTTTTTAGCAATCATTGATTTACTGTGAGGATTATATTTGTAAAGAGATTGGCAATCTATATTCAATGCCCAATATACTTTAACACAATTTATATGGTAGTTTTCTGGCCTAGTTTACTATTTGAAAGAAAGAATGAAAATGCTCATTAACATATTAAAATATACATATTATGATCCCTTTTCAAAATTACATATTGAGATAATGAGTGCGTAGGGAATTATCTTAAATAGTATGAATATATTCAGGTCGATCTTTATGAAGTATGATGATGGAATAGTTTCAATCATATTGGCTTCTGTATTGCTACATACTTTAAGACATTTTGAGGAAGAAATTGTGAATTGTGTCACTCAAACTTTTCACAGGAAAAAGTTTCATTGCATAAATGAAATTTACCCCCAGAAACAGCAAAATTATATAGATGACCTAAATATTTACATGACATAAAATTTAAGAACAATAGTGAGTAAATTCATTGGAAAACCAAGTAGTAGCTAGATAATTATCAACCAGAATAAAATTGATTGATATTTTTCCTACTTGATTTATGAAAGTTTTTTTGATTATGTCCTTTTAAGAAAATGTAAAGAGTACCTCAAGCATAACAAGAAACTTAGACAGTGTTCTGGAGCAAATACTCAAAATGTATCAGTTGGAAAACAACAATGTAAGCTGCTCTGTTATGAACTTATGCAGAGACTAAAAAAGTTAAGTAAAATTATAAAAAGAAGGGTAATAGAAAGCAGATGGCATATACTTGAAAAAGATACTAAAGGGCTGAATGTTAACATCATGGTAAGTGAACATGCCACATTTTATAAGAAAAATAAAGTTTATAGCATCTATATAGTTTACAAATCTGATATTCTGTTGTGGGTTTTTCAGTTCAACCATCTGGATGTTAACCATGTTAAGCTTGGGTGGTCAAGCCTCCAAGTGCTCTCTCAATGACAAAGAACTACTCTCCTTCCCTGGTATGTTTCAAATTTGAAAATTCAGGTGCTTATTAGTAACTTTTCATGGGATCATATAGCACAGGCTTGGCCAATTTCCACAGAAAGATAATAAATGAACCGTGCATCAGTTCTTTAATGTATTATTAATATAATTAAAGCTTATTGATTTGACTAATGAGTTTCAATAATGTAATGGCTTATATCCATCTCTAATTTAAGGGTTTTATGGTCTCTAGAGAATTGTTTGGTTAAATGTCACCCTGGCGTGAAGAAATTAGGATTTGTATTGAGAAATAAAGTAATGTGAACTGGATCTTTAAGTGAAAATCACTTTAGAGAATAAAATTCAAGTTTTCAGCTTACAGGTAAGATTCTTTTCTTTTTTCTCACCATAACTGGCAGTGCTCATTGTTTTCTTCTGGCTGTGAACTCAGTGATCCTTTCTGGCATGCTTGAGAGATTATATGGGATGCCAGTGATAGGACCTGGGTTGTGCAAGGCAAACACTCTCCAAATGTACTATCACTCTAGCCTCCACAGGTAAGATTCTTTAGTTATAGTTTGAGTTAGCCATTGCTGAACCCTAGAATATTAAATTTTCATTGTATGTCATTTCCTTAGATGATTTCACCCATGTCCATTATTCCAATAGCCACTAATATGATGTGCATTGACTACATATTTCATCGCCAGCCCAGAGCATTACTCATGAGAGTAACTGCATACTTGGCATCTATACAAGTATTGATCAAAAGCAAAAGAAACTCAAGTATATCTGAAAACAAATAGATGATCATGAAGTCCACCATTTTTTCATGTTTTGGGTCATATTAAATGGCAATGGTATTTATTAAAATGGAAGACATTTTGTAGCTTGGATGAGGCTCACATATACAAATTTTATACAAAATATTCATTAGCACTGGATTTAAGATCATTCTTCATATAGATGTAGAAAATATATATGCATATTTATGTATATGTATATAAGTATGTAAACCTTCTGGCTTCCATTTTTTCTATTTAGAATTTAAAGTTTCACTTTAATATCAATTCCTCTAAAGTTAATATTTTTCTCAAAATATTTCTCTTAAAATTTTCATTAAATTTATCAGGCATTTCAAATCATGAGAATACTGTGTCTCATAATTTGTAGACATCAATTTTCTTGTGGAATATTATAGATATTGCATTCTTCTTTTATCTTTCTAAATCCCCAATTACATATGTATGCATATTATATATGTTATTCCTGATTTATGTATCTTGTCAAGGAATTTATATTTTAACCTGTTTTCTGTTTATAGCTCTGTAATTTTGTAATGTAACATTCACTTGTATCACTTGTCTTCCTGTTCATTGATTTGATCAAGCAGGTGCCAGCAACATCTCCATTCGATGGGAATGAGGACCATTATTGTTACTAATGTAACAGATTCTCAAAAAAATTTCTATTCAATGTCTAAAAATCTGTGCTCTATAGTTTATCTTCTCATCAAAAAATTTTAGTCCCTAATCCATTAATATTAATTTTAATTTCTTATTCTTTACACATATTTTTACATTGTGTTCGGACATTTCATTATACAATTTCTTTTTTTTAAATTAAACATTTTATTATACCACCGTGAGATATACAATTACAACGTTGTTCATGTTCGGAGGTTTCGGTCTCATAGTGTTCCAGCACCCGCCCTCCACCAGTACCCATTTCCCACCACCAATGTCCCCAATTCCCTCCCCCCCCGATAGCCTGCCTAAATGGCAGGTTCTTTATGGCAGGTTTCTTTCTCCCGCCTCTCTCCCTTCCTTCTCCTACACATTGTCGGGTTGCACTACATACACTTGGAAGCCATCATGTTCATTGTTTAGGCTGCATTCAATGCTCAGTTTCAATTTTGGTATCAGCCACTTTCGATGGACCATTTATTCACACATGTTACCTTCTCTGTCTTTCCTAACCTCTGACTCCCACACGTTTGCGGTAATTTACACTTTTGGTAAGACCTCCTGATATATTTATGTCATGCAAATAAATGCAGTCATTCTATGTCTCTTCTTTTTCCTTCTGACTAATTTCACTCAACATGATCCTTTCCATGTCCATCCATTTATAGGCAAGTTTCATAACTTCATTTTTCCTAACAACTGCATAGTATTCCATTGTGTAGATGTACCAGTTTCTTTTATCCAGTCATCAGTCCTTGGGCACACTGGTTGTTTCCAGGTTCTGACTATTGTGAATAGTGCTGCTATGAAAATAAAAGTGCGGATTGTGTTTCCGCTGTGTGTTTTTGGCTTCCCAGGGTATATTCCCAGGAGTGGTATGGCTGGGTCAAAAGGGAGCTCAATTTCTAGTCTTTGGAGGAATGTCCATATTGTTTTCCAGAAAGGTTATGCAAGTCGACATTCCCACCAACAATGTATGAGAGTCATCTTTTCCCGGCATCCACGCCAGCACTTGTTGCTTTTACCCTTTTGGATATGGGCCAGTCTCCGTGGTGTGAGGTGATATCTCATTGTTGTTTTGATGTGCATCTCTCTGATGATTAGTGGTGATGAGCATTTTATCATATGCTTTTGGCCATTCGAATTTCTTCCTTGTCAAAGTTTCTGTTCATCTCTTCTCCCCATTTTTTATGGGGTTGGCTGTTGTCTTCTTATATAGCTGTATCAGTGTCTGATATATCCTGGATATTAACCCCTTATCAGATGGGTATTGGGTGAATATTCTTTCCCATTCTGTGGACTGCCTTTGTATCTTAGTCACTGTTTCTTTTAAGGTGCAGAGGCTCTTTAGTTTCATGTAGTCCCATATGTTTATCTTTTCTTCTAGTTGCTTTGTTAATGGTGTTTCACCTTTGAAGATGTCTTTAGCTTTAAAGTTGTGGAGGGTTTTTCCTATATTTTCTTCAATGTACTTTATGGATTCAGGTCTGATAAAGATATCTTTAACCCATTTTGATCTGATTTTTGTGCAAGGTGTTAGACACAGGTCCAAAATCATTTTTTTACATGTAGCTGTCCAGTTTTCCCAGCACCACTTGTTGAAGATGCTTTCCTTACTCCAGTTTGGACTCTTTGCAACTTTATAAAAGATTAACTGGTCATACTTTGAGGGTAGGTGTCAGGATAATCAACTCTATTCCATAGATCCACAGGTCTGTTTTTATTCCAGTACGACACTGTTTTTATTACTGCTTCTTTGTAGAACAGTTTGAGGTTGGGAAAGGTGATGCCTCCCATCTTCTTTTGCCCAAGGATTGCTTTAGCTATCCTTGGGGGTTTATTAATCCATATGAATTTCAGGAGTGTTTGGTCAATTTCTTTAAAGAATGTCATGGGTATCCTTATAGGAACCACATTGAATCTGTACAAAGCTCTATGGAGTATTACCATCTTGACAATGTTAATTCTCCCCATCCATGAGCAGGGAATGTATTTCCATTTCATCGTTTCCTCTTTTTATTTCTTGAAGCAGTGTCTTATTTTATTTGAAATTCTCTTTGTATAGGTCCTTTACACACTTGGTTAAGCTGATTCTGAGGTATTTAATTTTCTGTGGTACAATGTGAATGGAATTGATTTCTTAATATCCCTTTCTTCTCTTTCATTATTTGTGTATAGGAAAGTCACCGACTATTGGGTACTGATTTTTGTATCCTGCCAATCTACTATACATATCTATTGTTTCTAAGAGTTTTTAGTCGATAGTTTAGGGTTCTCTAAGTATAATATCATGTCAAATGCAAATAATGATAGCTTGATTTCTTCCTTGCCTCTCTTGATGCCCTTAATGTCCCTTTCTTCTCTAATTGCTATGGTGAGTACTTCCAGTAATATATTGAATAAAAGAGGTAGAGAGGACAACCTTGTCATGTTCCTGATCTTATGGGGGTAGGCTTTCAATTTTTCCCCATTTGAATGATACTTGCTGTGGGCTTTTGGTAGATGGCTTTGACTATTTTGTGGAAGCTTCCTTCAATTCCCATTTTCTGGAGGGTTTTAATCATGAATGGGTGCTGGATCTTGTAACATGCTTTTTCTGCATCTATTGATAGGATAATATGGTTTTTATTTTTCTCTTATTGATATGATGTATTATGTTGATTTGTTTGCGAATGTTGAACCATCCTTGCATTCCCAGGATGAATCCTACTTGGTCATGATGTATGATCTTTTTGATGAGTCTTTTGATTCTGTTTCCTAGTATTTTGTTGAAGATCTTAGCATCTGTGTTCATTACTCTGATTGGTCTGTGAGTTTCCTTTTTCTTTGTCTCTCCTTGCTTTGGGTGTCAGGGTGATATGTGCCTCGTAGAAGCTGTTTGGGAGTGTTTCTGTTTCTTCTATTTCCTGGAAGAGCTTGAACAGGACAGGCAGTATGTCCCCTTAAAGGTTTGGTAGAATTCCCTAATGAACCCATCTGGACTGGGTTTTTGTGTTTGGGCAGACTTTTAATTACTGTTTCAATTTCCTCAATGGTGATAGGCTTATTCAGGTATTGGAGGTATCCTTGTTTCAATTGTGGGAGGTTATAGGACTTCAGGAATTTATACATTTCTTCTAGGTTCTCATGTTTCGTGGCAATGAGGTTCTCAAAGTAATCTGAGGATCTTTTGGATTTCTGTCTTTTCTGTTGTGATGTCACCATTTTCATGTCTGATTCTGTTTATTTGGGTTCTCTCTTTCCCTGTCCTTACAAGTCTTGCCAGTGGCTTGTCGGTATTGTTTAATTTTTCAAAGAATCAGCTCTTGGTTTCATTAATCTTTCGTATTTTTTTTTGGTTTCTAGCTCAATGATTTCCTCCCCTAAGTTTTATTATTTCCTTCCTTCTGCCTGGGTTGGGCTTCTTTTGTTGGTCTTTTTCTAATATTTTCAGCTGTGAGGTCAGGTTATTTATGTGGACCCTTTCTTCTTTCTTTATGAATGCTTGCAGATCTATGAACTTTCCTCTTAACACTGCTTTTGCTATGTCCCACAAGTTCTAATAGTTGGTATGTTCATTGTCATTTGTTTCTAGGAATATTTGGATTTCCTGTTTGATTTCTTCTATGACCCATTTGTTGTTCAGCAGTGATCTGTTCAGTTTCCAGGTGTTTGGTTTGACTCCCTGCTTCTGTGTATGTTTAACTTCTATTTTCAGTGCATCATGATCTGAAAAGATAGTCGACACAATTTCTATCTTTTTATTTTGTTGAGGTATGCTTTGTGGCTCAGTATATGGTCAATCTTGGAGAATGTTCCATGTGCAGTGGAAAAAATGTGTATTCAGCTTGTTGGGGATGAAAAGCCCTCTATATATCAACCAGCTCTCTTTTTTCCATTTCTTCCTTCAGGTCCAGTATTTCCCTGGTGATTTTCAGTCTTGTCGATCTATCCAGAGTCGATGAGGCAGTGTTGAAGTCTCCGACTATTATTGTGCTACTGTTAATATCTTCTTTGAGGTCTATTAATAGTCGTTTTAAATATTTTGCTGGCCCCTTGTTTGGCGCATATATGTTTAGTGGTGTGATTTCTTCCTGTTATACATACCCATTAATTATTAAGAAATGGCCTTCATTGTCCATTTTAACCTTTTCAGCCTGAATTCTATATTGTCAGATACGAGTATGGCCACACCCGCCTTTTGGAGGAGTTGTTTGCTTGGAGAATGGTCTTCCAGCCTTTGACTTTGAGTCTGTGTTTGCTCTGATTATTCAGAGGTGTTTCTTGTAGGCAGCAGAATGTTGGATTCCATTTTTTAATCCATTTTGCCACCCTGTGTCTCTCTAATTGGTGCGTTTAGACCATTGACATTGAGAAAGATTATTGTCATTGCATTTTGTTCCATCTTTCTGTTTAAACTTGTTGTGGTTTTGGGTTGTCTTATTTTACAATAGAACCAAATCCTTCTTTTAAAGTTGGTTTTGAGTCTATGAATATCCCTGAGTTGTTGTTCATCCGTGAAGTTATGTATCTTTCCTTCCCATCTGAAAGTAAGTCTAGCTGGGTAAAGAATTCTTGGTGAAGCCTGCAGTTCATTGAGTCTTTTCACAATATCCACCATTGTTTTTGGGCTTGGAGTGTTTCATCTTAGAAGTCTGCTGCAAATCTCAGGGACGCTCCTTTGTATGTGATTTCCTTCTTTGATCTTGCTGCTTTCAGTATTCTATCTCTGTCTATCGTTTTTGTCATTTTAATAAGGATGTGTCTGGAGTATTCTTAGTGGGGTTTCTTTTAGCTGGTATCCTATGGTCCTCCTGTATCTGGGAGCATGCTTTCTTCAGTTCAGGGAACTTCTTAGCCATGATGGCTTTGACAGTTTCTTCTTCATCAGGGTTTTCTTCTTGCCCTTCTGGGACCCCAATGATGTGTATGTTGTTTCTTTTGGCTTCATCCCAATTTTTCTCCTCATAGTCTGTTAGTTGATTGTGAGTCATTTCTCCATCTCCGGTGTTGTCTACAGAATCTCTGAACCTCGTCTTCGAGATCATTAATTCTTTTTCAGTAGCTGTTACTCTGCTTTGGAGGCCTTCCCCTGTGTTTTTCAGTTCACTTACCTCATTTTTAATATCTTTCATTTCTGCTTGTACTTTGGTCTGAAATTTACTCAATTCTGCTCTCATGTCCTCCTGTATTTTATTGACTTTGTATTCCATTGTTTCTTTGAGTTCCTTGTGAATCTTTAACAGTTCCTTCAGAAATTCCTTTTCAGAGAGGTTATATAGCTCATCGTTATTGCTTGACTCATCTGTATTAGTGACTTCAATCACAGAGTTTGAAGAATTCTGTGTTGCTTTACCATAATGGCTATTGTAGGTTGAAAATGTGTGTTATGGGTGGCGATTCAATAGAATTAGTAGGTGCCTGAATTACTTTGCAGTTAGGGATGTATAGCAAAGAATGTCGGAGCAAATGCTCAGTGGTATCTCAAGTAGATAGCGCCGCAGCACAATTTTGAATTTTGGAGTGTTGCTGGGTGGTTCCGAGTCACGGGGTGGGGCTGGAGGTATTCCAGTGGAAGATCTGAAAAGGCTGGGTGTGGCTTGGTCCCCTTCTCAAAGTTCCAGCCTTTTATGCTGGAAAGGGTTGCCTTGGGGGCTGCCCGCTGAGGAAATGCACCTGGCGGGAGAGCGGGCAGCTATTGTGTGTCTGGGCAGATGGCGTCCACAAGTTTCTGTGTATATGTGTACCTCTGCATTTTCTTTTTACTTTTGTTTCTTTTGAGATCCTATGTTTTGTTTATTATTATTGGGTTTCTTAGTTTCTGCTACTGTGATCTCCTTATTCTTTAGCATTATCTCTAGAAAAACCAGATATGTGCTTTGAAACCCTTCCACAAAAATGTGGTTACTATTGAAAGCATAGGGATAGCCACAAATTTTTAATCGCTTTTAAAATTTTCTACTAGTATTTTGCTATAATTGAGTTTTCTATGATAAAGTAATGAAATAGTTTACTCAATGTATCACTTTATCACTTGTCTTCTTGCTGTTCATTGATTTGCTGGAGCAGGGACCAGTAAAATCTCCATATGTCCTGTCACATATTAGTGTAGCCCAAGGTCATCTGCTCGCTACAGGAACACAAAGAGCCTCAAACCATTCCATCAGGTCATGGGAATGGGGTCTATACTTTTTGCTGGTATTTGGCATATCAAATATGACATGGGTTACTTGGCAGCCTCCGCTATGCGGGTGGAATAGTTTTGTAGTTGCCTCTCATCTCATGCATTTATTGATGAACTGTGTTGCTGCAAACAGCTGCACGAGCTGGGCTTGTGATCAGCTCTTCTGCTGGGTGGGGCTCTGAGGACTTGGGGAGTCGGATGTGGAAAATGGTGGCCCTCATGATGTGGGGGTTCCTCTGGCTTCTGCTGGGATGGCGGGCCACAGCATCGCAGGGAGGGCATTTTCCCTGCATGTGGCAGACCTAGGTTCGATCCCTGGCATCAAATGTGTTTCCCTGAGCACCTCCAGGCATAATTCCTGGCTGCAGAACCAGGAGTAATCCATTCTCAGCAGAGTTTTCAATAACAAAGTAATGACATTAATTCATTCATTCTGGGATGTGGACAAAATCAAGGAGAATCAAAATTAATTTAAATATCTTAAGATGAAATGCCTAAAATAAATCAGTTCTTTGACGTGAGTCTTCTAATACCTTTTCTATTACAAAAGTCTCCTATATGAAATCCATAAGACATAAAAAAGTGTATATATATATATTTTGATATATATATATATATATATATACATATATCAAAAATCACTTCACTTGTATCACTTGTCTTCCTGTTGTTCACTGATTTGCTTGAGCCAGCACCAGTAACATCTTCATAGGTCCAGTCAGATGCTAGTAAAGCCCAAGGGCATTGGCTCACCTCCAGGAGCCAATGGTTCATCAAGCCCAGGTATGCTTGTGGGTTGACAAGCATACCTTGCTTTTTGTATCTTTGTGCATATGCCTCAGAGACCTGGGCCCTACGAAAGAGCCTCAAACCATTTTTCAGGTCATGGAAATGAGGGCAATATTTGTTACTGGCTTTTGGCATATCAAATACGATAGGGGTAACTTGCTAGGCTCTGCCATGTGGGTGGGATACTCTTGGTATAGGCAGTTTGTGCATTTACTGATGAACCACAATGGGGAGAGATAGGCTTTTCTCTTGGGTGTAGCTCTGATGAGCTCTGATGAGCTGTGGAGTCCAGATGTTTAAAATGGCTGGGCTCATGGTATGGGGCTTCCTCTGGCTTTTTGTGAGGCTCTATTGGGATGAAAGCCTAGAACCCCCCTTCCCTCCCCGGATACCTTGTGGTCAGCCAAGCACAGGGAGAGCTGGTAGTAGCTCTTCCCCTTGTATCTGTGTCTCTGGTTCAAGCATACCTGGGCTTGAAATAGGCTTTGGTGTAGGGTGGGACTCTGAGAAGCAGGGCTTGAGATAGGTTTGTCTCTTGGGTGGAGCTCTGATAAGCTGTGAAGTCTGGAATGGCTGTTGAAATGGAGTTGAATTGTCTTTCCTTAAGGTGTGAGGGTTCCTCTGGCTTCTTGTGAGGCTCTATTGGGATTGTGGGCCAGGGCTAGAACCTGCTTCCTGCCAGGATGCCCTCACTTATAGATTACTATATTTAAAACCTAAGTTATAGATATATTAAAATGCCTATAACTTAAGCACTATATGATTTATAATTTGTTCTTTCATGGATATTTATATTCACTAAACTGTTTTTGACTTTTTTTTCGCAATGACAAAAACATTCTTCAATTTTGTCTGTTCGAAATTAGTGGATCACCATCTCTTCTCAGGTATTCTAAATAATTCTATATTACACACTTTTTCTTATTAATAATTTAAGTTTTACAAATGTTGCATTCTTGAAATATTTTTATGGTTTCTATTTTACTTAGACTTGTCACTTGTCATTTGTCTTGTCACTTGTCTTCCTATTGTTCATCAATTTGCTAGAGCGGGCACCAGTAACGTCTCCATTCATTGAGAATGAAGTCCATTATTGTTACTGTGTTTCGCATATCGAATACACCACTGGTAGATTGCCAGTTGAGAGATAAAAAATTTTAGTCTACCATATGCTCCCATAGTGGCTACTGCATTTTGTATCATTCTGTGTTTTCACTTGATCACTTGATCACTTGAATCCAGTTGTTCATCGACTTGCTCGAGCAGGCGCCAGTAATATTTCCATTGGACCCTATCACGTGCCAATGTAGCCCAATGGCACCTGGTTGATTCAGGAATATGAAGAGCCTCAAACCGCTTCTTCATGGTCTTGACAATGAAGTCTGACCATCTTGTAGGTGGGCAGCCACATGATCCTTTGACATCCTGTGGGATCCATTCAGTAATGGCTCTAGTCCAGCAGTTGTCTCCAAATCGCATTACATGTCCAGCCTATCTGATTATCGATGCCTTGGCAAACAAGACAGCGTCCCTGATTATGGAATAGAGACAGAGGTCGGAACTCCAGATTCCTTCTCTCACTTGAGTGAGACGTGATATTCCAAGCATAGCTCTTTCGATTCCTCTCTGGGAGGAACCGAATAGCATTCTCATCCTGCTTTCGTAGGGCCCAGGTCTCTGAGGCATATGTTAATGCAGGGAAAACAGTGGAGTCAAAGAGATGTGCCCAGAGCCAGAGGTTCTTTGTTCTTTTGACTATTTCTTTGATGTTTTTGAAGGCATTCCATGCAGCTCTAGGATGATGTCATCAGCGAATTGGAGGTGGTGTAGTTGCTGACCATCTAACTTCACTCCCATGCCTTCCGATTCTAATTGTCTCATGATGTTATCGAGGGTGGCGCTGAAGAGTTTTGGTGAAATAGTATCACCCTGTCAAACCCCTCTTTTGACATCAATGATCACTTCCTTGTAGAATGGTGATATCCTGTTGGTGAATCTGTAATACAGCTCACAAAAGGCATAAAAATTTTTAAATAATCTGCTAAAATAGATTAATGAACCTTTGACCATTGTTCAGAGTGATAGCAAACTAGGTAGGTGTTTGCCTCACAGCAGGCCAACCTGAGTTCAATCCTCGGCATTCCATGTGGTCCCCTAAACATTTCCTTGAGTAATTCCTGAGTATCGTGCTAGAAGTAACCCCTGAGCATTGTATGGTGTTACCCAAAAGAAAAAAAGAAAGACTTTGGCCAATACATATTTTTAATTTTCTTTGGTTTATCTTACTTTGTTTGGGAGTCACACTTTTAGTGCTTGAGAAAGTCATGAATCTTGGGGATCAGACACTGAGTTTCTGCATGGCTTGAGTGGCTTCTAGATCCCTGGTTTACTTCTCTAGCATTTTTATTTTAAAAATCAAGACTATATTTAAAACCATATGTTTAAAATGCACCAAAGAAAATTCACCTGAACTACAGTTAGTTATCAAAACAGATATTAAAAGTAAAATAAAATTTATCTGAAGTGATTTTCAGCACTTAGGAGATCTGAAAATTTAAAGGTTAAATATTATATATTCTATTCATAAAACATGTAATCCATCTTGGGTTATTATTTTGTGTGAAAAATTAAAACAAAATTCTACTGGAAAATTATACCATGGAAAAGTTTGGAATCTCCCTCTGGAATCTCCCTTTTTAATCTACATCTATTGCTATTCTCTATTTTGTTAAATACAGAAAAATAGCAGAGAGATCAAGGACAACAGATGAAAACTCAAATTAGGATATCAGAATAATTTGTGATAATGTTGTACAGCTTTGCTAGTCTTGTGATACTTAACATGATACTCAATGTTGAAAATTTCTTTTCTGGATGAGGTCAGCCTGGCTTTCTGGAGGAGATTGAATGGCACTTATTATTAATCGAGATGATTTATAAAGCAGATCCCAATATATTACTTAGCTCTGAAAGACACATAATTGCTTAGAATAATTTGTAATATCCTCCCGCTATATCGCTTATGTTATCAAAATCACAGGGAAACACATTCATAATCAGAATCTGTCAGTTATATTTAAACATAATGTTTGAATAAATGGATACAAATGACTGAACAGAAAGCCTTAAATGGAACTCAATAATAAAAAAAACTTCCTAAAATTGTTAAAGGATAAAATTTGTGAAATTTGTAAAAGCTAAAAAAAAAAAAATCACTGTTGAAAAGATGTATTTATGAATTTAAAATATTAGTCCATTCTTTTAATCCAGTCTCCCTATCTGGTATGCATGTAAACAAAATGCAAAATAAAAATAAGATGACTTCCACATTGAAAATACAGAATGTGATAATCCTTGTTAGAAATACTTTTTTTTTCTTTTTGGGTCACACCCAGCAATGCTCAGGGGTTTCTCCTGGCTCTGGACTCAGGAATTACTCCCGCGGTACTCGGGGACCATATGGGATGCCGTGGATTGAACCCGGGCCAGCATGGGCGGCCAAGTGCAAGGCAAATGAGCTACCTGCTGGGCTATCACTCCGGCCCCTAGAAATGCTTTTTTAAAAAGAAATTCTAGGCCAAACATAAATAAATGTTTGAATATATTAGTATAACGTGTGAAATATGCAAAACGTTTAACTAGTATATTAAATCCTAGAAATACTTTTGGTTGTTGTGATATACAGTATTAGATATTTCTTTCAGGAAACAGAGAATCCTATACAATGAAATTGCAGAAAATAATTATCTAGTATTGTCATAATATTGACAGATTGCAGACTGTATTACACAAAGAACCTTAAATAAACCTAATAAATTGATACCAATTATCTATACTGCATGGTATCACTTTTATTATCTTTTATCCCCAGCTTTTAAATAACATGTATTGAATAGAATATCTTTTATTTTGTTCACTGTATATATACATACACATAAGTAATATATACATATGTATGCTGTGTATGTTTGTATATATACACACATGCAATATATAACTTCATCACATGCTTTATATTGAAATATAAGAAATTAGTTTAGGTTTTATTCAAGGAAAGGAACTTAAAACAAGGTAACTTGAGTTTAAATATCAGTAAAACATATGGTTAATGTATTAGAATTACATGTAATAGAATCAGGGATTGGTTTGCAGATAAAATCCTGGGAACTCATCAGAGTATATTTTTAGGCCTTCAGTTTAGAAAAATCAGATTTCATCCAAGTGAAGCACATTCCTAATTTTCATTTTGTGATACCAAAGAAAAATAGAAAAAAGAGAATTCAGTTCTTTTGTAGCATTATGAATGAATCCAAAAGAGAATCTTGGCATATATTTTTCCCTGAATTAAGCATATACATTGCTAATCTCTGGGAAGTGGTTCACTTTTACACAATTTTATTCTTAACTTGTGAAATGGTAGTTATATTAATATCATTTGGGAATAAGTTGAAAGCAAATAGGTTTTGCTGAGACCCTGGAGAAGGTAGTTTAATGCTACTCTCATGTAAAATAAACTCTTGATCTCTAGTAAGAATAGATTATTTTAAAACACCTGTACTTGCAGTGGGTTTTGAGAATTTACAGTAAGACAGCATTATGATTTATAATAAAATATAGTGTTAGAAATACCAGTAGAGTGTCAGAAATTTCTGAAAAAAGGAATCTGAAGTTTGTGAGAAAGGTAAAATTTTGGAGCCTTATTTTAGAGGCTTTATTCTCCATAGATGCTGATGCACTGCCACAACCAGAGGCACTGTCTCCTCCAACACGTGAATGCAGCACAAGAACAATTTCACATAATTTAAGTGAGAACCATTTTCTACTGCTCTTCTGCATATGCCATAAAATCAAGATTCATGAGGGCTCAAGGAGAACTGGGCTGTGAATATGTTGTAGACGGGATTGTGAAAGTCTGTAAAACTAAAAACAGATATTCTGAAAAAATGTGAGACCCATTACAAGTACAATATAAAAATATATGTGCTATCTTTTAAGAGAGTATAGTAAATATATATATATAAAATATAGTGTTTAATGATATTTCTCTAGCAGTGAAAGAAAAGCATTGCTTTAAAATCTCCCAAGAAGGATGATTGTTAAACTTTAGGATACTGGTGGTCATTCATAGCTGGGATATATTTGGTCTTCATAATGAAATTTCTTTAGACTTTAGTTGACATCCTTATATGACTGATTAACTAAATATAAGTCTTTTCAGATAGCTGCTATCTCAGTTAGTTACCAATGTTCAAATTACTAAACTTATAAAGAAACAAGGTACAGGAGAAAGTTTTTTAAGTAACTTTCTGATGATGAAATGATCATTTGGTTATATATTTTATGTTACCTTATTTCCTGGGTAAAAATCATACACAATTATCGTAGCTTTATGTATAGTGTTACCAAATATTTGCATAAGGGGATCTCAAGTAAGACTCAGAAGAGGAACAGAAAACTTTCCCAACTCTACGCAGAAACCAGACAAGGCATTTCAATACTGGATTCAGCAGAAGTCACCAAGACTCCCACTTGGAAGGAAGTAGTGTTTTGTTTGCTTAGCATTGCTATTAAATATAGTAACTATGGTTTAAGAAAATTAACTATGGTTAAAGAAGATACAAAGAAAAGCACAAATGCCATTTACATAAATAAAACATGAACACATGGAAATGGAGGCACACATGAATGAAAAAGGATTAGTATCATCCAAATAACATTTGGGGCAATACTCCCCAAACAGTCCTCAGATCCAATGCAGTACCTTTAGGGCACTCATTTTCATTTTAAAAAAGTAATAGATCAAATGCTCTTGAATATATATGGAACATTAACTACCATCACTCTCTCATCAGATGTCTGTGTGCACACACACACTCACACACATACACACACACACAACCTGAAGAGCTAAAGCAACCTTGGGAAAATAAAGATGGGAGGCATCACTTTCCCCAATTTCAAACTATAAAACAAAGCAAAAATAATTAAAATAACACAGTATTGGAAATAAAGACTGGCCCACAGCTAAATGGATTATATTTTATATCTGAGATAATCCCACAGGTATATATTCAGTTCATCTTTAATAATGGAGCAAAAGATATGAAATTGAAATGGAATAAAGAAAGCCTCTTCAACAAATGGTTGTGGGAATTCTGGACAGTTTCACACAGAAAAAAATTAACTAACACTCTTCATAATGCCAGATATAAAAGTCAGATCAGAATGGAATAAATACCTCTATGTCAGATCTGAATCCACAAAGTACATAGTAGAAAAATATGTAGAACTCTCTCATATATTGAAGCTAAAGACATCATCAAAGATGAAACCTACAAGCGGCTGGGGAGACTGGAGCTCGGCTCGCACTGGGCCTAGCTGACCATGGAACCCCGAGGAGGGCAGATGGGCTTTGAGAGTTGGCCCGTCGCCTCCGGGGGGGTCCCGAAGCAGCCAGATGAGACTCGCCCATCACACTAGCCACCATTTTCGCTGTCTGGATGCTGGGAAACTGCCTCACGAGCAGAGGAACAAAGCAAAACCAGTTCGAGCCCAGGTAGGCGGCTCCAAGAGGCGGGAATCACTGGGAAGTCGTCAGATGGAGGCGTGGTCGCCCTTTCCCCCCCCTCCATTTTGTCGAGCCTGGTGACCCGCCCAGGAGCTGCCCGCAGGCCAGCACCCAGAGGCTCAGAAGCGACTGGGGAGGCTGGAGCTCGGCTCACGCCGGGCCTAGCTGACCATGGAACCCTGAGGAGGGGCAGATGGGCTTTGGGAGTGGGTCCGTTGCCTCCGGGGGGTCCCGGAAGCAGCCGGATGAGACTCGCCCATCACACTAGCCACCATTTTCGCTGTCTGGACGCTGGGAAACTGCCTCACGACCAGAGGAACAGATCAAAACCAGTTCGAGTCTAGGTCGCACAGCCACAAGCGGCCGCGCCGGTCCACAAAAATAGTGAAACAGTAATGTCTTTTAGTGCACTGCATTCCACGAAGAGCAGGAAAGTTTTTTGGGAGGGAGATATAGAGAGGAAAGAAATGACATGCAGAACCCGCCAAGTGGTTGGGGTGTGGGAGCGGGAGGGAGGTGGGGACATTGGTGATGGGAGATGGGTTTGGGTGGAGGGTGTGTGTTGGAACCCTGTGGAACCAAGACTCTACATGAGCATCTTTCAATTAAAAATAAATGTGGATTCTACCACGGACATGTGGGAATCAGAGGTTAGGTGGGACAGAGAAGGGAACAGTGTGCTAATATTTGTCAAAAGTGGTAATGCCAGCCTAGAACTGAGCATTGAATATAGGAGAAAAGATATACATGATAATCTCTAAATGTATATATTGCAATCCACAATGTGTAAAAGAAGAGAGAAAGAAAGAGAGAGAGAGAGAGAGAAGAGATAAAGAACTTGCCATAGAGGCAGCCTGGGGGGGGGAGGGAAGTGGGGACATTGGTGGTGGGAGATGGGCATTGGTGGAGGGATGGGTGCTGGAACACTGTATGACTGAAACCCAAACATGAACATCTTTGTAATTGTATATCACATGGTGGTGTAATAAAATATTTTTAAAAAAAAAGATGAAACCTCACTGACCAAGCAAGCAGAATCAAAGACAAATATATTAAATGCAGAATCTTCCACACTTCCAAGGAAATAATGGCCAGATAACTACAGCTCTTGAAATAGGACAAAATTATTTATCCATTATTTATCTGATAAGGGGTTAATATTGAAGATTATAAGGCACTGGTGGAACTTACAAGAAAAATTATGCAACCCATCAAATATGGGTAAAAGAGACAAACAGAAACTTCCTTAAAGAAGAAATGTAAATGAGCAAAAGACACATGAAAAAGTGTTCCACATCACTAATTATCAGGGAGATGCGAATCAAAACAACAATATATCTCATGCCAAGAGACTGGCACAATTCAAAAAGAACAGTGCTGGATAATTGGATGCAGGGAGAAAGAAACTCTTATTCACTTCTGGTTGGAATGCTGAATGGTCCAGTCTTTCTGGAAATAAAAATGGACATTCCATAAAAACTAGAAACTGATGTTCTGTGCGACCCAGGAATACTGCTCCTGGGAATATCCCCTTGGCCCAAAAAACACAATGCAAAAATGCCATCCACTCCTAAGTTTATTGCGGCATATTCACAAAAGCCAGATTCTGGAAACAACCTAAGTGCCTGAAACAGATGAGTGTCTAAAGAAACTATGGTACATCTACACAATGGAACATTATACAGCTGTTATAAAAAATTAAATCATAAAATGTTCTTAACATGGGTGGACATGTGTCGGGAATGCTGCAGGGGTCTCCGACATTGTCAGGACAGAAGTTCTCTTCTACTTCCGAGACGCCAGGAAAACAGATGAAAACTCACAAGTCCGGTGCAGTTCCTAAAAGGCTTTTAATAGTACAAAAGCTCTTCCACAGCACCCCAATATAATGATAAACTTTAGCTCAGGTCCGAACTTAGACCATACAAAAGAGCCTAAGTCTTCCACCAAAGAGAGAGGATCTCACCCAAGTTGAGTCCTACCTAGAAGAAGGAGCAAAAGGCCAAAGAGCAAAAAGCTAAAAGCCAAAAGCAAAAGGCGGAGGAGCCAAAAGACACAGGGAGCTAAAAAGCTGAAAGCTAAAAGGCCCAAAAGGTAAAAGTGAAGGGGCCTCAAGTCAGCCCCTTATATACACCAAAGTAATACAATCGGGAGGGTCATGTCAACAAAGAACTCTAAACAGAGTGTAGTGCCACACCCTATTGCAGGTAGAAACAAAGGTTATGCCAAGTTCTAATCCTTTCTACCAAGATTATCTCTTATGTAAAACACTGGAGAGAGAGAGGGCTGATATAAAGTAATACCTCTTAACTTCATGAGCTTCATGTAATCTAGATGGTACCCACAAGGTCCTTCTTATTATCATCTGCACCAGGGTGATTCTGAGTATCTTGTTCTCGTGTACTGAAAGGGTCACACTCGCCTGCTTAGAGCAAACTAGTATGATCCCTCCTATAGTCTTCCTATAGTCTCAGCGTAGCCAGGGTGGTAGTTTCCTGGTAAATTCTAACTGTCCCATGCTGGGTGCAGTGGGTATAAAGAGGAGCTGTGCCCAATCTAGAAAACATAGAAGTCTTAGTAGATGTATAAGTCAGAAGTTATTCAATCAAGGTGAGTTCTGTAACTGCCACACCCTCTAGCAGTGTTTACATAAAGAGAGGGTCTCATTAGAATGAACCTTGACTTAAATAGATTAAGCTGGGAGTGAGCAAAACAACAAAACTCCCAGAATAGCTAAACCTGTCCTCCAACAGACATGGAGCACATTATGCTGAGTATAATCAATCAGAGGGTGAAGGTAAACATAGAATAATTGAATTCATTTTGTGAGATATAAAAACAACAGAGTATGGGAATAATATCCAAAGACACAGAAGCAAGGGCCAGGAGGACTGGTCCAGGTAGGGAAGCTTGCCACCAATAGGGTGGGGTGTGTACTCAGGACAAAGATGGACCACTATGACAATGAATGTAAAAATGATCACTCTGGACTGACTGAGGGCTGAAAAGAGGTAAGGTTATATGAATGATGCCCTTTCAGTACAATATTGTAAACCTCAGTGACTAAAAGGAGAACGAGACAGAGGAAAAGAGAGAGACAGACAGAGAGAAAGATAAAGTGCCTACCATAAAAGCAGGCTGGTTTGGGGTTGGAGAAAGGGAGAGAACTGGGGACATCGGTGGTGGGAAATGTGCACTGGTGAAGGGATAGGCCTTGGAACATCATATGACCAAAACTCAATCACGAACAATATTTTGACTATAACAGTGATTGAATAAAATACAAAGAATAAAAAAGAATATCTTTGTTCTAAATTGATGAAGGCTTGCTTTATAAAACATGTGCATTCTAAATAGTAGACTGCCATTTTTTGAACAATTCACTTTCAATAGACTATAATGATGCTACTACCATGCATTTACTTCTCTTTGCATATATATGCATATATACATATACATAATCAACATGGTCAATATATAAATTATAGTTATCAAAATTGTTTTATTTATTATTATTTCTCGACAATGAAGCATTATTGTGATAATAATTTGTCACATGTTTTAAAATTTAAAAAAAATGTTAATTCAGGAGTATTCTAAGTTTTAAAAAATTATAATATGAACAAATGAATGTACTATAGAAAAGAATATGTCAAGATGCTTAAAAATGCGTTTCACTAAATATATGGTTTAAGAAGTAGTGCAATTGCTAAGGCACCTGCCTTGCATATGGACCCTGGAATACTTCAAGGAGCTATCCCTGAGCACAGAGTGAAGAGTAAATCCTGAGCACTATTGGGTGTGACCAAAAAAAATTAGTTCAAACTACTATGCTTTGACATATTAAAATTCATTCTCCCAGAAATGCTAATTGTCTGCACATTCTTAGCATAGTACATGTGTGACTTAGTATCTAGCATCATAAATTAGTAAATAAATCACTTTATGTTTTAAATAAACATTGCAAAACAATGTGATTGATAATTAAATATAACCTGAGGCTCAAATTTTTTGGTGGTATGGGGTCTCCATTCTGGCCAGTAGTTTACTACAAGGCCAGTAATTCAATATAAGAGCCAAAGGATATAGACCTGCAATCATAGTGATTTTGAAGTTTAGACTCAAAGCAAATGATGATCACTTTGAAGAATCGTGAATTCCTTCAGGGGAAATATATTTTTCCAAGTCCATGTATTCAAAGAATTAGCATAATTAAAATGACTATGTTGGCCATATTACCTAAATAATAATACATATTCAATACAATTCCATCAAATGCTTATTGGAATTATTTTTAAACTAATTTAACATTCTTTAAAAATATTTTATTGCACCACCATATGGTTAAAAAGACAAAATTTATTTTACCTTCAGCATTAGCAATATTGATTTCTCAGCAAGCCTAAGCCATTACATGGCACACAGGATGCCACTTCATCTTTTTCTTTTTCCATTGAAAAAAAGATTTGACAAATTGAATGTTTTGGAGACTGAAACCTGTTAGCACCATACTGAGTTTTCTTTATTTGGTTCTCTTATCAGACAATGATAATGATTAAAAGCGGCGATAAAGCAGATGCATTCGAATCTATAATTGAGCTTCCTTAAGCATAATGACATTTTCTCTCATTGTGATTTGGCTTGTAGTTTCCTGATGTTCAGCAAGAGCAAACATTAAACTAGAATGACTTCTCTATGCTCCCAGGTTGACTCCTCCAAGTTCTGCTTTTTGCAGCTGGCAACCTTTAAACCAGGACTACATCCAAATCATAATACAGCCAAACTTGTGTTATATTCGAATGCAAGATATGTTCAGGCTTTGGAGTACATATTGCGCATTGGATTTTCAGAGGATTACGCTTTTCACTATACTGATAGGACCAGATGTTCTTGCTAATACCTATGGGAATGATATTTTTTCTTTGTTTTGTGTCAGACAAGATGCTGTCAACTCTGGCAAAATATCAAGTGATGATTCTGGTGTCGTTGAGGACAATAGGAAGGGAAATACATGTTGAACACAGAATTGTAGTGTTTGGGTTTCTGGAACTTTAATTGAGCACATATCTATTTTATTATGTCATTCCTGAAGAGGTGCAAAAAACTTCTGAAATATTTAGTAACTACTGTTTAATGTGTCTCTGATCTGACATGGTTATTAGGTGGTCTGGAAACATTTTGAACATGTGATTTCAAATGATAACTAAATAAGTTGCAATCAATTACAATTTCCCTTTTTTACATATATACTTATATACATATATATGCAATATATATAATATACATCTAGGTATCTAACTTCAGTTAAATTTTGATGAGATTTTACTTAATGAACTTACTTCTCAATATTTGAATTATAAAAAGAATTGACTTAGAAGTCAGAGGTCTTGAGGTTAAGAATCTATGACTTTTTCTTTAGACATTAAGATAAAATTGTTATCATAATTCACAGAGCTTGAACATAAAACATGTTTATTGAACATAAAACACAAAATAGTGATGTACTTATGCCCCACACCTTTCACTCTATGATTCCATTTGACATTATAATTTGATGTTTTTCAATTAAAAGCATTTTAGTATGCACTCTTATTATATGCATTCTTATTATGTTGTAGAAATGTACAATATGTCTAGTAAATATTATTATTGGAACATTATATACTTCTAACTTAGATACATAACAAAGTAAAGGGAATTTACTAAACTGGAACAGTTAATAAGTGAATCAAATTTTTAATCCAGATGATCACTTTTAACATTGGAATCAGATTACTTTTTCTCTAAACTTGGACCTATACAAAGTAATAGAAAATTTTATCAATATGTACATATCCTACTATGAATCTGAGATTCTTAATATCACAGTTATGTGGTAAATCACATATGCAAATTCTAGGAGGAAAACAAATTCAGATGACTACAGAATGCAATAAAATAGGTAAATATATACTGCAAGCACCATAATAGGAGGCTTCTATGTGTATAATCTTGCCATATACTAAATGGTGGACTTTCAAATGAAATTTAAAGTCTAGAAACCATTTATGAGGCAAATAGATAAAGAAATAAATTAGAAACAGCAGTTTTGTGTTCCTTGCCCAGATGTTTCCTGACCTTGATGTAGGTAGTAAATTCTTGCCCTAAGGCTGTCCACAGTCACCTTTTGGAACAAGGAACCAAGAATTGATGAGACCCATTAACCCTCGGTAGACCTTGAGGGAGCTGGATCAACCTGTCTCTGCCCAGGCCTTAATTCGGTTACATTCCAAGACAGTAGATTCAACAGGACTAGGTCAAGGAAAGGAGATTTTCAAAGACCACTCAGAAAATTTACTCCCCTTGGCAAGTAGAAAATCTACTCCCCTTGGCCCTAACAACAGTCTTTAGACTACATTGCAGCCCCATATGGGAGTAGGTTGGGAAGAAATCTATAAAAGCTGTGCCTGACCAAAGGACAGGGCACATATGCTGCCTGAGCCCATGTGCTGCTTGAACCCGTGGTCAAGTACATGTGGTGCCCCAGCACGTGTGTCGCCGGTGTCTCCCTTTTTTTTTTTTTGGCTTTTTGGGTCACACCCGGCAATGCTCAGGGGTTACTCCTGGCTCTGCACTCAGGAATTACTCCTGGCGGTACTCAGGGTACCATATGGGATGCCGGGATCCAATCTGAGTTGGCTGTGTGCAAGGCAAAGGCCTACCCACAGAACTATCAATCTGGCCTAGAGTCTCCCTCTTGAGCTGTGTACTCTCTCTTACTTTCCCTCCTCCTTCCCCTGTCCTAAAAGCTACACAATAAAATCTGTTCTACTTCACTGCTTATATACTCCTGAAAATTCTTTTCTACAAGGAAGGCAAGAACTCTAAGGAAACCCTGGTTAAGACCTAGGACTGACTTTCCCTTTCCGCAGAGAGAAATTCCTCTCTCCAGCCTGAGTCTGTGACTCTAAGAAACCTCTGGTGGTGGGGATTAACTACAATGCGAACACCAGGTGTGGCTTGGACGGCCACCTTGTGGGGCTGGTGGGGCTCAGGCCCATCATAGACTTTATCTGTCCTTAGCCTGCCCAGCGGATCCAGGCTGCAGAGGTGGCTGGGGAGTAAGTGACCATCTCTCTCCCCTTCCCGCCTCACATAAGTCACCAGGGGGGCCTTCCTATATCAACCTGATTAAGTTAAAATCATGATAGTCCTTGCTTTCTTTAAATAGAAAATAAGTATTTGACTAAAGAAAACATTAATGCTACTTGTGACATAATATTTCAGAACTAGGTAACACTTAAGAATTTAGCAGAAAATTAACTATTAATTGTTCAAGTCCTGATTCCCAAAAATCACCTTTATTAATTATTATATAATACTAAGCTCTACAAACCTTAGAATATCAACTGTTCAATAGATCTGACTTTAATACTCTACCCAGAAAATTTTTATGACAATTCATAGAGATAATACCTGCAAAAGTTTCCCCAAATGTGGTTTATCAACAACATAAAATAACTGTCATTTTGTGTATTACTTAAGATAATAAGCTTTTAGAAAATTAGTTATCGCTATTACCAAACAGTTATGTTCAGAATAGATATGCAAAGTATAAGATGTTGTTGGATTACCCTTTGTTCACTTTCCTCTGGCTCCTACTCTGCAGATGTCTGTCTCCTAAACAGAAGCAGTAATTTACCAATGCAGAGTTTTGTATTATAAGTAAAATGTTGTTTTTCTCTTTCCTGCATTCCTTTTGCATATTCTTATGTTAGAGCAAATTTTTGTATAGTCACAGGAAGACAGTTAAGGCTATTCATTTGTAACGATCACGATCACGATCTTCCCGTTAATCATCTATTTGCTAGAGCGGGCACCAGTAATATCTCAATATGTCCTGTCACATGCTGTAGAGCCAAGGGCATCGGCTTGGGACAGGAACATAAAAGAGCCTCAAACCATTATATTAGGTCATGAGAATGATCTAATATAATTGTTACTGGCATTTGGCATATCAAATACAACACGAGAAGCTTGCTAGGCTTGCCGTGCGGGAGGCATACTCTATAAACACCTCCAAATAAAGCCTTTATTGATGAACCGCGGCCGCAGAGGCGGCCGAGCGGGCTGTGATGGGCTGGTCGGCTGGGTGGAGTTCTGATGAGAGGGAAGTCCAATGTGGAAAATGGCGGCGCCCATGGAGTGGGTGGGGTCGTCTGGCTTGTTGCGAGGTTCTGCCGGGTGGTGGGCCAAGGCTGGAACCCACCATGCCTCCCGACTGCCTCATGAACGGCTGGGCACAGGGAGAGCAAGGAACCGCTCTGCCCCATGTCTGAGAGTCTCTGGACCAGCATACCTGGGCCGGATTGAGGAAGAAACTGCTCCAGGGTGGGTGTCGATGATCCGGGCTGTGATGGGCTGGTCGGCTGGGTGGAGTTCTGATGAGAGGAAGTCCAATGTGGAAAATGGCGGCGCCCATGGAGTGGGTGGGGGTCGTCTGGCTTGTTGCGAGGTTCTGCCGGGGTGGTGGGCCAAGGCTGGAACCCACCATGCCTCCCGACTGCCTCATGAACGGCTGGGCACAGGGAGAGCAAGGAACCGCTCTGCCCCATGTCTGAGAGTCTCTGGACCAGCATACCTGGGCGGATTGAGGAAGAAACTGCTCCAGGGTGGGTGTCGATGATCCGGGCTGTGATGGGCTGGTCGGCTGGGTGGAGTTCTGATGAGAGGGAAGTCCAATGTGGAAAATGGCGGCGCCCATGGAGTGGGTGGGGTCGTCTGGCTTGTTGCGAGGTTCTGCCGGGGTGGTGGGCCAAGGCTGGAACCCACCATGCCTCCCGACTGCCTCATGAACGGCTGGGCACAGGGAGAGCAAGGAACCGCTCTGCCCCATGTCTGAGAGTCTCTGGACCAGCATACCTGGGCCGGATTGAGGAAGAAACTGCTCCAGGGTGGGTGTCGATGATCCGGGCTGTGATGGGCTGGTCGGCTGGGTGGAGTTCTGATGAGAGGGAAGTCCAATGTGGAAAATGGCGGCGCCTCATGGAGTGGGTGGGGGTCGTCTGGCTTGTTCTGAGGTTCTGCCGGGGTGGTGGGCCAAGGCTGGAACCCACCATGCCTCCCGACTGCCTCATGAGCGGCTGGGCACAGGGAGAGCAAGGAACCGCTCTGCCCCATGTCTGAGAGTCTCATTTGTAACATGGGACTTAATTAACTCTAAATAATTTTACTCCTTGGCATCCATCATATTTCTTAATTTAAAACC
>JAJIBD010030633.1:0-22916 GCA_021461705.1 Cryptotis parvus | reverse complement strand
AAAAATTGACTGGATAAAAAGCTTTGGTACATCTACACAATGGAATACTATGCAGCTGTTAGGAAAAATGAAGTTATAAAATTTGCCTACAAATGGATGGACATGGAGAAGATTATGTTGAGCGAAATTAGCCAGAAGGAGAGAGACAGTTACAGAATGACTGCATTTATCTGCATAACATAAATATATAGGTACATATTATGATACCAATATCCAAGGTCAAGTGAAACATAGATCAGGAGGTCCTGTCAAAGGTGGAAATTATCACAAACGTGTGGTTTCAGAGGCTAGGTAAGACAGAAAATGGAACAGTGTGCTAACAATTGTGAGGGTACTAATGCCAACCTAGAACTGAGCATTAAATAGAGGCAAAAGGATACACATGACAACCCTTTAATGTATGTTCTGTAATCCATAGTCTGGAGAGGAAGGAAAAGAGAAAGAGAGAGAAATGGAAAGAAATAAAGAACCTGCCATGGAGGGAGGGCTGGGGGAGGGGGAGGGAACCGGGGACGTTGGTGGTGGGAGATGGGCACTGGTGGCGGGATGGGTGCTGCTACACTGTATGACCAAAACCCAAATATGAACTTTTTTAATTGTATATCTTTGTAATTGTAAAAATAAAAAAATTTAAAAAAAAAAAGACAGAAAAAAAAAGAAAAAAAAAATAAAAATGTTAAGAAAAAATAAATAAATAAATAAATAAATAAATAAATGAATAAATAAATAAATAAATAAATAAATAAGTTATTCATCGCTGCGCTATTCACAATAGCTAGAATCTGAAACAATCTAAGTTCCCAAGAACAGAGGACTGGCTAACGAAAGTGTGGTACAGTTACACTATGGAATACTATGCAGCTGTCAGAAAAGATGAAATTATGAAATTTACCTGCAAATGGATGGACATGGAGACTACCATGCTGAGTGAAATTAGTCAGAAGGAAAAGGACAGATATAGAATAACTGCATTCATTAATGGGATATAAATAGATACCAGTGTTTTACTAAGTGTGGGAAATGGTAATGTCAGACTAAAACTCACCATTGAATATGCACAAAGAGACTTAAGTGATAAACTCTAAATATCTGCAGGGCTAGCCACAATGTATAAAAAGAAGAGGGAGAGAGAGAGGCAGAGACAGAGAGAGAAACAGAGAGAGAAAGAGAGAAAAGTGGGGGTACCTGCTATTGAGGCAGCCTGGGGGTGGGCGGGAGGGGGGGGGGGTACATTGGTGGTGGAAATGGGGCACTGGTGGAGGGATGGGTGCTGGAATACTGTATTACAAGAGCCTTTGTAATTATATGTCTCATGGTGGTATAATATAAAATTAAAAAATAAATAAAATACAAAGATATTTTAAATTTAGCATAAAGGTTGAAATTTCTCCACCCATAGAGAGCTTAAGTTGTTTGTAGTGCACCCATTCTAGAGATAACTGGGACACATCCTCTGCCTTTTGTTCTCAGCCTTCTGTCTCCTCAGCAGGTGCCAGTCTGACCTAGGTACAATGATTTGAAGAGCTAGCCTTCTTATAACCCTGGGTGTTGTATTGTAAGTGTAATGTTTCTTTTCTCTTTCCTGTATGCCCTTTGCATATATTCTTATGTTAGAACAATCTCCTTTTTATATAGACACAGGAAGATAGTTAAGGCTATGCATTTGTGTTATAGTAGTTAATGAACTATGAACTATTTACTCCTGGGAAACTCTTATTTCATGACTCTGTTGCCCTTAGACTGATTTGAGTTCCTTATATGCCAAAGAGAGGGTTCCATCATGGGACTTAGATGGACCCAGGACAAGCTACCTAGGGGGCCCCTAGCCTTGACATGGGAGGCTAAGCATCATAAGCAGTATAAGTTAAAAGCACGGTCATGGAACAAACTCTATCATACCCCAAATATAAGCAACTGATTTAGGACCCTGTTTGGATTAAGAAAAACTAACCTAGTCCAAGGACTGTAGTCTTGAACATACAGTGAGATATCTCCATGAAAAGCCACCTTTTACCATGAGTCTGTCTATATCTTTTAGTGCATTTATACAAAATGACTAGACATATAATTAAGAAGTAAATGTAATATCATTACCAGTAAAGGAAAGGAGAATACAGCATACCCTTGGCTGGAATTCTGCTATGTGCTGGTCAAGATTCCATCCCTGGGAGAGGTCCGCTAGTAAATTATCCCATAAGAAAGGAATTTTCATGTCTACTTATTGTCTTAGGATCAAAGTTCTATCATCTTGTAACACAACCCAAAACCTTTGCTATGCCTATAACTAGCAGACTTGACTTGAATTAAACTGCCACTAACTTCCAAGAAGCCTGAGGTCCCATCCCCTTGTTCATCAGTTGCAGGGATTGTCATTCATCCTAAATGTCCCAGGGAACCCTGATAAATCCCAATATCTATTGAGACCCTGCTGAACCCCACCTCATAACTTTTATTTTATTTATTCTGAAAGCTTTAAGTCCCTAAACATGCTTTGTATTTTGTTACACTGAAATTAACTTAAAATCATATATGTTTCCACAAAAATACTTTTAGGTTTTTAAGGCTTAAAATACCTTATCATAATTAATTTTGAGACAATACAGAAAGTAATGTGCTCTTTTAGTGAGAAACTGAGAGCAAATGTTTGCACCCAGGAAATGTTTCAGTGAAGCTGTATTTTTGAACTGAACTTCCAAGAATAGATAAGCAAAAGAAACTTCAAGTAAAAAGATGAGTTTAAGCAAAGTATCACATGTTGAAAATTATAACTTGGATTCATTTCTAGAGTAGATTACCGTTTTCATGTAATGAATTTATTTAATTGTTGATAAATTCTTCCTATGAAGAAGTAAAGTGATTATAACAGCATGGTATTTGATTAAAGATAGACACACAGACCAACGAAATAGAGTTGAATATACCAACATACACCCTGAAATATATGATCACTGAATTTTTCATAAGGAAGCAAGAAATATGAAGTAGAGCAAGGGAAAACCTCTTTTAACAAGTGGTTCTGGGAAAACTGAACAGCTACATGTAAAAAAAAATGAACTCAGAACTCTATCAACACCATGCTCGAAAATCAGATCAAAATGAATTAAAGACCTCAACATCAGACCTGAATCAAACATGAATCTATAAAGTACATGGAAGAAATAAGGCATTTCTTATTGAAGCTAAATGCATCTTTAAAGATTAAACACCAATGACCAAGCAAGTGAAAGCAAAAGATAAAAAAATGGGTCTACAATAAAAAAAAACTAAGAAGTTAAAAAAAAACTGGGGCTGGAGTGATAGCACAGAGGGTAGGGCATTTGCTTTGCACAAGGTTAAATCCCTGGCATCCCGTATGGTTGCCCTGAGCACCGCCAGGAGTAATTTCTGAGCAAATAGCCAGGAGGTTCTTGAGCATCGCCAGGTTTGACCCAAAAAAAGAAAAGATAGACAAACAAACAAACAAACAAACAAACAAACAAATAAATAAATAAATAAATAAATAAAACTAAGAAGCTATAGCACCTCATAAGAAACAGCGACCAAGATACAAAGAAAGCCCAGGAAATGGGAAAAATCGTTCATGACTAGTCATTGATAAGGAGTTAATGTCAAAGACATATGAAGCACTGATAAAACTTCACAATTAAAAACATCCAACCGGGGCCAGAATGATAGTCCAGCGGGTAAGGCATTTACCTTGCATGCTGCCAACCTGGGTTCGATTCCCCGGCATCCTATATGATCCCCCACACAGTGCCAGGAGTGATTCCTGAGTGCAGAGCCAGGAGTAACCCTGAGCATTGCTGAGTGTGACCCCCAAAAAAAAGCAAAAAAAAATAATTCAACCCCATGTAAAACTGGGGAGAAAAAATGAACAAAAATTTCCTCAAAGAAGAAATTCAAGTGGCTAAAAACGCTCTACATCGCTAATCATCAGGGTAATGCTAATAAAATCAGCAATGAGATATCACCTCACACCACAGAGACTGGCACATATTCAAAAGAACAAGAACAACCAATGTTGGTGCAGACACAGGGAGAAAGGGACTAATAATTATTCCTGGTGGCAATATGGACTGTTTCAGTCTTTTTTGGAAAACAATATGAACATTTCTCAAAAAACTAGAGGTTGAGCTCAGATTTGACTCAGTTATACACTTTTGGGAATATACCCTGGGTGTCCCAAAACACACAGCATAAACAACACCTTCTACACCTCTATGTTCATTGTAGCACTATTTACAATATCTGGAATCTGGAAACAACCTGAGTGCCCTAGAACAGAGAACTGGGTAAAAGAAACTATGGTACAATAGTATGCTATGCAGCTATTTGATAAAATGAAGTCATAAGATTTGCTTAAAAATGGGTGGACATGGAGATTATCATTCTGAGTGAAATGAGTCAGAAGCAGAAGTACAGATATACTGAGACTACGTTTATTTGTAGTATTCTAAAAAAATAGTACTAGTCCAATATCCAAGACCAGGGGGACTTGTCAATGTTTGAAATATATTGCAGGTGTATGGGGCAGAAGGTAGGTAAGTAGAGAAGTGTCCATTATAACAGTAATAGTTGGAAATGGTCAACTGAACTGGAACTGAATGCTGAAAGTAGGTAAAGGGATATGCATGATAATCTTTCATATATGTATTGCAAACCACAATGAACAAAAGGAGAGGGTGAGAGCCAGATAGAGAGAGAGAGACAGGGAGACAGAGAGACACAGAGACAGAGAGATAGAGAAGAAAAGTCCCTGCTATGGAAGCAGGTTGGGAGGTAGGTGGAGGGGTGGGGAACGAAACTGGGAACATTGGTGCTGGGAAATGTACAACCATGGAGGGATGCATGTTATAACACTCTATGACCAAAAGCTAATTGTTAACAGCTTTGCAATGGTCTATCTCACAGTGATTCAACACAGCAAAAAAACATTTTATTGAAAAGAGATTTAATATATGATCACCATTTTAAGGTGACACTTAAACTGGTGATCATATATTAAATTGATGTTCCATTAAATTATTATTTAAAAGAAATACATCATTTACATTAGAGTGTTGGTACCACAAAAAAGACATCTGTATAAGTAGGAAAGTTGCAAGTACAATTATCCTGAATGGAAGAAAATGAAAAGCATCTAAAAGGGAAAATGATATGGTAAAACAAAAAGGATAGCTTTTTTACCTTTTTATTTTCTGATATCTAGAAATACACATGCATTTGAATGCAAGAATAGTTTTGCCTAGTACTAACACTGTACTGTGTCTAAAATGATATCAGTTTATAATTTCTTTATAGGTTTTATATTATGTCTATAAGTTTATTCAGTTTGAATAAACTTATCAGCTCTACCAAGCTTTTCAAGTTTTAAGAATGTTTATTTTCCCTCTTTGTTTGAACCAAGAAAATAAATGTGCAAGTAAAGCAAGTCTAATACATTATTAAAAATACAAATTTGTCCTTTCTCAGATTTTTTTATGAACTTATAAAAAAGCTTACATTTTATCAACTGGACTTTGGTGAGCAAAATCAGAGACATGGTAATGGTAACCCTGGGGTAACGGAACATTTGGGAATATTCCTGGAACCTGTCTATAACAGTATGCCTCTGGAAATCCTTCAAGCACTTGTGGTGTTGTCAGTAATCACACAAATGGTCTAGGTAGAGAAAATGTGATACCAAATTACTAAGAATAGTATCACTTCTCTTCCTGTTGGTCATCGATTTGCTCGGAGTGGGCATCAGTAACGTCTCCATTCATTGAGAATGAGGTCCGTTATTGTTACTGTTTTTGGATATCGAACACACCATGAGTAGCTTGCCAGGCTCTGCAGTGAGTCTGGTTTCATCCCAGGGGGCTCAACTTTTCTATGTCAGACCATCACCATCCAGGGCCCATGGGGCAGAGCCCTAGGTGTAGACAAGCCTGTCACCTGTCTGCCACCTGCCGATGCAGCCGGGCACCACAGCTATACTTGCAACACCTATAGTATTCCACATGAATATTGTATTAAAGGGTTTCTTTAAAATGACATTTAGCTTAAGAACCTCTACAACCAACAACAGTCACAAACGCAGTTTGTGTAGCAGATTAAAATATATAAACTGAAGACATGAGTATGTTCCCACTAGAAAGGTAAAAATGACCATTAATATAAGTACAAACAGGTTAGTAGTGTAAAACAGTTTCACAGAAATAATTTGAAAGTCAAAGAGAAACATGGCCATGTAAAATGAGCTACCTCCCCTGCCAAACGCCCTTAAACTTTCTGTTCCTTTGTCTCCTCTCTTCTCTCTAACATAACTTTACTGATTCTTCACTGACAGAAAAACTTAATTGAAAATTGTTTTTATTTCATGTGTCTGAGTACTCTTTGTATGAACACTTGCATTTTGTACAAATAATTACTCTAAATCTAGAAATATGGGTATACCTTATATTATTTTGTATCTCTTACAAATTGAAGTCACTAGATCACTTGACATCCCGTTATTCATCGATTTGTTCGAGCGGGTGGAAGTAACATTTCCACTTGACCCTAGTCAAATGAATAAACTTATAGACATAAGTGCCAGTGTAGCCCAATGGCATCTGCTTGCTTAAGGAAAACGAAGAGACTCAAACCGTTCATTCAGGGTCTTGACGAAGAAGTCTGACCATCTTGTAGGTGGGCGGCAACGTGATCTTTTGACATCCCATGGGATCCAGTCGGTAATGGCTCTAGTCCAGGGGTCATCTCCAAAGCGCATTACATGTCCAGCCCATCTGATTTTCGAGGCCTTGGCAAACGAGACAGCGCCCCTGACTCTGGAACAGCGACAGAGGTCAAAGCTCCAGATTTCTTCTTTCACTTGAGTGAGACATGATATTCCAAGCATAGCTCTTTCAATTCCTCTTTGGTAGACCTGAATAGCATTCTCATCCTGCTTTCATAGGGCCCAGGTCTCTGAGGTTATGTCAGTGCAGGGAGGATGATGGAGTCGAAGAGATGTGCTCAGAGCCAGAGGTTCTTTGTCTTTTTTAGCTATTTCTTCAATGCTTTTGAAGGCATTCCATGCAGCTCTCTTCCTCCTGTGAGCTCATGTTTTAGGTTGTTCATCATGTTGGTTTTTCGACCTAGGTACACATAACTGCTGCATTCAGAGATGTTTGTTCCATTGAGAGTGAATGGGGCCTCTGGAACTAGTTCATTTTTCACGAACATAGTTTTGTTGAGATTCAGCTGTAGACCTATCTTTCCACATTCTTGACCAAAGTCAGCCAGCATTTGTGCCGCTTGGATAATGCTTTGTGTTATTAGAACAATATCATCAGCAAAGTGGAGGTGGTGTAGTTGCCGACCATCTATCTTCACTCCCATTCCTTCCCATTCTAATTGTCACATGATGTTCTCGAGGGTGGTGCTAAAGAGTTTTGGTGAAATAGTATCACCCCTGCCGAACCCCTCTTTTGACATCTGTTGGATGACAGAGTTAGCTAATATGGGAGCTTTGATGTTTTGCCCTCTCACAGCTTAATCTACTTAGGCCAACTTTTATTCTAATGAGACCTCTCTTCTATGTAGACACTGCTAGAGGGTGTGGCAGTTACAGAAGTCACCTTTACTCTGAATAACTTCTGACTTATTATACATTTACTAAGGCTTCTATGTTTTCTATATTGGCACAGCTCCTCTTTATACCCACTGCACCCAGTGTGGGGCAGTTAGAATTTACCTTGAGACTACCACCCTGGCTTGAGACTATAGGAAGATTATAGGAAGGATCATACTAGTTTGCTATCAAGCAGGAGAATGTGACCCTTTCAGTATATGGAGAACAAGATACTCAGAAACACCCTGGTGCAGATAATAAATAAGTACCTTGTGGGTACCATCTAGATTATATGAAGCTCATGAAATTAAGATGGATTACTTTATATCAGCTCTTTCTCTCTCCAGTGTTTAACATAAGAGCTAACCTTGGGATTAGTCCTTGGTGTAATCTTTGTTTATACCTGCAATAGGGTGTGGCTCCACCCTTCTACACTGTGCTTAGGGTTCTTTGTTAACAGAACACTCCTGGATTACTTTGGTGTATATAAGGGGACTGACTTGAGGCCCCTTCGCCTTTTTGCTTTTGACTTTTGGCTCCTTGGCTTTTTGCTCCTTCTTTGTGTAGGACTCCTCTCGGTGAGATCCCCTCTCTTTAGTGGGAGACTTAGGCTCTTTTGTATGGTCTAAGTTCAGACCAGAGCTAGTTATGTCATTATATGGGATTGCTGTGTGGAATAGATTTTGTACTATTAAAAGCCTTTTTTGATCTGCGTCAGACTCATGAGTTTTCATCTGTTCCCCTGGCGTCCTTGGAGGTAGAAGAGAACTTCTGTCCTGACACTGTCAGGGTCCCCGGCGGCTTCCCCGACAGACATCGATGATCACTTCTTTGTAGAATAGTGAGATCCTGGTGGTGAACCGTAATACAGCTCATGAAGGATCTTGATGTATTGGGTTTGAACCCCTTTTTGGCTAGGGCTTTGATGACTGCTTCAGTCTCCACAGATTCTAAGGCTTTCTTTAAATAAATGAACGTGAGACAGAATAGCATCTTAAACTCCCTACAAACTTCAATGAGCTTGGTTACCATGTGGATATGGTCGATTGTGCTGAATCCTTTTCAGAAGCCAACTTGCTCCATGGTTGTCCTTCATCTAATGTTCTGCCAATCCTGTTCAGGATGACTCGAGTGAACAGCTTGTAGATGGCAGACAACAGACACATGAGGCGATAGTTACCAATTTCATGGATGTTTCCCTTCTTGAACAGTAAAACTGTCCTGTGGTTTAGCATTGGGAGGGCACCTTGTATTCAGACAGGAGCGTGTGAAGAGCCGAGCCAGTATACTGATGAGTACTGATGGCAGATACTTCAGGTGTTCGGGTCTGACTTTGTCTGGGCCTGGTGCCGTTGCCTTCTTTTTGACGAGATGGCATGTCGGATTTCAGAATGGATGTTGGGAATGATATATCCATTCTGTGGAATTTGGTATGTGGGCAGAAGGATGTGGCTATCAAAGAGATCTGAGTAGAAGTCATGGATAATCTTCTCCATTGCCTTTCTGGAAGATGTGATAGATCCATCAGGATGTTGGAGGGCAGTCATCTGGTCTTATAGTTGGCGAAGGACAGGCAGACGTTGCGAATGCTTCTCCCGGTTTCTGCTGCATCTTCCAGTATTTCTGCTCTTCTCTCTTTGAGGTCTTCCTTTATTGCTTCTCTGCACTGCTTTGCAAGCTTGGATGTTAGCATTTGGTTGCGTGAGGCCTGCGCCTTGCCACGTTGGCAAATGACCTCAAGAGTTTTTGCAGACAGGCGCCATTTTGTGACTTTTCTCTCTTGGAAGTCTTAGCACAATCATGGAGGTGCTGAACCAGTCAGTTGTATTCTTCATTGATGTCATCAATTATAGTATATTCCCATGTTGCCGCAATGGTGCCAAAGAGTTCCCAGTTGGTGGTCGTTCTTGGAGTTCTCTTCTTAAACTTTGCAGCCTTTTCTCCTCGTTGTGTGAAGTAGAATTTTACATGAAGGAGATGGTGGTTCGTTTTGGAATTTTGGGACGACGGCAACATCAGTCAGGCAAAACTGTTGATTGAAGATGATGTGGTCAATTTCATTGTGGAATTGTCCACCAGGGAATTTCCATGTCCAATGTTTCACTTCAGCCTTCTGGAACTGTGAGTTTCCATGAATGGTCTTGGTGGACATGATGAACTCAGAAAGTCTCTCACCCTGTTCATTCCATTCTAGGCCATGGGTCCCGATGTGGAGTTTTTTTGGCCGATCTTCTCGGTCCTATCTTAAAATCACCAACTATGATCTTGTAGAAGGTGTGATCTATTTTATAGAACTCAGTTCCATGTAGAATTTCTCAATTTCTTCTTCCTTGTATGTGGATGTTGGTGTGTAGACAACGAAGATAGAAACTGCTGGCAGTGGGCCACATCTCTTCAAGTGTAATCATCCTCTCCGGTTTGTTAGGCATGCAAATGAGTCAATGTTCATGGCCATGTTGGTGTTGTCAGGACACCAACTCCACCAACACCTCTTTCATCGCATGTTCCGAGGAACAGTTCTTCTCCCGTGTCAAATGCAGCCTGTTGCGATTGATGCCTCCTCGTCTCAGTCAGACAAATGATGTCATACTTGATCCTTTGCACTTGTACCATCAGTTCCTCGATATATACTTCCATTGCCAGTGTACGTGCATTGAGAGTACAGACTGTCATTTTAGTCCTTCTTCGATTTGTCAGCTTAGTATGGCCCTGGAATTTTACCAGGCCCTCCTTGTTCATCCTTCTTAGTGCTGCCATATTAAGGGCTCTTTCAGGGTCAGGAAGATGAACATTTTTTATTACTGGTTTTGGCATATTGAATACGCATTGGACAGCTTGCAGGCTCTGTCTTGTGGGCAGTATACTCTTAGTAGCTTGCTGGGCTAAGCACTGCTAGGAGTAATTCCTGAGTGCAGAGCCAGGAGTAACCCCCTGAGCATCGCTGAGTCTGATGTCACACTCTGCCCTGATAAGCAGGACATACACTTCAGCCACTCCACATAGCTGGAGGACACATGGCCTGTGCCCTGGTCATTCCACTGGTGGTTCTTGATGAGCACAGCGAACATGGCAGCAGTAAAGATGGTAGAAAAAGATGACTGCAAGGTGTCCATAATTGTGTCACTTCCAAATTGAAGTATTTGGAAAAATTAGTAAATTGAGTCAGTGATTTGGGCCTAGGATTATGTAGGTATAAGTGACTCTAGGGATTTATAGTCAGAATAACCTATGACAGCTATAATGCTGCTAGGATTTTGCAGTCACATGTTTACTGTGTCATCTGTATCATTCGAATTAGACAGAGCTATGTTATAGCACCTGTAATCCCAAGCATCCCTGATATTGAATAGGGTATTCAAGTTTACTGACACCTTGTCATTTGCATTATGAAACTCTAAACAGCCTGAGATGCTGTTTTCCCTTCCTAAGGTCCAGTCCTAGCCCAATGTCCACTAAGCAAGCAAATGTAGGTGTGGTGTCAGCTATACTTCATCTATATAGACAGTCCCCTTCTCTTTTTATCTTTTTTTTTTTTGCATGGTGTGTTTGGGAGAGCAGGAGAGGGGTAATAACTAGCAGTGATCGGCATGAACTCCTGGATCTGTGCTTATATTACATTCCTGACAAGGCTTGGTGAGGCTAGGATTCAGCCTAGGCTGCAAGGAAAATGTCCTGCCCGCTGTATGGTCTCTAACACCACAGTCTCCTCTTTCTTTTCTCCCTTTCGTTTCACTGCCTACAAACAGTCATGTGTAGGTTAAGGGCAAGAGCCTTATTTCCTTTTTTCTTTTTCGGAAAGGAGTAGTCAGGTGAGTCTGTAGAAGATGGATGTTTCATGACCAACCTTTATTCTACACTAGGATTGGAGCGCTAGAATTGCTTTCAGTTTGCCTTCAGATGATTTGAAAACTTGTTTTCAGAATCTGCTAAGGATCATAATTGTTTTTCTACTTTCACATCTTTCTTCCAACTCATGTTTTGTAAAAGTGGGGTTTTAATCCGTTTATCAATTTGTGGTACATCTTTCTCTTTTCTCAGGACAAAGTTCCAAACCTGCGTATTCCTCTTCCCTTCCTGGGGCCATTATCCTTAGTTCTGAAATTGGGTGCAGTTCCATTTTCTACAGCAGCAAACGCCTGGAGATGGTGATTACATTCTTCTGTGGGTTGTCTCAACAGGCCTTACTTGGAGTTATTTTTTAATTCAGGTTTTGTCTTTGTGTTTGTTCTAGAATACCATTACCAGATTATTCTCTTCATGGTCATCTTAGCCCCTCTGTCCATAATTTACTTTATTCACCATATAATTTATAATTGGGAAGTAAAGATGCCAGACAAATGAATAGCCCTAGAGCAGTCTATAAATTGCTTTTAATTCAACATTTCTTAGCATGTTGGGAAGGAATCCCCTTTGAGAATCTAATGTAGTCATCGACTCACACTGCTGAGAGGCCACGTAACTTAAATTTGTTTTTCAGGGATTTCATGAACTTTCTAAATGAACCAAAGGTGATAGTTAATTTTATGTGTTATCTTGGTGAGGCTATGGTACTGTTGGAGGATAGGTTTAGCTAACCTGGGAGTTTTGTTGTTTTGCCCACACCCAGCTTAATCTACTTAAGTCAAGGTTCATTCTAATAAGACTTCTCTTCTATGGAAACACTGCTAGAGGGTGTGGTAGTTACAGAAGTCACCTTGATTGAATAACTTCTGACTTATACATCTACTAAGACTTCTATGTTTTCTAGATTGGGCACAGCTCCTCTTTATACCCACTGCACCCAGCGTGGGACAGTTAGAATTTACCAGGAGACTACCACCCTGGCTATGCTGAGACTATAAGAAGACTATAGGAAGGATCATACTAGTTTGCCCTAAGCAGGTGAGTGTGACCTTTTTCAGTACAGGAGAACAAGATACTCAGAATCACCCTGGTGCAGATAATAATAAAAAGGACCTTGTGGGTACCATCTAGATTACATGAAGCTCATGAACTTAAGATGTATTACTTTATACCAGCCCTCTCTCTCTCTCTCCAGTGTTTTACATAAGAGATAATCTTGGTAGAAAGGATTAGACCTTGGCATAACCTTTGTTTATGCCTGCAATAGGGTGTGGCACTACACTCTGTTTAGAGTTCTTTGTTGACATGCCCTCCCGGTTGGATTACTTTGGTGTATATAAGGGGCTGACTTGAGGCCCCTTCACTTTTGCCTTTTGGGCCTTTTGCTTTTGGTTTTTGCTCTTTGGCCTTTTGCTCCATCTTCTGGGTAGGACTCAGCTCGGGTGAAATCCTCTCTCTTTGGTGGGAGACTTAGACTCTTGTGAATGGTCTAAGTTCAGACCAGAGCTAAAGTTTGTTCATTATATTGGAGTGTTGTGGAAGAGCTTTTGTACTATTAAAAGCCTTTTTGGAACTGCACCGGACTCGTGAGTTTTCATCTGTTCTTCCGGGTCCTTGATGGTAGAAGAGAACTGACCTGATCCTGTCGGGGACCCCAGCAGCCATTCACCAACATGGTACCTCCTTTTTTTTTAGAAATTAGTAAAATTTCTTGAACAGCAAGGAATTCTGGTTTCCATCTACCTTTAGACTTAAGAATGTAACAATTCATGTAGTAATTTCCTACCTGCCAGATATCCTGGTGCTATTAGGACTTGCTAGATTCCACAATATTTTAAACCAATTTCTTAAACTACATAATAATACATGTGTGTTTACATAGATATTTTAGAGAAATACACAGATACAGACGCAATATAATTTGTCTGTCTTCATATCATATTATTTGCTTCACTGGAAAATTCTAATGACCACCTAAGACATTCATAAACATATGTGTGGGCACATGCACATACACATATACAAACACACATACACTATAATCCTTAAGAGGAGATATTTTGAAAACAACTGATCTAACCGCATGTTCATTGCATCTCTCACAGGTTCATTCTACCACTATTCTACTGGTTAATAAAGAGAAAGTGGACATTTGCTATAGTATAGGTAAATATCTCATATAGATCTTGAATATATGTTATCATTTTACTATTTATCATTTTAATAATACCTTATCGTTATTTTACTACTAATAATCATTTTACTACTTTCAGACATAATAGAAACATCTGTGATCCTCTTGAATGTACCTGATGATAAGCACCAAAATTCCCTCACCTGTAGGTGGAGGCTCACTTGTACTTCCATTGGATGTCACCACTGTATAAAGAAAAGATTCCTGAATTTAGCCATCTCAGGTTTACAGAGGAAAATATATGTCAAGCTTAGAAATAAATTAAATGAAGGACATATAAAAACTAAATATATATTCCATTATGCACTCAAAATTTAAGAAGGACCTATTTGAACTATTTTCTTATTCATTGCAATTTTTGGTAATTTATGCAACTCAAAATGAAATCTTTTACAAGTAATTGTTTTAATGATGCATCTGGAGTTAAAGAGATAGTAGAGCAAGTACAGCACTTCTCTTGAATGTAGCTGACCACGGCTCAATCTCTAGCATCTCATATGGTTCCCTGAGTGTTGGGAAAGACGCTGGGGTCCGCGACAGTGTGACAGAAGTTCTCTTCTACTTCCGAGGACACCGGGGGAACACATGAAAACTCAAAGTCTGTTGCAGTTCCAAAAAGGCTTTTAATAGTACAAAACCTCTTCCACAGCAATCCAATATAATGAAAGAACTCTAGCTTTGGTCAGAACTTAGACCATACAAAAGAACTTAAGTCTCCCACCAAAGAGAAAGGATCTCACTTGAGAGGAGTCCTACCCAAAAGAAGGACCAAAAGGCCCAGGAGCAAAAAGTCAAAAGTGAAGGGGCCTCAAGTCAGTCCACTTATATACACCAAAGTACTCCGATAGAGAGGGTTGTGTCAACAAAGAAACCTTAACAGAGTGTAGAAGGGCAGTGCCACACCCTATTACAGATATAAACAAAGGTGACACCAAGGACTAATCTCTTCTTTTGAGATTATCTCTTCTGTAAAACAGTGGAGAGAGAGAGAGAGAGAGAGAGAGAGAGAGAGAAGAAAAACTGGTATAAAGTAATACATCTTAATTTCATGGGCTTAATGTAATCTAGATGGTACCCACAAAATCCTTCTTATTTATTATCTGCACCAGGGTGATTTTGAGTATCTTGTTTTCCATATACTGAAAGGGTCACACTGGCCTGCTTGAGAGCAAGAAAGTATGATCCTTCCTATAGTCTCAACACAGCCAGAGTGGTAGTCTCCTGGTAAATTCTAACTGTCCCATGCTGGGTGCAGCGGACATAAAGAGGAGCTGTGCCCAATCTAGAAAACATAGAAGTCTTAGTAGATGTATAAGTCAGAAGTTATTCAGTCAAGGTGACTTCTGTAACTGCCACACCCTCTAGCAGTGCTTACATAGAAGAGAGGCCTCATTAGAATGAAACTTGGCTTAAGTAGATTAAGCTGTGAGTGGGCAAAACAGCAAAGCTTCCAAATTATCTAAACCTGTCATCCAACACCTGAGCATCATGGGGAATAATTCCTGAACAATGAACCAGGAGTAACCTATGAACATTGCTTGTATGGTCCAAAAAAAAAAAAAAACTTAAAAATGTGCATCAGAATCCCTGAAAACATCAGTAATAGGTGTAGAATAGAAAAAAAAACAGCCAACCCCATCAAAAAATGGGGGAGAAGAATGAACAGAAACTTCGACAAGGAAGGAAGAAATTTAAATTGCCAAAAGACATATGAAAAAATGTTCATCATCATTAATCATCAGAGAGATGAAAATCAAAACAGCAATGAGATATCATCTCACACCACAGAGACTGGCACATATCTAAAAGAGCAAGGACAACAAGTGCTGGTATGGATGTGGGGAAAAGGGGATACTCATCCATTGTTGGTGGGAATGTCGACTGGCACAGCCTTTATGGAAAACAATATGGACATTCCTCCAAAGACTAGAAATTGAGCTTCCCATTGGCGCAGCCATAGCACTCCTGGGAATATACCCTGGGAAACCAAAAACACACAGCAGAAACTTCATCTGTACTTTTAATTTCATAGCAGCACTATTCACAATAGCCATAATCTGGAAACAACCAGAGTGCCTGAGAACTGATGACTGGATAAAGAAACTTTGGTACATCTACACAATGGAATACTATGTGGCTGTTAGGAAAAATGAAGTTTCTTTATCTGCAGGATCAATGAAATATATGAATCAAGCATAGTTTCAAAAAGCTTTACTTAAACTTCACTGTAGCACTGTAGCACTGTCATCCCGTTTATCATCGATTTGCTTGAGCGGGCACCAGTAACATCTCCATATGTCCTTTCTCCTGCTAGTAGAGCACTAGGCCATTGGCTTGTGCCAGGAACATAAAGAGCCTCAATATATTATATTAGAACATGGGAATGAGGTCTATAATTGTTACTGATATTTGGCATATCAAATACAACACAGGTAGCTTCCCAGACTTGCCGTGCGGGTGGCATACTCTTGTAGTCACCTCTAAATACAGCATTTTTTGATGAACCGTGTGGCCGCAAGAGGCCATGAGAGCTGTGCTCTGATAGGCTCATCTGCTAGGTGGGGTTCTGACGAGAGGAAAGTCGGATGTGGAAAATGGCGACCCTCAAGGAGTGGGGGGTCGACTGGCTTGTTGTGAGGGCTCTGCTGGGGTGGCAGGCCAGGGAAAGAACCAGCCATTCCATTGAACTCCCATTTGACCCAGCCATACCACTCCTGGGAATACACCCTGGGAAGCCAAAAAATACGCAGAGGAAACATCATCCCTACTTTTATGTTCATAGCAGCATTATTCACAATAGCCAGAATCTAGAAACAACCAGAGTGCCCTGGAATCGATGACTGGATAAAGAAGCTTTGGTACATCTACACAATGGAATACTATGCAGCTGATAGGAAAAATAAAGTTATAAAATTTGCCTATAAATGGATGGACATGGAGAAGATCATGTTGAGTGAAATTAGCCAGACAGAGAGAGACAGATACAGAATGACTGCATTTATTTGCATGACATAAATATATATGTACATATTATGATACCAATATCCAAGGTCAAGTGAAACATGTATCAGGATGTCTTGTCAAAGGTGGAAATTATCACAAATGTGTGGGAGTCAGAGGCTAGGTAAGACAGAAAATGGAACAGTGTGCTAACAATTGTCAAGGGTACTAATACCAACCTAGAACTGAGCATTAAATACAGGCAAAAAGACATACATGACAACCCTTTAATGTATGTTCTATGATCCATAGTCCGAAAGGGAAGAAAAAGAGAAAGAGAAAGAAAGGGAAAAAAAATAAAGAACATGCCATGGAGGTGGGCTGGGGGAGGGGGGGGGAGGAACCGGGGATGTTGGTGGTGGGAGATGGGCACTGGTGGAGGGATGGGTGCTGGAACACTATATGACCAAAACCCAAATATTAAATTTTTAATTGTATATCTTTGTAGTTGTATATTTCACAGTGCTATAATAAAATACTTAGAAAAAAAAAAGAAAGAACCTGCCATCCCTACCGGGTGCCTCATAAGTGGCTGGGCAGAGGGAGAGCCAGTAGCAGCTCTGCCCCATGTCTGTGAGTCTCTGGATCAGCATACCTGGGCCAGACTTGAAAAAAGACTGCTGCAGGGTGGGTGTCGATGATCTGGGCTGTGATAGGCTCACAAACTGGGTGGAGTTATGACGAGAGAGAAGTCCAGATATGGAAAATGGCGGCCTTCATGGAGTAGTGGGTCGTCTGGCTTGTTGTGAGGCTCTGCTGGGGTGGTGGGTCAGGGCAAAAACCCATCATTCCTCCAAAGGGCCTCATGAGCGACTGGGCACAGGGATAGCTGGTAACAGCTCTGCCCATGTCTGTGAGTCTCTGGATCAGCATACCTGGGCCAACTTGAAAAAGACTGCTACAGGGTGGGTGTCGATGATCTAGGCTGTGATAGGTTCGTGTGCCAGGTGGAGTACTGAAGAGAGGGAAGACCGGATGTGGAAAATGGAGGCCCTCATGGAGTGGGGAGGGTTGTGTGGCTTGTTGCAAGGCTCTGCTGGGGTGGCAGGCCAGGGCAAGAACCTCCCATTCCTCCCGGGTGCCTTGTGAGCGACTGGGCACAGGGAGAGCCGGGAGCACCTCTGCCCCCTTGTCTGTGATCCCTCAACTTAAATAAGTTCTGGTAATACAATCCAAGGTCAGGAAAACCCCAAACTTCCAATTCCTAATCAGACCCAGACCTCGTGCTCAGATCAGTATCCCCAGCCAGGTGGATGCCAGATCCAGACCACATGCTCAGTTGGGAACCATACCCAAGAGGAAGGCAAGCCCTTCCTTCTTTCTTGCCTCTTTTATATTCCCTTAGCTCGCCTGATTTTTTACCTGACTCTAATGTGGGCTGGGTTAAGCAGGGGATAAATATCAAGCTTCTAATGCTGATCCCAGGTGCCTCCACAGAGCCCAGGCCTTACAAATGCTACTTTTAGAGAGCTGGATCTCGCCTTTCAAGCACAAAGCACTTGTAGAGATGGGGGGGTAATTTTTACCTGAGGTCCAATCAGATAGATAGATAGATAAATAGATAGAGAGAGAGAGAGAAATAGATACATACATACATACATACATACATACATACATACATAGATGGATAGATGATGGATGGATGGATGGATGGATAGAGATAGAGATAGAGAGAGATAAGAGAAAGAGAAATAGCTCATCAGCTATATATTTCTCCAACTTCCAAGAGCAGGAGATCCTGAGGTCCTGTTCTTTACTTCACTAGTTCTGGGTGCTCTGCCTTTAGAATTACTAAGAGTTTTGCATGCTTGCCAGGAGGCAAACTTAGCATTTATCTTTGATCTTGCAGAACTAATTACATTATGGTGGATCCAAATGTCACCAGGGTCTTTCTGGCAAAACTCTACATGTAGTTGTTCCACATGGGGACTTCGAAAGTCATGACAGGAAGTTCTTTGACCAACTAACATAGAATTTAGGGTAAGAATATTCTGCCATTCAGAGAGTCACAGATCCAAACTGTCTTACTGACCTCTATCTCCCATTGTGACTTGTGGCCCCAGGCAAAATGCAGATGGCTCTTAGCAGATGCAAATACTCTGAGTTAGATGAGGCCAGGACTAATTAGGGCAAGTCCTCCAATACCACCACATGATAAAATTAGTGGTTGATGTTTGGGGATGCAATAGCCTTTTGAATTTAGCATATTAGAGAGACCCAGGAACTCCAGTTATTTTCCACCAAGAGAAACCTGTGTTCATATACATATATACATACATATATATATAATTTTTATCCTGTAGAGATAGAGATAGAGATAGAGATATGGATATAAATATTGATATGGATATAGATAGATAGATAGATAGATAGATAGATAGATAGATAGATAGATAGATAGATAGATAGATAGATAGATAGATAGATAGATAGATAGATAGATAGATAGATAGATAGATAGATAGATAGATAGATAGATAGATAGATAGATAGATAGATATGGGTATAGATCACTTGATCACTTGAATCCCGTTATTCATCGATTTGCTCGAGCGGGCGCCAGTAACATTTCCATTGGACTCTATCACGTGCCAATGTAGTCCAATGGCATCTGGTTGATTCAGGAATATGAAGAAACTCAAACCATTCCTTCAGGGTCTTTACAAGGAAGTCTGACCATCTTGTAGGTGGGCGGCCAAGTGATCTTTTGACATCCGGTGGGATCCAGTCAGTAATGGCTCTAGTCCAGCGGTTGTCTCCAAATCGCATTACATGTCCAGCCCATCTGATTTTCTATGCCTTGGCAAACGAGACAGCGTCCCTGACTCTGGAATAGCGAGGGAGGTCAGAACTCTGGATTCCTTCTCTCACTTGAGTGAGGCGTGATATTCCAAGCATAGCTCTTTCGATTCCTCTCTGGGAGACCCGAATAGCATTCTCATCCTGCTTTTGTAGGGCCCAGGTCTCTGAAGCATATGTTAATGCAGGGAGAATGGTGGAGTCAAAGAGATGTGCCCAGAGCCAGAGTTTCTTTGTCCTTTTAACTATTTCTTCGATGCCTTTGAAGGCATTCCATGCTGCTCTCTCTCCCTCCTGCGCAGCTCAGGTTTTAGGTCGTTCATCTTGTTGATTTCTCGACCTAGGTATACATAACTGCTGCATTCAGAGATGTTTGTTTCATTGAGAGTGAATGGGGCCTCTGGAACTAGTTCATTCCTCATAAACATTGTTTTCTTTAGATTCAGCTGTAGGCCTATCTTTCCACATTCTCGGTAGAAGTCAGCCAGCATTTGTGTCGTTTGGCTAATGTTTGGTGTTATTAGAATGATGTCATCAGCGAAGCGGAGGTGGTGTAGTTGCCGACCATCTATCTTCATTCCCATTCCTTCCCATTCTAATTGTTGCATGATGTTCTCGAGGGTAGCGCTGAAGAGTTTTGGTGAAATAGTATCACACTGTCGAACCCCTCTTTTCACATTAATGATCACTTCTTTGTAGAATGGTGAGGTCCTGGTGGTGAATCCGTAATACAGCTCACTAAGGATCTTGATGTATTGGGTTTGAACACCCTGTTTGGCTAGGGCTTCGATGACTGCTTCAGTCTCCACAGAATCAAAGGCTTTCTGTAAATCAATGAACGTGAGATAGAGCAGCATCTTGTACTCCCTACAAACCTCAATGAGCTTTGTTATTGTGTGGATATGGTCGATTATGCTGAATCCTTTCCGGAAGCCAGCTTGCTCGCATGGTTGTCCATCTAGTGTTCTGCTAATCCTGTTCAGGATGCCTCGTGTAAACAGCTTGTAGATGACGGACAACAGGCAGATGGGGCGATAGTTGCCGATGTCGTGAATGCCTCCCTTCTTGAACAGTAGAACTTTCCTGCTGGTTTTCCATTGGGAGGGTACCTTGCATTTTGGACAGAAAGCGTGTGAAGAGCCGAGCTAGTGTATTGATGAGTACCGATGGCAGATTCTTCAGGTGTTCGGGTCTGACTTTGTCTGGGCCTGGTACTGTTCTCTTCTTTACCAACAAGATGGCATGTCGGATTTCAGAAGGGAGACCATTGGGAATGACATATCCATCCTGTGGAATTTGGTATGTGGGCAGGTGGATGTGGCTATCAAAGAGATTTGAGTAGAAGTCCTGGATAATCTTCTCCATTGCCTTTCTGGAAGATGTGATATATTCATCAGGGCGTCGGAGGGCAGTCACCTTGGTCTTATAGTTGGCGAAGGACAGGCGGGAGTGCGAATGCTTTTCCTGGCTTATGCTGCATCTTCCAGTATTTCTGCTCTTCTGTTTTTGAGGTCTTCTTTTATCGCTTCTCTGCACTGTTTAGCAAGCTTGGACTTTAGCATTTGGTCTCCCGAGGCTCGCGCCTTGCCACGTTGGCAAATGAGCTCAAGAGTTTCTATATGGGTATAGATATACATGATATAGATATATCCTGGACTAGGGCACACTACCTTCACTTCTTCCTACTTCATTTATATTTGACAATTTCAAATATTAACATATGCTTATTGTAAAAAAAATCACTTGAATAATGTTTCTATAACAATCAAATATAAAGTAAAATTAATCTTATTTCCTTCATTCCCATCCTTCTATGGGAATGGTAATCAACCAGAGTGCTGAACCAGCAGTTATTTATCAGCAGTTCACCAAAATGAACAGCACACCATATTTTCCTCTAACCTATGAAATGTGATCTCAGACTGTTTAGTTAAATTTGATGACATATACAGAAATTTACAGAAATACTAATTTGCCAAATTTAGTGAAATACGCAGCTTGAAATTCTGCAAGCTCTGTTAAGTGGTCAGAGCTTGAAGAAATTGTTGGAAATCGGATGCTGGCTTCTTATGACAGGTGAAATTAGTTACCACTGTATGAAAGTGGACTACATGGTTTCATTTAAAATGCTAATTATCTTAGACCAGACTCCACTTCACTCCAACTCCAATCCCCATGCATGGAATTTTAATATTTCTGAATACATAGTTTGAGCAAAAGTTTATTTTAAATTATGTAGTAATGAGTAAAAAGACTGGGCCCCCTGGGACAAACCCAGAGTCAGGCAGTGCCTGGCAAGCTACACATGGCGTATTTGATATGCCAAAAACAGTAACAATAATGGACCTCATTCCCAATGAATGGAGACGTTATTTGCACCAGCTCAGCAAATCGATGAACAATGGGAACACAAGTGACAAGTGAGCCATTTAATGGTAAAGTACTATGTGTTAGTTCTAAACTTCATGGAATTCTACTAGGTCTAAAAAAAAGGTTTTCAGGTTTTCTTTGTCAGAGGTAATTTCAATTTTCCATAAAAGGATCTAATAATATAATAACTCATCAGACTACGTCTAGAGGAACAGGGTGGGTTACCTTTGCATTTTCTCTGTTCAAAGAGTCACATGGTCAGCAAATTAAGTTTGATTTAAGCAAAATTCTACCAGAATGTAGAAACTGAATTTCTCACATTTAAAAACTAGGTACATAATTTTTTCTAATTTCAGGGGAGGTTGTGATGCCAGGGAGCAAACCTGTGCCCCCCATTTGTTGAGCATGCACTAGATCCAGCCATTTGAATAATCTCTCAAGGGACTAGGCACTTTCAAACCTACATATGTATATATTTTTAATCTTTCTCCCAAATACAAGTGTTGAGATACTCAAAATGATATATATCTGTGTGATTGTAGTACAGTAAGAGTAATTAAAGATGTGTGATGTTTCAGTTGCTCATTCAATTTAGTCTGGAGAAAATAAGCACTTAGAAATACAGATCTATGGTCTCCTTATCAATAGTGTTAGTCCCATAGTTTAGGATCTGTAAGAACTAAGAAATATTGATATCTCTGCACATAAATATGTTTTACAATGAATCATTTTGAGTTCCTTTTTCTTATGTTTATTTAGCATTCATTTTAAATAGTATGAAGGATAAAGCTGGCTATGAGAGGACATATTGAAAGCTAGGACCTGAAAAATGGTTTTCATTAAAACATGAGGCAAGAGTAAAAAGAACAAAAACTTCCAGAAACAAACTTATACAATAATGTGGCAGGCTATAAAATCAATATGCAGAAAACCATGGAATTCCTATATGTAAAGAATGAAATAGAAGTGAGAAGTTAAAATAGAAGTGAGAAGTCAAAAAGCATACCATTCATATCTGTGTCTCAAAATAGCAAGTATTTGGGAGTTAGTTCAACAAGAGTTAAAAGGTATATATATAAAGAACACTATAAATCACTACTAAAAGAAATAAAG
>JAJIBD010030632.1:0-17016 GCA_021461705.1 Cryptotis parvus | reverse complement strand
TATTGTTACCGTTTTTGGATATCGAACACTCATGAGGCTTGCCAGGCTCTGCAGTGAGTCTGGTTTCATCCCAGGGGCTCAACTTTTCTATGTCAGACCATCACCATCCAGGGGCCCATGGGGCAGGCTTCTAGGTGTAGACAAGCCTGTCACCTGTCTGCCACTGCCGATGCAGCCGGGCACCACAGCTATACTCTTGCAACACCTATAGTATTCCACATGAATATTGTAATAAAGCGGTTTCTTTAAATGACATTTAGCTTAAGAACCCTACAAATCATCAACAGTCACAAACGCAGTTTGTGTAGCAGATTGAAACATATAACCGGAAGACATGAGTATGTTCCCACTAGAAAGTAAAATGACCATTAATTATAAGTACAAAACAGGTTAGTAGTGTAAAAAAAGTTTCCACAGAAATAATTTGAAAGTCAAAGAGAGACATGGCCATGTAAAATGAGCTACCTCCCCTACTAAACGCTCCTAAACTTTCTGTTCCTTTGTCTCCTCTCTTCTCTCTAACATAACTTTTGATTCTTCACTGACAGAAAACTTAATTGAAAATTGCTTCGGGATCTGTGTCTGAGTACTTTGTATGAACACTCTGCATTTTGTACAAATAATTACTCTAAATCTAGAAATAAGGGTATACCTATATTATTTTGTATTCTTAACAAATTGAAGTCACTAGATCACTTGACATCCCGCTATTCATCGATTTGTTCGAGCTTTGGTAAAGTAATATTTCCACTCTGACCTTAGTCAAATGAAAACTTATAGACATAAGTGCCAGTTAGCCCAATGGCATCTGGTTGCTTAAGGAATACGAAGAGCCTCAAACCATTTGTTCAGGGTCTTGACGAAGAAGTCTGACCTCTTGTAGTGGGGTGGTCACTGATCTTTTGATCCCATGGGATCCAGGCGGTAGGTTACCGCGGGTTTTCTCCCAAAGCGTGAGCATGTCCAGCCCATCTCATTTTCGAGGCCTTGGCAACGAGAGAGCGCTCCCTGACTCTGAACACACGGAGGTCGAGCTCAATTTTTTCTTCTCACTTGAGTGAGGCGTGATATTCCAAGCATAGCTCTTCGAATTCCTCTTGGGAGACCTGAATAGCATTCTCATCCTGCTTCTTAGGGCCCAGGTCTCTAAGGTGATGTCAGTGCAGGGAGTGAGAGTGGAGCCGAAGAGACGTGCTTGGAGCCAGATATTCTTTGTGGCTTTTAGCTATTTCTTCGATGCTTTTGAAGGCATTCCATGCTGCTTCCCTTCCCCTCCTGTGTGCCTAGGTTTTAGGTTATTCATCATGTTGGCTTCTCGACCTAGGTACACATCTGCTGCATTCAGATATTTCGTTCCATTGAGAGTGAATGGGCCTCTCTGGAACTAGTTCATTTTTCACGAACATAGTTTTGTTGAGATTCAGCTGTAGACCTATCTTTCCACATTCTCGGCCAAAGTCAGCCAGCGTGCTGCTTGGCTAATATTTGGTGTTATTAGAACAATATCATCAGCAAAGTGGCATGGTAGTTAAAAGGCGACCATCTATCTTCACTCCCATCCTTCCCATTCCCAATTGTCACATGATGTCTTCGAGGAAAGAGCGGTGAAATAGTATCACCCTTGGCCGAACCTCTTTGACATCTGTTGGGACAGACAGAGTTAACTAATATGGAGCTTTGATGTTTTGCCCTCTCGCGCTAATCTACTTAGGCCAACTTTTTATTCTAATGAGACCTCTTCATGTAGACACTGCTAGAGGAGGGTAGCAAAGCTACAGAAGTCACCTCACTCTGGAATAACTTCTTGACTTATTAAACATTTACTAAGGCTTCTATATTTTCTATATTGGCACAGCTCCTTCTTATACCCACTGCACCCAGTGTGGGGCAAGAAATTTACCTTGAGACTACACCCTGGCTTCTGAGACTATAGGAAGATTTCATTATAGTAAGGATCATACTAGTTTGTTATCAAGCAGGAGAGAATGTGACCCTTTCAGTATATGGAGAACAAGATACTCAGAAACACCCTGGGCAGATAATAAACAAGGGAATTTTTGTGGGTACCATCTAGATTATATGAAGCTTTCTATGAAATTAAGATGCGGATTACTTTATATCGCCTCCCTTTCTCTCTCCAGTGCTTAACATGTAAGAGCCAACCTTGGGATTAGTCCTGGTGTACCCTTGCCTATACCTGCAATAGGTTGTGGCTCCACCTCTTCTACACTGTGCTTATAGGTTCTTTGTTACCAGAACACTCTGGATTACTTTGGTGTATATAAGGGGGTTTAATAGGCCCCTTCGCTCTTTGCTTTTTGACTTTTGGCCCTGGCTTGTCTCCTTCTTTGTGTAGGACTCCTCGGGTTGAGATCCTCTCTTTTAGTGGGAGACTTAGGCTCTTGTATGGTTCAAGTTCAGACCAGAAGTTGTGCCATTATATGGGGATTGCTGTGTAATAGATTATAGCCTATTAAAAGCCTTTTTGATTCGCGCCAGACTCATGAGTTTTCATCTGTTCCCCCCATGCCCTTGAGGTAGAAGAACTTCTATCCTGACACTGTCAGGGTCCCCCCGGCGCTTCCCGATTGCACAATGGATGATCACTTCTTTGTAGAATAGTGGGAGGTCCTGCAGAACCGTAATACAGCTTCATGAAGGATCTGATGTATTGTTTTAAATTTTTGGCTAGGGCTTTGATGACTGCTTCAGTCTCCACAGATTCTAAGGCTTTTTCAAATAAATGAACTGTGAGATTGGAATAGCATCTTAAACTCCCTACAAACAATGAGCTTCTTGGTTACCATGTGATATGGTCGATTTTGTGCTGAACTTTCAGAAGCCAAATTTGCTCCATGGTTGTCCTTCTCATCTATCTTGTTCTGCCAATCCTGTTCAGGATGACTCGAGTGAACAGCTTGTAGATGGCAGACAACAGACACATGAGGCGATAGTTACCACACTTCATGGATGTTTCCTTCTTGAACAGCAAAAACTGTCCTGTGGTTTAGCACTGGGAGGGCACCCTGTATTCAGACAGGAACGCAGGAAGAGCCGAGCCAGCATACTGATGAGTACTGATGGCAGATACTTCCAGGTAAGTCTGGTCTGACTCTTTGTCTGGGCCTGGTGCTGCTGGCCTTTTTTAGGACGAGATGGCATGTCGATTTCAGAATGGATGTTGGGAATGATATATCCATTCTGTGGAACTTGGTGATGTGGGCAGAAGGGATGTGGCTATCAAAAGAGATCTGAGTAGGAAGTCATGGACAATCTTCTCCATTGCCTTTCTGGAAGATGTGGATAGATCCACTGTGATGCTGAGGCAGCCATCTGGGTCTTATCGTTAACGCATGACAGGATGTTGCGAAATGCTTCCCGGGTGGCATGCATCTTCCAGTATTTGTGCTCTTCTCTTCAGGTCTTCCTTTTATTGTTTCTCTGCACTGCTTTGCAAGCTTGATGTTAGCATTTGCTGCGTGAGGCTCGCTTTTTCACGTGGTGGCAAATGACTCAAGAGTTTTTGCAGACAGGCGCTATTTTGTGATTTTCTCTCTTGGTCTTAGCACAATCATGGAGTGTGGTAACCAGTCAAGCTGTATTCTTCATTGATGTCAATAATTATAGTATATTCCCATGTTGTCGCAATGGTGCCAAAAGAGTTCCCAGTTGGTGGTCGTTCTTGGAGTTCTCTTCTTAAATTTTGGCAAGCCTTTTCTCCGCTGTGTGAAGCAGAATTTGCCATTGAAGGAGATGGTGGTTCGGGGTGGGAATTTTGGGACGACGCAAATATCAGTCAGGCAAAACTGTTGATTGAAGATGATGTGGTCAATTTCATTGTGGAATTGTCCACCAGGGATCTCCATGTCCAATGCTTTCAGTTCATTCTAGAACTGTGAGTTTCCATGAATGGTCTTGTGGACATGATGAACTCCAGATAGTCTCTCACCCTGTTCATTCCATTTAGTCCATGGGTCCTGATGTGAGTTCTTTGGCCTATCGTGCCCGGTCCTTCCCTGGTAAAAATCACTAACTATGATCTTGGGTGTAAGGTGTGATCTATTTTTAGAACTCCTCTAGTTCCATGGTAGAATTTCTTTCCTTTTTCTTCCTTGTTGATGTTAAAAGTGTGGACAACGAAGATAGAAACTGCTGGCAGTGGGCCACATCTCATAGTGTAACCCTGCTCTCTGTGTTGACATTAAAATGAGTCAATAGCCAGGCCATGTTGGCATGTTGTCAGGCACTTTAACTCCACCATCACCCTTTCAGTCGCATGCTTCTAGGAACAGTTCTTCTCCGTGTCAAATGCGCTTGTTGCGATTGACGCCTCTACGTCTCAGTCAGACCAATGATGTCATACTTGATCCTTTGCACTTGTACCATCAGTTCCTTGATATATGCTTCCGCTCCAGTATGTGTACATTGAGAGTACAGACAGTCATTTTAGTCCTTCTTTTTTGGGCAGTTAGTATGGCCCCCAAATTTTACCAGGCCCTCCTTGTTCATCCTTCTATGCCGTCAGATTAAGGGCTCTTCAGGTCAAATACATTTTTATTAATGGTTTGCATAATACGCATTGGACAGCTTGCAGGCTCTGTCTTGTGGGCAGTATACTCTTAGTATTTGCTGGCCACACTGCTAGGAGTAATTCCTGAGTGCAGAGCCAGGAGTAACCTTCCTGAGCACGCTGAAATCTGATGTCACACTCCAAGCCCTACAGCAGGATACACTTCAGCTACTCCACATAGCTGAGGATTAAGGCTCAGCCCTGGTCATTCCACTGGTGGTTCTTGGATGAGCACAGCTAACATGGCAGCAAGATGGTAGAAAAAGATGACTGCAAGGTGTCCATAATTGTGTCACTTCCAAATTGAAGTATTTGGAAAAATTAGTAAATTGAGTCAGTGATTTGGCTCCAGACATGTAGGCAAGTGACTAGGGATTTATAGTTAATAACCTATGACAGCCATAATGCTGCCAGGATTTTGCAGTCGCTTTTTACTTGTGTCATCTGTATCATTCGAATTAGACAGAGCTATGTTATAGCACCTGTAATCCCACATCCCTGATATTGAATAGGGTGATCAAGTTTACTGACACCTTGTCACTTGCATTATGAACCTCTAAACAGCCTGGAGATGCTGTTTTCTCCTTCCTAAGGTCCAGTCCTAGCCCAATGTCCACTAATCAAGCAATGTAGGTGTGGTATCAGCCATACTCATCTATATAGACAGTCCCTCTTCTTTATCTTTTTTTTGCATTGGTGTAGTTTGGGAGAGCAGGGAGAGGGTAATAACTGTGCAGTGATCGGCATGAACTCCTGGATCTGTGCTTATATTACATTCCTGACAAGGCTTCAGGAGGTTAGACCAGCCTAGGGCTGCAATGAAAATCCTGCCCGCCATGGTCTCTAACACACAGGCTCCCTCTTTCTTTTCTCCTGTTTTTCACTGCCACAGTAGCTTCATGCAAAGCTGAAGTGGGCAGTAGTTCTTATTTCCTTCTTTTTTCTTTTCGAAAGGAGTAGTCAGGTGAGTCTGTAGAAGATGGATAAGCTCGCTGACCAACCTTTATTCTACACTCAGGATTGAGCGCTTAGAATTGCTTTCAGTTTGCCTTCAGATGATTTGAAAACTTGTTTTCAGAATCTGCTAATGATCATAATTGTTTTTCTACTTTCACATCTTTCTTTCCAACTCATGTTTTGTAAAAAGCGGGGTTTTAACTGTTTATCAATCAGGGTACATCTTTCTTTTGCAGAGACAAAGTTCCAACCTATGGATTCCTCTTCCCCTTCCTGGGGCTTGAAGACTTGCCCTGAAATTGGGTGCAGTTCTTCTACAGCAGCAAACGCCTGGAGATGGTGATTATATTCTTTTTCTGTGGGTTGTCTCAACAGGCCTTACTTGGAGTTATTTTTAATTCAGGTTTTGTCTTCAAAGTTTGTTCTAGAATACCATTGCCAGATTATTTTCTTCATGGTCATCTTAGCCCCTCTGTCCAAAATTACTTTTTATTCACCATAATATTTATACTTGGAAGTAAAGATGCCAGACAAATGAATAGTTCCTAGAGCAGCCCAGTATAAATTGCTTTTAATTCAACATTTCGATGTTGGGAAGGAATCCCCTTTGAGAATCTAAAAAAACATCTACCACACTGCTGAGAGGTCATCGTAACTAAATTTGTTTTCAGGGATTTAAGGAACTTTCTGTGTGAAACCAAAGGTGAGAGGTTAATTTTATGTGTTATCTTTGGTGAGGTTATGGTGGGGTTAAGGATAGGTTTAGCTAAACCTGGGGTTTTAAAGTTTTACTATTACCTCGTTTTTTAATCTGGCTTGTCTCAAGGCTCATTCTAAGACTTCTTCTATGGGGGGGGTGGGGGGGGATGTGGTAGTTGCAGAAGTCACCTGATTGAATACCTCTGATTCTATACAGCCCAATAAGACTCTCTCTATGTTTTCTAGATACTGGGAAGCCCTTCTTGCTCACCACTTTACTCAGCTTGGGGATGTTAGACACAGGCATCTACCACCCCGGCCATGCTGAGACTATAAGAAGATTACAGTGAAGCGATCGCACCAGCTCGTTCTAAGCAGGTGAGTGTGCACTTTCAGTGGGGTTGAAACAAGAGGTTACTCATTTCCATCTCTTGGTGCAGATATAATGTGCGCCTTGTGGGTACCATCTGTGATCACACAGCTTCAAGAACTTAAGACATTTTAAAGCACAGTCTTCTTTCTTCTCTTCCTAGGGTTAGCAGCTACAAGAGACATCTTTGGTAGAAGGATAGACTTTCACACCTTGTTTATGCCTGCAATAAGGGGGAGCACCACCTGCTTCAGAGTTCTTTGCTGACATGCTCCTCCCGGGTTGGATATTTCGTGTATATATGGCTGACTTGAGTCTCCTTCACTGCCTTTGGGCCTTTACCTGGTTTTTTGCTCTTTGGCCTTTTTGCTCCATCTTCTGGCAGGACTCAGCTCAGTGAAATCCTCTTGGGTGGGAGACTTTAGACTTTGTGAATGGCCCGGCCAAGTTCAGACCAGAGCTAAAGTTTGTTCATTATATTGGAGTGTTGTGTAATACTTTTGTACTATTAAATGTTTTTCTAATCCACCTGACTCGTGAGTTTTCATCTGTTCTCTCCGGGCCTTGATGGTAGAAGAGAACTGATCTCCATCCTGTCAAAAATCCCAGCAGCCCACCATAACATGGTACTCTCCTTTGGGAAATTAGTAAAATTTCTGAACAGCAAGGAATTCTGGTTTCCATCTTCACCTTACTTATGACTGTAAACACCATGCAGTACTTCCTACCTGCCAGATATCCTGGTGCTATTAGACTTGCAGATTCCAATATTTAAAACCAACTTAAACTACATAACACTGGTAAGATGTGAAGTTTTACATAGATATTAAGAGAAATACACAGATACAGACGCAATATAATTTGTCTGTCTTCATATCATATTATTTGCTTCACTTTGAAAATTTAATGACCATCCACATATTTCATAAACATATGTGTGGGCACATGCACATACACATATACAAACACACATACACTATAATCCTTAAGAGTAGATATTTTGAAAACAACTGATCTAACCGGGCATGTTCATTGTACTTCTCACAGGTTCATTCTACCACCACTTCACTGGTTAATAAAGAGAAAGTGGACATTTGCTATAGTGAGCAGGTAAATATCTCAGTATAGATCTTGAATATATGTTATCATTTTACTATTTATCATTTTAATATACCTTATCGTGTTATTTGAACAATAATAATCATTTTACTAATTTCAGACATAATAGAAACATCTGTGACTTTCCTTGAATGTACCTTGATGATAAGCACAAAATTCCTCACCCAGGTGGAGGCTCACTTGTACTTACTTGATGTCACCACTGTATAAAGAAGATTCCTGAATTTAGCCATCTCAGGTTTACAGAGGAAAATATATGTCAAAGTTTAGAAATGTTTCAAAATGAACGACATATAAAAACTAAATATATATTCCATTATGCACTCAAAATTTAAGAAGGACCTATTTTGAACTATTTTCTTATTCATTGCAATTTTTGGTAATTTATGCAACCCAAATGAAATCTTTACAAGTACTGTTTTAATGATGCATCTGGAGTTAAAGAGATAGTAGAGCAAGTACAGCACTTCTTTATGTAGCTGACCACGGCTCACCCCCCAGCATCTCATATGGTTCCCTGAGTGTTGGGAAAGACGCTGGGGTCCGGGCGATGCGCATTGCGAAGTTCTCTTCTACTTCCGAGGACAAATCGGGAACACATGAAAAATTAAAGTCTAGAGTTGCAGTTCCAAAAAGGCTTTTAATAGTACAAAACCTCTTTCCACAGCAATCCAATATAATGAAAGAACTCTAGCTTTGGTCAGAACTTAGACCATACAAAAGAACTTAAGTCTCCCACCAAAGAGAAAGGATCTCACTTGAGAGAGAGTCCTACCAAAAAGAAGACCAAAAGGCCCAGGAGCAAAAAAAGTCAAAAGTGAAGGGCCCTGGTCAGTCCACTTTATATACACCAAAGTACTCCGATAGTTAGGTGTGTACTAAACAAAGCAAAACTTAACAGAGTGTAGGGAAGGGTAGTGCCACACCCTATTACAGATATAAACAAAGGTGACACCAAGGACTCAATCTCTTCTTGTAGATTATCTCTTCTGCAAAATAGTGGAGAGAGAGAGAGAGAGAGAGAAAGAGAGAGAGAAAGACAACTGGTATAAAGTATTACATCTTACCTCATGGGCTTAATACCCATGGTACCACAAAATCCTTTCCTTATTTATTATCTGCACCAGGGGTGATTTTGAGTATCTTGTTTTCCATACCCTGAAGGTCAGGCACTGGCCTGCTTGAGAGCAAGAAAGCAAGGATCCTTCCGATAGTCTCAACACAGCCAGAGTGGTAGTCTCTTGTAAATTCTAACTATCCCATGTTGGGGCAGCGGACATAAAGAGGAGCTAAAACAATCAGGAAAAACATAGAAGTCTTAGTAGATGGCTAAGTCAGAAGTTATTCAGTCAAGGTGATTTCTGTAACTGTCACACCTTCTAGCAAAGCATAGAGGAGAGGCTCCTCATTAGAATGAAACTTGGCTTACGCAGATTAAGCTGTGGAGTGGGCAAAACAGCAGCTTCTAAATTATCTAAACCTGCCATCCAACACCTGAGCATCATGGGGAATAATTCTCGAACAATGCATGAAATCAGGAGTAACTTAAGAACATTATTGTATGGTCCAAAAAAAAAGCTTAAAATGGCATCAGAATCCTGAAAACATCAGTAATAGGTGGAGAAGAAAAAACAGCCAAAACCTAATCAAAAAATGGGGAGAAGAATGGAACAGAAACTTCGACAAGGAAGCGAAGAAATTCTAAATTCGCCAAAAGACATATGAAAAATGTTCATCATCATTAACAATGAGAGATGAAAATCAAAAACAGTAATGAGATATCATCATCCACACCACAGAGACTCACATATCTAAAAGAGCAAGGACATGCTGAAGCGGATGTGGGGAAAAGGGGATACTTCATCCATTGTTGGTGGGAATGTCGATCAGCACAGCCGCTTATGGAAAACAATATGGACATTCCTCCAAAGACTAGAAATTGAGCTCCCATTGACGTTGCTTGCAGCACCTGGGAATATACCCTTAATAACCAAAAACACACAGCAGAAACTTCATCTGTACTTTTAATTTCATAGCAGCACTAATTCACAAGCTACAATCTGGAAAGAACTTCAGAGTGCCTGAGAACGACTGGATAAAAAGAAACTTTGGTACATCTACACAATGGAATACTATGTGGCTGTTAGGAAAAATGAAGTTTCTTTATCTGCAGGATCAATGAAATATATGAATCAAGCATAGTTTCAAAAAGCTTTACTTAAATCATTGTGGCACTGTAGCACTGTCATCCTGTTTATCATCGCATTTGTTAGAACGGCACCAGTAAATATCTCCATATGTCCTTTTCTCCTGCTAATAGAGCACTCAGGCCATTGGCTTTGTGCCAGAAACATATGAGCCTCAATATATTATAATAGGAACATGGGAATGAGGTTATAATTGTTACTGATATTTGGCATATCAAATACAACACAGGTAGCTTCCCAGACTTGCCGTATGGTGGCACTACCTTTGTAGTCACCTCAAATACAGCATTTTGATGAACTGCGGCCGCAGAGGCCATGAGAGCTGTGCCTGATAGGCTCATCTGCTAGGTGGGGTTCTGACGAGAGGAGTCCGGATGTGGAAAATGGCGACCTCAAGGAGTGGGGGGTCGACTGGCTTGTTGTGAGGCTCTGCTGGGGTGGCAGGCCGAAAGAACCAGCCATTCATTGAACTCCCCATTTGAAGCCCAGCCCTTACCACTCCTGGGAATCTACTCTGAAAGCCAAAAATACGCAGCGAAAGTCAATCCCTACTGTTATTTTCATACTGCATTATTCACAATAGCCGAATGTAGTAACTGAACCAGAATTGCGAAATGATGCTGGATAAAGAAAAGTTTGGTACATCTACACAATGGAATACTTGCTGCGGCTGTTAGAGGAATAAAGTTATAAAATTGGCCTCATAAATGGATGGACATGGAGAAGATGATGTTGAGCGAAATTAGCCAGCCAGAGAGAGAGACAGATACAGAATGATCAGCATTTATCTGCATGACATAAATATATGTACATATTATGATACCAATATCCAAGAGTCAAGTGAAACACTTATGTGAGGATGTCTTGTCGTTGTGGAAATTATGACAAACGTGTGGGAGTCAGAGGCTAGGAAGACGGTAAATGGAACAGTGTGCTAACAATTGTCGAGGGTACTAATACCCACTTAGAACTGAGGCTCAGCACATTAAAATAGAGCAAAAAAGAAATACATGACAACTTTAATGAAGGTTCGGTGATCCCATGAGTCCTGGGGAAGAAGAAAGAAAGAGAGAGAAAAGGGAAAAACATAAAGAACCTGCCATGGAGGTGGGCGGGGGAGGGGAGGGAGGGAACCGGGGATGTTGGTGGTGGGGAGATGGGCACTGGTGGCGGTGCATGGGGTGCTGGAACACTGTAAGGCGACCAAAGCCCAAATATTAAATTCTTTTTTTTTTATCTTTGTAGTTGTATATTTCAGTGGTCTATAAAAGTCACTTAGAAAAAAAAAAAAAGAAGAACCTGCCATTCCTACCGTGCTCATAAGGGCTGGGCAGAGAGCCAGTAGCAGCTCTGGCCCCATGTCTGTGGTCTCTGGATCAGTTATTACCTGGGCCAGACTTGAAAAAGACTGCATGTGCAGGGTGTGTCACGATGATCTGGGCCGTGATAGGCTCACAAACTGCGGGGAGTTATGGACGAGAGAGCAGTCCAGATATGGAAAATGGCGGCCCCTCATGGAGTAGTGGGTCGCCTGGGTTGTTAGAGCCAGTGTAATAGTAAAAAAAAAAAAAACCCATCATTCCCTCTCCCAAAGGGCCTCAAGGAGCTTACTGGGCACAGGCCTGGTAACAAATGGCCCATGTCTTTGAGTCTCTGATCAGCATACCTGGGCCAACTTGAAAATGACTGCTACAGGGTGGGTGTCATGATCTAGGCTGTGATAGGCTCAGGTGCCAGGTGGAGCACTGGAAGCAGAGGGAAAGACCGGAAATGGAGGCCTCATGGGGGGGGAGGGGTGGGTGGCTTGTTGCAAAAGGGGCCTGGGGTGGCAGGCCAGGCAAGAACTCTCCCATTCCTCCCGGGTGCCTTTCAGAGCTTACTGGGCAATAGGAGAGCTACCTCTTTTTTTGGGTCTGAAATCCCCAACTTTAAATAAGTTCTGCAATACAATCAGTGTCAGGAAAACCTCAAACTTCCAATTCCTAATCAGACCCAGACTCTCGCGGCTCAGATCAGTATCCCCAGCCAGGTGGATGCTTAGATCCAGACCACATGCTCAGTTGTGAACCATACCTAAGAGGAAGGCAAGCCCTTCCTTCTTGGCCTCTTTTATATTCCCTTAGCTCGCCTGATTTTTTACCTGACTCTAATGGGCTGCTGGCAGGATAAATAATGCTTCTAATGCTTATCCTGGTGTGCCCCAATATTTCCCAGCCTCTGCAATGCTACTTTTAGAGAGCTGTATCTCGCCTTTCGCCACAAAGTAGAGATGTAGTTACTTTACCTGAGGTCCAATCAGATAGATAGATAGGATAAATAGATAGAGAGAGAGAGAGTAAAGATACATACATACATACATACACATTACATGCCATTGCCACAGATGGATAGATGATGGGTGGGTGGGGGGGGGTACACAGATAGAGATAGTGAGAGATATAGAGAAAGAGAAATAGCTCATCAGCTATATATTTCTCCAACTTCCAAGAGCAGGAGATCTGAGGTCCTGTTCTTTACTTCACTATTCTGGGTGCCTAAGCCTCTTTAGAATTACTAAGAGTTTTGCATGCCAATTTATAGGACAAAGTTAGCATTTCATCTTCGATCCCCAGAACTAATTACAATATGGTGGATCCAAATACCAGGGTCTTTCTGGCAAAACTTACATGGAAGTTGTTCCACATGGGATTCTAAAGTCATGACAGGAAGTTCTTTGACCAACTAACATAGAATTGAAAATAAAAATATTTTGCCATTCAGAGAGTCACATCCAAACTGTTCTACTGACCTCTATCTCATTCAGACTTACGCCCGAGGCAATGCAGATGGCTTCCAGCAGATGCAAATACTTTTATTAGGTTTTTATGTCATTCTAGTGGCTAAGTCCTCCAATACCACCATGATAAAATTAGTGGTTGATGTTTGGGGATGCAACATTTCTCTTGAATTCTAGCATATTAGAGAGACCCAGGAACCCAGTTATTTTCCACCAAGAGCAGCAGGTTCATATAAATATATACATACATATATATATAATTTTTATCCTGTAGAGATAGAGATAGAGATAGAGATATGCTTATAAATATTGATATGGATATAGATAGATAGATAGATAGATAGATAGATAGATAGATAGGATAGGATAGATAGATAGATAGATAGATAGATAGATAGATAGATAGATAGATAGATAGATAGATAGATAGATAGATAGATAGAGTTAGATGATAGATAGACAGATGTAGATAGATAGATAGATATGTGTACAGACTCACTTGATCACTTGAATCTGCTATTCATCGATTTGCTCGAGCGCGCCAGTAAATATTTCCATTGGACTCTATCACGTGCCAATGTAGTCCACTGCATCTAAGCTGATTCAGGAATATGAAGAAACCAAACTCATTCCTTCAGGGTCTTTGCCAAAGGGAAGCCTGACTATCTTGTAGGTGCGCCGCTAAGATTCTTGATTATCCGTGGGATCCAGTCAGTAATGGCTCTAGTCCAGCGGTTGTCTCTAAAACGCATTTAAGGTACAAAGTCTGTGTTCATTTTGATTTTTCTATGCCTTTGGCAAACGTAGACAGCGCCCCTGGACTCTGTAATAGCGAGGGAAACAACTGATTCCTTCTCAAATTTCTGAGTGAGGTTATATTCCAAGCATAGCTCTTCCGATTCCTCTCTGGGAGATCCACAAAGAATTTTCGATCTGCTTTTTTGTAGGTCCCAGGTCTCTGAAGCATAAGTGTTAACGCAGGAGAATGGTGGAGTCAAAGAGATGTGCCCAGAGCCAGAGTTTCTTGTCCTTGAACTTCCATTTCTTCGATGCTTCAAGTTATTCCATGCTTCTCTCCTCCCCCGCGCAGTTGTGGTTTTAGGTCGCTCATCTTGTTGGATTTCTCGACCTAGGTATACATAACTGCCGTATTTCAGAGATGTTTGTTTCATTGAGAGTGAATGGGGCCTCTGGAACTAGTCTATTCCTCATAAACATTGTTTTCTCTTTAGATTCAGCTGTAGGCCTATCTTTCCACATTCTCGGTAGAAGTCAGCCAGGTTTTGTGTCGCTTGCCAATGCTTGCAGTTATTAGGAATGATGTCAATGTGCTTTAAGCGAGGGTGGTGAAGGGGTCGCACCATCTATCTTCATTCCTATTCCTTCCCATTCCCACCTCTGTTGCACGATGCTCCCGAGGGTAGCGCCTGAAGAGTTTTGGTGAAATAGTATCACAATTGTCGTTCCCCTCTTTCTCACATTAATGATCACTTCTTTGTAGAACAGGGAGGTCCTGGTGGTTAACTGGGTAATACAGCTCACTAAGGATCTTGGGTGATGTATTGGGTCTGGGCACTCCTGTTTGGTTAGGGGGCTTCGATGACTGCTTCAGTCTCCACAGAATCAAAGGCTTTCTGTAAATCAATGAACGTGAGATAGAGCAGCATCTTGTACTTGGCCTAAACCTCAATGAGCTGGTTATTGTGCGGATATGGTCGCATTATGCTGGAATCCTTTCCGAAGCAAAGCTTGCTCTACGGGGGCGTCCATCTAGTGTTCTGCTAATCCTGTTCAGGATGCCTCGTAAACAGCTTAGATGACGGGACAACAGGCAGATGGGGCGAAGAAGGTTTCATGTCGTGAATGCCTCCCCTTCTCAGTAGAACTTTCCTGTGGTTTTCCATTGGGAGGTTACCTTGCATTTGGACAGAAAGTGTGTGAAGAGCCGAGCTAGTGTATTGATGAGCACCTATGGCAGATTCTTCTGGTGTTCGGGTCTGACTTTGTCTGGGCCTGGTATCTGTTCTCTCTCTCTCCCTTACCAACAAGATGGCATGTCGGATTTTGCAAGGGAGACCATTGGGAATGACATATCCATCCTGTGGAATTTGGTATATGGGCAGGTGGATGTGGCTAGTAAAGAGATTTGAGTAGAAGTCCTGGATAATTTTCTCCATTGCCTTTCTGGAAGATGTGATATATTCATCAGCGCTCAGGGCAGTCACCCCTGGTCTTATAGTTACGTATGATTAACGGGGAGCGCGAATGCTTTTCCTGGCTTATGCTGCATCTTCCAGTATTTCTGCTCTTCGTTTTTGAGGTCTTCTTTCATCGCTTCTCTGCACCCGTTTAGCACTTGACTTTAGCATTTGGTCTCCCGAGCCTCGCGCCCTGCCACGCTGGCAATGTGCTCTCAAGAGTTTCTATATGGGTATAGATATACAGACATAGATATACTCAAGACTAGGGCACACTACCTTCACTTCTTTCCTACTTCATTTATATTTGACACTCTAAATATTAACATATGCTTATTGTAAAAAATCACTTGAATAATGTTTCTATAACAATCAAATATAAAGTAAAATTAATCTTATTTCCTTCATTCTGATCCTTCTATGGGAATGGTAATCAACCAGTGCTGAACCAGCAGTTATTTATCAGCAGTTCACCAAAATGAACAGCACACCATATTTTCTCTCAACCTCCATGAAATGTGATCTTAGACAGTTTAGTTAAATTTGATGACATATACACCAATTTACAGAAATACTAATTTTGCCAAATTTGTGAACTACGCATTTTGAAATTCCTGCAAGCTCTGTTAAGCGGTCGAGCTGGAAGAAATTGTTGGAAATCGGATGCTGGCTTCTTATGACAGGTGAAATTAGTTACCACTGTATGAAAGCGGACTACATGATTTCATTTAAAATGCTAATTATCTTAGACCAGACTCCACTTCACTCCAACTCCAACTTCCATGCATGGAATTTTAATATTTCTGAATACATAGTTTGAGCAAAAGTTTATTTTTAATTATGTAGTAATGAGTAAAAGACTGGGCTCCTTGACAAACCCAGAGTCAGGCAGTGTCTGGCAAGCTACACATGGCGATTTGATATGCCAAAAACAGTACAATAATGGACCCTTATTTCTAATGATGGAGACTTTATTTGCACCAGCTCACAATCGTTGAACAATGGGAACACAAGTGACAAGTGAGCCATTTAATGGTAAAGTACTATGAATTAGTTCTAAACTTCATGGAATTCCTACTAGGTCTAAAAAAGGTTTTCAGGTTTTCTGTCAGAGGTAATTTCAATTTTCCATAAAGGATCTAATAATATAATAACTCATCAGACTACGTCTAGAGGAACAGGGTGGGTTAGCTTTGCATTTTCTCTGTTCAAAGAGTCACATGGTCAGCAAATTAAGTTTGATTTAAGCAAAATTCTACCAGAATGTAGAAAACTGAATTTCTCATTTAAAAACTAGGGTACATAATTTTTTCTAATTTCAGGGAGGTTGTGATGCCAGGGACAAACCTTGCTCCCCCCCATTTGTTGAGCATGCACTAGATCCAGCCATTTGAATAATCTCTCAAGGGACTAGGCACTTTCAAACCTACATATGTATATATTTTTAATCTTTCTCCCAAATACAAGTGTTGAGATACTCAAAAATGATATATATCTGTGTGATTGTAGTACAGTAAGAGTAATTAAAGATGTGATGTTTCAGTTGCTCATTCAATTTAGTCTGGAGAAAATAAGCACTTAGAAATACAGATCTATGGTCTCCTTATCAATAGTGTTAGTCCCATAGTTTAGGATCTGTAAGAACTTAGAAATATTGATATCTCTGCACATAAATATGTTTTACAATGAATCATTTTGAGTTCCTTTTCTTATGTTTATTTAGCATCCATTTTAAATAGTATGAAGGATAAAAAGCTGGCTATGAGAGGACATATTGAAAGCTAGGACCTGAAAAATGGTTTTCATTAAAACATGAGGCAAGAGTAAAAAGAACAAAAACTTCCAGAAACAAACTTATACAATAATGTGGCAGGCTAAAAATCAATATGCAGAAAACCATGGAATTCCTATATGTAAAGAATGAAATAGAAGTGAGAAGTTAAAATAGAAGTGAGAAGTCAAAAAGCATACCATCTCATATCTGTGTCTCAAAAAAGAAGTATTTGGGAGTTAGTTCAACAAGAGTTAAAGGTATATATATAAAGAACACTATAAATCACTACTAAAAAGAAATAAAGAGGACACAAAGAAATAGTAACTTGGGGCCGTGGAGAGATAGC
>JAJIBD010030631.1:0-21145 GCA_021461705.1 Cryptotis parvus | reverse complement strand
CACAAGCCCACAACAGGAACTTTGTTCTTAGAGAATCTTCTACTCAAATAACACTTCAATTAATTGAATTTTTAATCAAATAGATTAAAAGTGCTCTCCCTGTGCCCAGCTGATCATTGAGGCACCCAGGAGGGATGATGGGTTCCTAGCCCTGCCCCGCCACCCCAGCAGAGCCTTGCCAGAAGCCAGAGAAACCCCCACACCATGAGGGCTGCCATCTTCCACATTCGGACTCCCCTCTCATCAGAGGCTCCACCCAGCCAAAGAGCTGATCACAGCCCAGCTTCGCATAACCGCGGCTGACATCAATAAATGCTTGAAATTTGGAGTTGACTACTAGAGCATCCCACCTGCACAGCGGAGCCTGGCAAGTTACCTGTGTTGTATTTGATATGCCAAATACCAGTAACAATTATATACATCATTTCCATGACTGATGGAATGGTTTTGAGGCTCCTTGTGGTCCTGGAGCGGCCAGATGCCTTTGGGCTATCTAGCATGTGCCGAACATATTGAGATGTTACTGGTTCCACTCAAGCAAATAGATGATAAACAGGAAGTCAAGTGATCAAGTGATTAGAAACAATGTTAAAAAATAAGCAATACAATAATGTGTTTTTCTCTTTTTCTTATTAACTGAATTGCCCTGTAGAGACCCACTAAAGAGTATGGAAAAATAAAAGAATAAATTAAAGCCCAGATTTTTTTCTTAAAAATACTACTTTGTTCTTCACAGAATAATTCTTGAATTCAAAACAAATAAATGAATAAATAAAGTGGGAATATAAGGTATATTATATTATATAAGGTATAATATTATTCATAGCTGAGATATTTTAAAATGCTTAACTATCTTCTGTCTATTTCTATGCATAATTTGAAAAGTTTGATAATAACATAAAAATATTTTAACCTATAAAGATCCACTATTTATTTATTTAATCATAGATTTTTAGTTAAGAGTAAAGGTATGAGTGATTTTTATTATTTTGTCCGTAGTCAATATTCCACTGTACCTTTTAGTAATATAACAAATTATAATTACTCAGAACTTTTATATATAGAATATTGTTCAATATTTATTATACTAAATATTTTCTTTTCACCATAAATCTAATTAATCCATTCTGCTAATGATAGCACTGATTATATATTTTCTGATGAAGAAAAGACGAAAAGTTCTTATACTTATTTGAAGATGATAGAATAATATAATTAAAATATTTAAGGGTGAAATTTTCAAGGATCACTGTATCACTGTCTTCCCATTGTTCATCAATTTGCTTGAGCAGGCACCAGTAACATCTCCATAGTCCTGTCAGCAAACTGTAGCCCAAGGGCATCTGCTTGCTCCAGGGACAGGAAGAGCCTCAAACCATTCTTCAGGTCATGGGAATTGAGGTCCATAATTGTTACTAGGTTTCAGCATATCAATATTGAAGAATATTTCAGTAGTATATGTTAATTATAGCCAAACATATAAAGAACATTCAGCTAAAGGTAATTAGCAATATGTGGTTTAGTCAATTGAGTTGAGTAGCCAAAGTCTTAGAGAGTAGGAAGAAGGAAGACTTTATTTTGGAAGTTATTTTTTAAATTGCTCATTATCACCTAGTTTCTGAGAAAAACAGATTAAAATGACAATGAGGTATCACCTCACACCGGTGAGAATGGCACATATCAGAAAAACTGAAAACAACAAATGTTGGTGGGGTTGTGGTGAAAAAAGGAACCCTTGTCGTTGCTGGTAGTAATATCAACATGTACAGCCTCTTTGGAAATCAATATGGAGATTTCTTAAAAAAAGTAGAAAAGGGAGCTTCCATTTGACCCAAATGCAAAAATGCAAAACACAAAACTATTACTTTAAAAGGCTTATACTCAACTATGTTCACTGCAGCTTTTAGTACAAAAGCCAGAATGTGAAAACAATGCAAATGTACAAAAGTGAATGGATAGAAAACATGTGGTACATACATAATAGAACACTACGAAGTCATTATGGGGAAAAATGATGCCATGTAATTCACTGTAATTTGGATGGAATTGGTGCTAAGTTAATTAAGCCAGAGGGAGAAGGACAAATACACATTACACACACCCATTTTGTGCTATATACAGAAACAAATCAAAGGTATGGAAAATAGCAATGGCTAATAAAACTCAGAGGTTATGAAGGCCCGAGAGCAGTAGGATGGGGAGAGGGGTTGAAGGGCATGGGAACAAATAGGCTGCCAAGCATTATTCACAATAGCCAGAATCTGGAAGCAACCAGAGTGCCCGAAAATCGATGACTGGATAAAAAAGCTTTGGTACATCTACACAATGGAATACTATGCAGCTGTTAGGAAAAATGAAGTTATAAAATTTGCCTACAAATGGATGGACATGGAGAAGATTATGTTGAGCGAAATTAGCCAGAAGGAGAGAGACAGACACAAAAATGACTGCATTTATCTGCATAACATAAATATATATGTACATATTATGATACCAATATCCAAGGTCAAGTCAAACATATATCAGGAGGTCCTGTCAAAGGCGGAAATTATCACAAATGTGTGGGATTCAGAGGCTAGGTAAGACAGAAAATGGAACAGTGTGCTAACAATTGTTGAGGGTACTAATTCCAACCTAGAACTGAGCATTAAATAGAGGCAAAAAGATACACATGACAACCCTTTAATGTATGTTCTGTAATCCATAGTCTGGAGGGGAAGGAAAAGAAAAGAGAGAGAAATGGAAAGAAATAAAGAACCTGCCATGGAGCAGGGCTGGGGGAGAGGGAGGGAACCGGGGACGTTGGTGGTGGGAGATGGGCACTGGTGGCGGGATGGGTGCTGCAACACTGTTTGACCAAAAACCAAAATATGAACTTTTTAATTGTATATCTTTGTAATTTTAAAAATAAAAAAATTAAAAAAAAAAAGAAATATACCTACAAATGGATGGACATGGAGACTATCATGCAGAGTGCAATTAGTCAGAAGGAAAGGGACAGATATAGAATGACTGCATTCATGAATGGGATATAAACATATACCTCTGTTTTACTAATTGTGGGAAATGGTAATGTCATACTAGAACTCAGCATTGAATATACACAAATAGATTTACATGATAAACCCTAAATACCTGTAGGGCAAGCCACAATGTAAGAGAGGAGAGATAGAGATACAGAGACAGAGAGAGAAAAGAGGAAAAGTAAAAGTGCCTACTATAGAGGCAGGCTGGGGGTGGGTGGGAAATAATGTGGGGACTTTGGTGGTGGGAATGGGGTACTAGTGGAGGGATGGGTACTGGAACACTGTACAACTGAGACCCAATTAAGAACATCTTTGTAATTTTTATCTCATGGTACTATAATAAAAAAATTTAAATAAAAAAACAAATAGGCTGCCAAGAAATAACCCAGTAATATAAATGACAGTCTCAATATATGGGCGATGCTTAGGGAGGTAACAATATATACCAAAACCATGACTTCCAATTAAAAATAGTGAGGACATAAGTGGGAGGAAGGAAGAGTTAACAGGAATAGACATGGGAATTGGGCTGGGAATCATGAATGCTTCATTGGTGGGGTGGACAGTATCTTCATACATCAGTATTGCCCTCTCTACCCCAGCCAGAGCATTGTAGGATTAATGGAAGTTTGGATTTCTTCTCTTGGAACAGTGTAAGTATACTTTCATTAGTATTGTGAAATAATTACATTGTTTTGGGAGCAAATTAACTTTTACAGCCATTTGCAATTGCAAAGTGATTCTATAATAAATCATTTGTGTCCCATAAATATTTTTTGATGTTTAGAATATGTACAGCATTCATTTTTGCATATGCCTATACATAGGTGAAATGAAGCCTGAAGTCAACAGTACATATGTCTCTATTCAGGGATTGCAACAACTACATGATTATCTATTTCTGGACTTTGTAATTTCTATGTCAGTAGTTAGAGTCCCAATTATAACAGGTAGGAATTCTCCGAAGCATTACTTCTATGATATTAACGCCTATCTTTCAGGCTTTCTAATAAGTTAATATGAACTTAGTTCCTGTATTATATACATTATTGCTTAAAATAGCCATAGTAGTTTTCGGTTTTCTTCAGCTTAACCTTGACTCAAACAGATGGTATATTGAGAAATAAAAACAGTTAACCAAATTAAATGATTCTTTGTGATGAAAGTCCATCTTTCTGGGGCATAATATAAACTAGAAGACATCATGTGTTGGAAGAACAAATAACATAAGAACAAGTATGTTAGCTTATTTATCAAGAAATCAAATAAAGTTATAATATTTCAATAATTTTAAATTTATTTTTATAGAAATAACTGATAAACTCACCAAATCAGAACTAGTACACTCCTAATATGATTCTGGGACATTAGTTTTATCTATTAGGTCACATATACGTTTTATTTTAAATTCATGTTAGTTTAATAGTCACAGTTACAAATTACATTATTCTTATAATCTACTACATTTATCAATAAATTTTGAAATTTATCCATATGGATGTTTTCCTAGTATAGAACTAGAAAGATATATGTCATACTGTTGACAAAATCTAACACTTCAGGGGAAGGCATCCTAATCTATAAATGGAAAGCTTCAGTTAAGATCAAATATTCATCTTTATATGTTGATTTTATTTTTGTTGTGATATCTAATTCTTTTATTCTAGTCAGACTGAGATATTTAAAGAGACAGAGACAAAAAGACACAGAAATAGATTCATGAAGTGAATTTCTGAAATTATAAATCTAAGTTACAAAGATTTGGCATCAGCATGGGTAGACTACATCACTAGAGTTCACTCCAGAGATCAATGTATGATCAAACAAAAAATAAATCCAATCCTGTAGATTTTCTCCTGTCTTCTGCTTACAATGATTTCTTCTCAGGCATACCCAAAATCTTGTACTGATGAAATATTTATATACTGTACTGGTATATAGAACCATAAGTGTCTGTATAGTATCACAATCGGAAGCAAGTTTTAACTCCATTTTAGTTTTGCCAATCTGACCTGATACATGATTTGTAAGCAAAATTGGGACATATAGAAGTAGAGGTCTTCTTTCAAGAAGAATTCAGAATTCAACAATGAGATTTCATCTCACACCACAGAGACTGGCACACATCCAAAAGACAAGAACTACCAGTGCTGGCACAGATGATGGGAGAAAGGGACTCTCATCCATCACTGCTGGAAATTATAACTGGTCCAGCCTTTTTGGAAAAGAATATGAACTTGATCACTTGATCACTTGAATCCCGTTATTCATCGATTTGCTCAAGCGGCGCCAGTAACATTTCCATTGGACCCTATCATGTGCCAATGTAGCCCAATGGCATCTGGTTGATTATGGGTCTTGACAAGGAAGTCTGACCATCTTGTAGGTGGGCGGCCACGTGATCTTTTGACATCCCGTGCGATCTAGTCGGTAATGGCTCTAGTTCAATGGTTGTCTCCAAATCTCATTACATGTCCAGCCCATCTGATTTTCGATGCCTTGGCAAACAATACAGCATCCCTGATTCCAGAATAGCGACGGAGGTCAGAACTCCAGATTCCTTCTCTCACTTGAGTGATATCCCAAGCATAGCTCTTTCGATTCCTCTCTGGGAGACCATAATAGCATTCTCATCCTGCTTTCGTAGGGCCCAGGTCTCTGAGGCGTATGTTAATGCAAGGGAGAATGGTGGAGTCAAAGAGTTGTGCCCAGAACCAGAGGTTCTTTGTCCTTTTAGGTATCTCTTTGATGCCTTTGAAGGCATTCCATGCCGCTCTCTTCCTCCTGCGCAGCTCAGGTTTTAGGTCGTTCATCATGTTGATTTCTCGACTAGGTACACATAACAGCTGCATTCAGAGATGTCTGTTCCATTGAGAGTGAATGGGGCCTCTGGAACTAGTTCATTCTTCATAAACATAGTTTTCTTTAGATTCAGCTGTGGACCTATCTTTCCACATTCTCAGTTGAAGTCATCCAGCATTTGTGCCGCTTGGCTAATGTTTTGTGTTATTAGAACAATGTCATCAGCGGAGCAGAGGTGGTGTAGTTCCCACCATCTATCTTCACTCCCATTCCTTCCCATTCTAATTGTCGCATGATGTTCTCAAGGGTGGCGCTGAAGAGTTTTGGTGAAGTGGTATCACCCTGTTGAATCCCTCTTTTGACATTAATGATCACTTCCCTGTAGAATGGTGAGATCCTGGTGGTGGTGAATCCGTAATACAACTCATGGATTCAAAATTTGGACATATAGAAGTAGAAATCTTCTTTCAAGAAGAATTCAGAATTCAACAATGAGATTTCATCTCACACCACAGAGACTGGAACACATCCAAAAGAACAAGCACAACCAGTGCTGGCACAGATGATGGGAGAAAGGGACTCTCATCCATCACTGCTGGGAATTCTAACTGCTCCAGCCTTTTTGGGAAAAGAATATGAACTTTCCCCCAAAAAACTAGAATTTGAGCACAATTTTACCCAGCAATACTACTCTTGGGAATATATCCTGTAGGCCCCACACAGTGGATTACCATCTGAAATTCTATGTTCATTGCAGCACTGTTCACAACATCCAGAATCTGGAAACAAACTGAGTACCCAAGAACAGAGGACTGAATAAACAAACTATGGTACATATACAATGGAATACTATATAGCTATTAGGATAAATGAAGTCATGAAATTTGCTTATAAACAGATGGGCATAGAGAGTATCTTGCTGAGTGAAATGAGTAAGAAGAACAGTTATAGAATCACTGCATTCATCTGTGGATGTTACAAAAAATAATAGTATGAGACTAATATCCAAGACTGGACAAAACAGGGGTCAGGAGAACATGTCAATGGTTGTAATCTACCACAGGTGTGAGGGAGAGGGCAGAGAATAGATAAGATAGAGACCAGTTTTGTTAACAATAGTTGGATAGAGTAGCTCTAGACTAGAACTAGTATGGAAAGTAGGTAAAGAGATATACATGATAACCCTTCAGTGTCTGTATTGCAAGTCATAATGCGCCAAAGTGGGTGGAGTGGAGAGACAGAAAAGAAAAGTACCTTCCATAAAAGCAGATGGAGGGAGGGAGAAAACTGGGGACATTGGTGTTTGTATTGGGAAATGTGCACTGGTGGATGGTTGGAGATGGAACACCACAAGACATGAACAGCTTTGTAATGGTCTATTTCACAGTGATTTCATTAAAATATACAATTCAGAATTCCCTGCAGATTCTTAGAAGCACTTTAGTGACAAAATCAATTCTGGTAACCTACTGCACGTGAAGACATCTCTTTAACATCCTGAATTAGGGCATTTTCTTTCTTCCTCATGTAATATGTGATATCTGGTGTCGTCTATGGTTATTTAGATATATAGCTAATGATTGCCATAGTCATTATTATTTTATTTTATGCAAGGTATGTATTCTTTTACCTGTCAGTCGTACACATGTTTTGGATACAATCCATCTTTCAATTATTGCTATTGTTCAGGACCTGAGCAATAGTACAGTGGGTAGTGCATTTGTCCTCCACAAAGTGAACCTGGATTCAATCCCAGTCACCCCGTATGGTCCCCCAAGCTCACCCCAGGAATAATCCCTGAGCAGAGAGCCAAAGGTAAATTCTCAGTATCACAGGGTGTGCCCTAAAATAAATCAATCGTTGCTATTGGGGTTTTTTGTTTTCTTTTGGGGACACATCTCACAGTGTTTCAGGGTTACTCCTGGCTCTGCACTCAGTGATCACTCCTGGCAGGACTCATGGGACCATATGGGATGTTGAGGTTTGAACCAGTTGCCCATATGTAAAACAAGTGCGTAACCACTGTATTACTTCTCAGCCTATTTCTTTCATTTTTGTTAGTTTGTTGTTACTTACATTTTCCAGAGAATTTATTAGAAATAAGAGAAATTGAATGGGGAGGAGGAGGAAACCTCACAGAGATATATGGCCTACAAAGTCCAATACCTTATTTGAACCTTTACGGTTTCTTTAATTTTTAATAAGCAAAGATCTGTCTTCTTTGAACCAGGTAAAATACTTGTGAAAAATAAACATCAAGATGATGTCCTATTATGCATTGCTAGAATTATTAGAAAAGATGCCATAATTGCTTTAAATGTTGAAAATAAATCAGATTTTTAGGAAATAAAAGTATTTATATCAATAAAATCTAGATTATTTCTTTACTAACACCCATCCACAAATAAGGAATTATTAATATTGAATAAGCCAAAATTTCATCTTTAAAGTAGGCTTTATGTGTCACATATACTATGATTGATCTTTTGCCCAAACCTTTGTTTCCTTTCAGTGGTGTCTAGCAGTTTATAAAATAGAAGTAAATTTTAGATAAAATTACTTCTAAATATCTTGGAGCAAACAGTACTCACTGTGACTTCATGTTTTCTCATCCCTCTGTGTCCACAGACAGCAGGAAACCCTCTTGTTGACTATGGCAGTGTTTGATAATAACCTTTCTCTCCTTGTTATATTACTTGGAGTGCTCATCATTTGAGACATGTAATGTGTTGGGAATCTCCTACAGTCCACTTCAATTGCCAGACACCATACCTTCCATATTCTCTGCACGCCAGTTTTTAAAATCCAACTTTCCAGCTGAGTAGATTGAGGCAAACACTATTTTCTGAGTGATCCATGAATTTCACATATGGAACTGGCAAGAGAAAATGTGTGCTGACCTATCCACCCTCCCTCTCCCCCCACATATAGTTATACAGGGTGCAAAATAAAAACTTTTTTCATGTATTTTCCTCATTTTTACAGTATCTCTGAAAACTTCAGAAAGTTAAGTAACCTACTCAAAGAAAATAATTGAAACTAGAATTCATATAAATTTACATAACTTTAGAAAGAGAAAAAAAACTTGTATAATTGTAAACAACAGAAAGAGTAAATAAATAGCTCAATACCTTGGAGACAGGAAGTATGAATTACGAATTTCATCTTTAAGTATTAATAGTTGTATTAATAGTTATGTGGCAATAGTTTTGGGGTAGATGTTCAAAAGAGTAATGCTATGAACTGTTATCTACTCTTGTAAAAGCAACAAAGTCTTGTTTTGAGCAAGAACTAACATCTAGGTATATATATATACATATATATATGTATATATATATATATAGCATTTCTATTTTATCAATATGCAGTTATTTTTTCACATATCTTGTGTGTGCAGTGTGGAAACAAAATTTACTGCTTAGTACTTAGTTGCATAGACATGCACAAATACATACAAAAATGCATATGCAAACTTACACATATGTACACACTAAGACATGCACTTTTTTGTGGAGATTTAATAGTGTATTTATAAATTTGGCCTAAATTTAAAAGCAAGCAGAGCATATTATATGAGAATTTAGAATATGGCGAAATTGCTTCAAGGACTACTATTTGAAACACACATAAATTATTCTCCTTGATATACTTTCCACAATATCAAAAGTTAAGAAATGTTGATAATCCTGCAGAATTTTAGTTATGTTTTGTGAACTCTAATACAGTCCCTGTACCCCTTTTCCCATCTCAATTCAAGTGCCAAAGATATATCTGCTTTTCTAAAAGTATTTAGCTTGGCAATTGAGAACCATCTACCTAACTTTCACTTGAAAGTGACTAAACTGATTAGCAATGACAAGACAAATGGCTAATGTCAAAAGAATAATCTAGTAGAATTACATAAATGCCTTCCAGTGAAAAATATGCTTTATTTAAGTTGATATTTTGTGAACAACTATCAGTATATCGCAATAGCAATCTCTGAAAGGATACTATTAAAGATGAAGATGTAAAGTCTTCTTAGAAATCAGTTTTATGGGTGAAAATCTACTGTTTGTATTTAGATGATATGAATACTAACTTGGAACCAAAACTAAACAAGATATCATCCTGAAACTGGGGACAAATATACAGAGGATGGGCACTTTCATTCCATATCGTCCTCTGAGTACCTCCAGAAGTAATTCCTGAGGGGCAAAGCCAGAAGTAACCCCGGGCATAGCAGGGTATGCTCCACAAATAAAATGCTAAAACAATTTAATCCTTCTCATTAGTACACCTGAATTACAAGAAAAAGCAACATTCACCTATTATTTTTTTAATTCATCAATAGTAAATTTGGAAATTGTTTTCTCTCATTTTAAATCTTATATAGTGAAGAGTTTCAGTGTTGACTCTTGCTCCATGATGCCTAGGTACTTACTAGCTGTTCCTTTACATTAAATTTTGCCATCATGAGCCCCAGAGTAGTTATACCCTGTACTTTAACTAGAGTTGTTGGTACTCTGCAGAGACCAACAGAATCTAACCTGTGTTTTGAAAAGCATGTATGCTAACTACTATATCCAACCAATGCAGCTAATCTTTGCTTTGAGTTTCTTCACTCAATGTCATACATATTTGACATTAAACTCTAACCTGGAATATATTCTTTTGGAAATATTTGGGATTGGTTTGTTTGAAATAAGTCTATTGCTTAAATAGTTGAAACAATCTAGTTCCTGTCAATTAAACAATAAATGTGCTTTGGTGAACCTAAGTACCTAAGTAGAATATTAAAATAGATCTCTAAGAAATTTAATATTGGATCCTTTAAAAGTGACTGGTAGTTACACTTTTAGAACAGAGTTCTTTACATTTCAAACACTACCTTCTTTTTCTAAATATGATAGTATCAAGGGTTCTTTAAATAGCCCTCACTCAGTTTCTAATTACAGTGAAGTCTCCAACCTTCCAAGCTTTTTTTTAAAAAAACATTTTATTATACCACCGTGAGATATACAATTACAATGTTGTTCACGCTAGGGGGTTTTGGTCACACAGTGTTCCAGCACCCCGCCCTCCAACAGTGCCCTCAGCCACCACCCATGTCCCCAATTCCTCCCCACTCCCACATCCTGCTTAAATGGCAGGTTCTTTATCTCCTCTCCTCTCCCTCTCTCTCTCCTCCTTCTCCCACAACATTGTGGGTTCACTACATACACTTAGAAGCCATCATTTGCATTTTTTTGTCTGTATTTAATGCTCAGTTCTATGTTAGTATCAGACCTTTAGACATTTATTCACACATGTTCCCTTCTCTATCTAAACTAACCTCTGACTCCCACACGCTTAGGTAATTTCCACTTTCAATAAGATCACCTAGTATATTTATGTCATGCAAATAAAATGCAGTCATTCTATGTCTCTCTCTTTCCTTCTGACTAATTTCACTCAACATGATTCTTTCCATATCCATCCATTTATAGGAAAATTTCATAACTTCATTTTTTCTGACAGCTGCATAGTATTCCATTGTGTAGATGTACCACAGTTTCTTTATCCAGTCATCAGTTCTCGGGCATACTGGTTGTTTCCAGGTTCTGGCTATTGTGAATAGTGCTGCTATGAAAATAAAAGTGCGGATTGTGTTTCCGCTGTGTGTTTTTGGCTTTCCAGAGTATATTCCCAGGAGCAGTATGGCTGAGTCAAAGGGGAGCTCAATTTCTAGTCTTTGGAGGAATGTCCATATTGTTTTCCAGAAAGGTTGTACCAACCTTCCAAGCTTTTATCATCAAAAAAGTTTTTCTAAGATACACTGGATAACCTCTAAATGTGTTTTTCAATCCACAATGTGTAAGAGAGAAGGAAGACAGAAAGAGTGAGACAAGAGATAAAGCAGCTGCCATAGAGACAGTACTGGGGAAGGGGAGGAATTGGGGACATTGGTTGTGTGAAATGGGCACTGATGGGGGATGAGTGCTGGACCACTGAATGACTAAAACCCAAACATGACTAAAACCCAAACATGAACATCTTTGTAATTGTATATCTCACGGTGGTATAATTTTTTTAAAAAAGTTTTGCCTAACACTCACTAGAACGAACACTAGATCACTAGACATCCCAGTTGTTCATCAATTTGCTCGAGAGGGCGCCAGTAACATTTCCATTGGACCCTATCACATGCCAGTGTAGCCCAATGGCATCTGGTTGCTTCAGGAATACAAAGAGCCTCAAACCGTTCATTCAGGGTCTTGACCAATAAGTCTGACCATCTTGTAGGTGGGAAGCCACGCGATCTTTTGATGTCCTGTGGGATCCAGTTGGTAATGGCTCTAGTCCAGCGGTCATCTCCAAATAGCATTACATGTCCAGCCCATCGGATTTTCGTGCCTTGGCAAATGAGACAGCATCTCTGATTCTGGAATAGCGACGTAGGTCAGAGCTCGGATTCCTTCTCTCACTTGAGTGAGGCGTGATATTCCACGCATAACTCTTTGATTCCTCTTTGGGAGACCTGAATAGCATTCTCATCCTGCTTTTGTAGGGCCCAGGTCTCTGAGGCATATGTTAATGCAAGGAAACAGTGGAGGTGGATCGAAGAGATGTGCCCAGAGCCGGAGGTTCTTTGTCTTTTCGCTATTTCTTCGATGCTTTTGAAGGCATTCCATGCTGCTCTCTTCCTCCTGCGCAGCTCAGGTTTTAGGTCATTCATCATGTTGACTTCTCGACCTAGGTACATATGCTGCATTCAGAGATGTTTGCTCCATTAAGAGTGAATGGGGCCTCTGGAACGAGTTCAGTTTTCATGAACATAGTTTTCTTCAGATTCAGCTGTAGACCTATCTTTCCACATTCTCGGTCAATGTCAGCCAGCATTTGTGCCAATTGGCTAATGTTGGTGTTAGAACGGTGTCATCAGCGAAGCAGTGGTGGTGTAGTTGCCGACCATCTATCTTCACTCCCATTCCTTCCCATTCTAATTGTCACATGATGTTCTCAAGGGTGGTGCTGAAGAGTTTTGGTGAAATGGTATCACCCTGCCAAACCCCCCTTTTTGATCAATGATCATTTCCTTGTAGAATAGTGAGATCCTGATGGTGAATCCATAATAGAGCTCACTAAGGATCTTGATGTATTGGGCTTGAATGCCCTATTTGACTAGGGGCTTCAATAACCAATTGGGTCTCAACAGAATCAAAGGCTTTCTTTAAATCAATGAACGTGAGACAGAGTGGCATCTGGAACGCCCTACAAACTTCAATGAGCTTGGATACCATGTGGATATGGTCGACTGTGCTTAATCCTTTTTTGGAAGCCAGCTTGGTCCTTCCTCTAATGTTCTGCCAATCCTGTTTAGGATGACTTGAGTGAATAGCTTGTAGATGACGGACAACAGGCAGATGGGATGATAGTTGCCAATGTCGTGAATGTCTCCCTTCTTGAACAGTAGAACTGTCCTGCTGGTTTTCCCATTGGGCGGGCACCTTGCATTCAGACAGGTAACGTGTAAAGAGCCGAGGCCAGTGTATTGATGAGTACTGATGACAGTAATAAATGTATATCTTCCCGACCGTGAAAGAACCTAACACTCATCTGATAAAAAATTAATATACAAGATATATAATGCTCTAGGTGAACGTAACCAAAACCATCACAAAATGGGGCCTTCTCCACATTTCAACAGAAACTTCCTCAAAGAAGAAGTATAACTATCCAAAGCCATATAAGAAGTGCTCTATATCACTAATCATCAGGAATTGCAAATGAAAACAAAAAATAGATATCATCTCACACCAAAAAAGACTGGCACTCATCAAAAACAACAGCCTGTGTTTGTGTGGACACAAGAGATAATGACCTTTATTCAATGCTAGTGGAAATGTCAAATCATCTATTATTTTTGTAATAATATGTGAGTGTCCACAAAAAAACTATGAATTGAACTTCCAATATGACCTAGCAATTCTATTTCTTAGAATAAACAATGAAGAAATACTAAAAATACAATGCTGAAAAGACATCTGAAATATGTTTATTTGGGCTACTCAAAATAGACAAAATTTAGAAACAATCCAAGTGCCCAAGAAAGATGACTGGATAAAGATGCATGGAATATTACTCAGTTGCAAGAAAAGATGAAATTACACAATTTGATGCTATGTTGAATTATCTACAGAGTATTATGTTGTATCAAGGCAGAGGAACAGACTTATAAAGAAATGTAGTTGGGTATAAATATGCCCAAAGGCAAAATAAATAAAAAGCAAAGAGATGGTACTTTATTGGAGTCTTACCACTGTAGGGTGTGCAGAAAAGGTTAGAGTAGTGATCACTATGACGTTGATAGAGGAAAGAAGTTTCTGAGTGAGGACTGAGTGTTGAAAGGAGGTCAAGTGACACACACTATATCTTATCATTAATAGTAAGTACACCACAGAGTCCAAAAGGAAAGGAAAATGTTGCCATAGAGGCTGGCTGAGAGCCAGGAAGAAAAATGGGGACATTGGAGGGAAGTGGACAGTGGTGAAATGGTTGATGTTGAAACATTGCATACATGGAATCCTACCATGGAACCCAGTATTGAATAACTTTATAACTTTGTAATTCACTGTGTTATATATGTATTATATGTATATACTATAAATTATATATACTATATATTTTATATATTTACATATAAAATATATACTATAATTTATATTTGGAAATTAAAATGAGAAGCAGTTCATTATGACTATAATTTTCAAAAAAGCTCACTTTTTAAAAATCCATATCAGCAACTGTATTTCCATATAAACAAATATTAAACATGAATCACTTGATGTTGATAAAAGTGCATTGAAAACTATAAATGTGATATGTCGTTTATATGGTTGTTTATAAGTAGAATTGAACTCCAGAGCTGAAATAATGCTACTCTACTTTCTGATAACAGATTGACTCCCAGGCAGCAAGCAATCTCATTCCCTCAAGGTAGATAATTATACACTGAAACCCACATGAGTCTCATTAATAAGCAGGCCATGGTAATAAACAGATCCCATAACATTCTTATTAGCCTAATATAGTGGCACTTGGGGTAAAAATAATAATTCTACATTGAATACCCTGATGAGCAAGCAAGCTCATCAGGAAGATGAGTTATATGGAATAAAGCTATAAAAATCAAAATAACAAACATATGCATAATAAAATAATTATTTACCTAATTATTATTTTTCCTTATTTTTATAGATCTGAGTCATCATTCATTTTAGTTTCTATGTTATAGTCATTTATTCAATTACTCAAAAGATTTTTACTAGCTTCTAGATAAATTGTAAAGAATTACAACCAAAATATCAATATCAAAGGAAACCAAGTAGAATTTGACTAATTATAAAAAATGCATATATTTAAAAAGTTCCTTTCTTCCACTAAAATGCTTGTACAGTAAAAGTGTGCTTTGAGGAGTCAGAGAAACAGTAGAGGAGGTAAGAACTTGCTCTGCAGGCAGTTGATGCTGGTTTGAGTCAACCCCACCCTACAAAACTTATTATTTTACCTACATTATTTAATTTGTGGTCCATCACAGCTGTTAGATAAAAAGAATTATTTTCCTCATTTTATTGAGAAAACTGGAACTCAAGCTAAATGACCTGTAAAGTAGTCTACAGTAAAATCAAATCTTCAGAGGCTAAGCTTCTTTAGCTATTATAAAAATCTACCTTATCCTTTATAACATTGTTTTTATGTCTGTTGCCTCATCAACCTCAATATTTAAGTAATAGCATTGTCGGGGATACGGCTGGGGTCCCCAACAGTGTCAGGACTGAAGTTCTCTTCTACTTCCGAGGCCGGGGAGAACAGATGAAAACTCAGAAGTCCAGTGCAGTTCCAAAAAAGGGCTTTTAATAGTACAAAAGCTCTTCCACAGCATTCCAATATAATGAACAAACTCTAGCTCTGGTCCTAACTTAGACCATACAAAGAGGCCTAAGTCTCCACCAAGAGAGAGTGATCTCACCCTAGATGAGTCCTACCCAAAAAGAAGGAATAAAAGGCCAAAGAGCAAAAGAAGAAAGCCAAAAAGCCAAAAGCAGCAGGAGCCAAAAGCCAAGCGAAAAGGCCCAAGAGGACCTCAAGTCAGTCCTTATATAGACCAAAGTAATCCAGGGAGCACGGTCAACAAAGAACTCTAAACAGAGTGTAATGCCACATCCTATTGCAGATATAAACAAAGGTAATGCCAAGGACTAATCCCGAGATTATCTCTTATGTAAAACACTGGACAGAGAGAGAGAGGGGGAGAGAGAGAGGCTGATATTGATATAAGTATCACTGTCACTGTCTTCCCGTTCATCGTCGATTTGCTCGGGCGGGCACCAGTAACATCTCCATATGACCTGTCTCATGCGTGAGGCCCAAGGCCACCTGCTTGCTACAAGGTAGGAAAGCCTCAAATCATCCCATCAGGTCAAGGGAATGAGGTCTGTAATTGTTACTGGTATCTGGCATATCAAATACAACACGGGTAGCTTGCCAGGATCTGCCATGCAGGTAGCATACTCTTGTAGTCATCTCAAAATCCAGCACTTATTGATGAACTGCCGCTGCTGCTTGCGGCCGTGTGAGGCGGGCTGTGATAGGCTAGTCTGCTGGGTGGAGTTCTGATGGGGGAAGTCGGACGGAAAATGGAGGGTCCCTCGTGGAGTGGGGGGTCGTCTGGCTTGTTGTGAGGGGCTCTGCTGGAGTGGTGGGCTAGGGGCTGGAACCTGGGCTGGATTAAAAAAAGACTGTAGCAGGTGAATCTCGGTGAGCTGGGCTGTGACATGCTTTGGTCTGCTGGGTGTGGGAGTTCCAATGCAGGGGGAAGTCCGGATGTGGAAAAATGGAGGTCCTCATGGATTAGGGTCATCTGGCTTGTTGTGAGGGCTCTGCTGGGGGGTGGCAGGCCAGGGCTAGAAACTGCCATCCCTCCCGGGCACTTCATGAAAGCGGCTAGGCACGGGAGAGCCAGTTTCAGTCATCAGTAGATACAAAGTAATACATCTTAATTTCCTGAGCTTCATGTAATCTAGATGGTACTCACAAGGTCATTATTATTTGCACCAGGTGACTCTGAGTATCTTGTTCTATATACTGAAAGGATCACACTCGCCTAAGCTTAGAGTAGATGATCCTTCCTATAGTTTTCCTATAGTCTCAACGTAGCACAGGTTTAGTCTTGTAGGTTCTAACTGTCCGACGTGGATGCAGTCCTGCTCGTCCAACGTAGGACAAAGTGCTAGGAAGTGTATGTAAAGAGGAGGTATAAAGAGGAGCGGTAGCCCAATTTAGAAAACATAGAAGTCTTAGTAGATGTCAAGTCAGAAGTACTCGGTCAAGTGACTTCTGTAATTACCCACACACTCTAGCAGTAAGCTTACATTAGAAGAGAGGTCTCATTATAGTGAACCTTGGCTTCAATAGATTAAGCAGGAGGGAAAAACAACAAAACTCCAAGAATAGCCACCAGCCTCCAACACAGCATTATTAGTTTTATTGCACCACTGGAAGATCTATTATTTCCTATTTTAGTATCTCCCACACAGTTTTTTGCTTGACTTGGAGTATCATGCAGTTATAAGTATTACTCTGATTTTGTGTAGGGGATCAACCCTGTTGGGACAATATACTATTCTGAAATTGGAAGCTGGGCTCAGTTTAGACAAGACAAACCCCATCTGTCTCCATCAGGGACCCATCTCCACACTACCCTCTATGTGTTGCTCCTTTACTGTATCAAATATCGGAAGTGGTACATTATTCACCACAACTTAGATTTTACTTCGTTTCTATCGGTGAAAAATACTCAATAATTTTACCTACTAAAACTATTAACTTTGCCTACTATTAACTTTATCTATGGCTGGAATAAATATTTCAAACACTTTTACATTTAACATTTTTTAAAAAAAAAATTATTACTGCTTTATAATACTCTGTCTAAAAATTAGCCCAAATTCATATGGCATGGCATCGGTCCCTCGAACACTCTAAAGAGTGATCTCTGAGGCTGGGAGCCAGGATTAAGCTTGAGCACAGCGAGGTTTGTACCAAATCAAAATTAAGTTAGATAAAAATTTAAAATTAGGCCTGGAAAGATTTCCGTAATATTCTCTGTGAATTATCCTCCAAGAAGCATCACTATGTTATAGCAGAATGAGCTTTGATCTAGCAATACTGGATACTGTAACTTCTACAGTTGTGAGTTTTCACCTTTGTTGGTTATCCAAAATTAAAAGAGGGACCAGGAGCACTGTAAAGTGGGTAGGCATTTGCATTGCATGTGACCAACCTTTGGTTTGATCACTGTGCAAAGTCAGGAGTAACTCCTGACGCAAAAAGCAAGGAAAACCCTTAGCATCGCTGGATGTTACCCAAAAAGGCAAAAGAAAGAAAAGAAAAAGAGAAAGAAAAACCATAAAGATGATGGAATAAGATTGCAGCTTTTGCAACTACTACAAGCTTTTTGAATTTTATAAGGAAAAATACTTAATAAAACAAAACAATAATCTCCAACTATATTCTTAGTGCCAGATATTATGCTAATTTCTTTATTACTAAGATTATTACTGCATACTACTAGATAGTATCAATACATTATTTTAAGGTTGATTACCTGCTCTCAAGTTACAAAGAGTTTGTCTCAAAGTACTGTAGACTTTATTATCCTGCCACCCTACTCCTATCACCTCTCAAGCTTAGTCTTGAAATCCTGATTTAATCCTTTGGATTTTTACAATATTTTAAGGAAAGAGAAATGTGCATGTGTGTGTGTATTTATATTTACATGTGCAAACACATATGTATGTGCTTATGTTGTATCAATGTATGTGGTGTATGAGTTGTGTGTATTTGTGAGTGTGTGTATATGTTTTATGTGTATGTAGCTGTGTGTTTATGTATAATTGAGTGAAAGCACTGGTGAAAACAAATGTTAGGACTTATACAAAGCATTATGTTCAGATGTTTAGTTATGTTCTGATAATTCAAGTATTATGTATGTAAGAGCTGTAGCTTATTTCTAGAATTCCATTTAAGACCACATTGCAAAGTGCACAATAAATTTGAAATTAGGAAATATATGGATCTACCATTCTCTTGGGGTATATTTGCCTCCAAACTTCATTAATCTCTAATTCAGAAGCAGCTTGCAGAAATTGGTTCATTTTTATTTCCCTTAAATAATTTTGATTTTCTTATAATAAGATTTATAATAAATTTGAAGAAAGTGATATTGTATTGGATTCAAATTTTAATGCATATTGAAAATACTTATATGTATATTGTTTATTTTCTGACTATCAGTGACTCAATTGTGCTGCATGTTATTAAATAAAAATTGTTACAGCAAGGAGACTCCGGAGTAGTGGGATTTGGGCCTCTTCGCCTTTCTCTCCACCCTCCATGCCAGCTATCCTGGAAGAGAGACATGCCAGGACCTACAGCTCCATCGGCAACCCCGGAAGAGATCCAGTGACCCAACCAACCGCTACAGATCCACAGCTGTGCCGCCTCAGTCCCACATAGAAACAACCTATGGAGCTGACTCCTCCGGGTGGTTGGTAGGCTCTCGGCCAGCCCCTTGGCCGTAAGTCCATCATTGCTCCAAGCGCTTGCTCGCCACATGTGGGGTGGGGGCCAGGCTGGCCAGACTTGGAGCAGGGATTTGCCTCCTCTGCCCTTCCTCCACTTCTACCCCAGCTACCCCGTAGAGACATGCTAGACCCATGAGCTCCATTGGTACACGCCTTATAGACAATCTTAAATAGCACTATATGTTAGGATAAGGTCTTTCCCAGGATCTTTTGACATTTGATACTGTATACAGTACTAGGCAGGTTCTAGTTGTGACCCGCCATCCCAGTGAGCTCAGCAGGTGAAGCCAGAGCAACCCCACACTATGAGGTCAGTCACCTCAATATCCAGACTCTAGCTCCTCAGAGCTCCACCCAAGAGAAAACCTGATCTCTTTCCCCATTGAATTTCATCAGTAAATGCTCGAGATGAGAGCCTTCTACAGAGTATACCACCTACGGCAGAGCCTGGCAAGCTACCGTGTTTTAGATTTGATATGCCAGAAACCAGTAATAATTTGGACCTTTCCCATGACCTGAAAAGTTGGTTTGAGGCTCTTCATTTCCTGAGCAAGCGAATCCCTCTGGGTACATCTTGTGACAGGACTTATGAAAATGTTACTGGTGCCCGTTCGAAAGCAAATTGATGAACAATGGAAACACAAGTGAGTCAAGTGAAGTGATATGTTACATTATGAATTTATTCTGTATTAAAAAGAATAACCATAATGTTCCTGGCCCGCCTCCTTTGTGAGCTGCCCCTGGGGTCACCAGTCATAGAATCAAAGAGTTCTACAAGCAGCGGGAAGCTGTAACTCGTCATTTCAGGCCCAGCTACCCAGGCTTCCTGGGGAAAGACAGATGGGCTTTGGGAGTGGGCCTCACTTCTGGGGAGGGTCCCTAAAGCAGCCGGATGAGACTCCGCCACCACACTGGCCACCAATCTTCGCCATTCAACACTGGGACACTACCACAGTACCAGATTAACAGAGCCAGACCAAATTGAAAGCCCAGGTAGGCGGCTCCCAAAAGTGGGGAATCACTGGGAAATTCTCTGTGATGGAGTCAGGGGCTGGTCTTCCCTCCCATTTCGTAGAGCCTGGCTTGCCCTGCCCAGGAGCTGCCTCTGGGGCCACCAGCCATAGCATGAAGAGCCTCACAAGCCGGCTGGGAAGGGAACTTGGCTCGCCTCAGGCCCAGCTGCCCAGGGCTCTCAGGAGGACAGATGGGCTTTGGGAGTGGGCCCATCACCCTTGGGGTCCCCGGAAGCAGCTAGGATGAGACTCCTCGCCATCATTACCAGCTACCACCACTGTCCGACACTGGGATACACGGCACGACCAGATTAACAGAGCAAAACCAGTTCGAGCCCAGGTCGCACGTCGCTATGCCTAGGCTGGGGTCCACAATAGCGGTGCTCTCAGTAATGTCCTCCTTTCGCACTGCATTCCACATTTGGTGAGAGTTTGGCGGAGGGAGAGATGCTGGAGAGGAGAGAGATGATTTATTACAACTCCACCAAGCCGGTTGGGATGGGAGGTGGAAGGAGGGGGCAGACGTTGGTGATGGGAGATGTGTTTGGGTGGGAGGGCTGGTGTTGAAACACCGGGGAGCCAGGGCTCTCATGGGCATCTTCAATTGTGTATCTGAAATGGTGTAATAAAATTTGAAAAATTCTAAAAAAATAACCATAATGTTCTCAATATACTTCCCACCAAGTTTTACATACAT
>JAJIBD010030630.1:0-157499 GCA_021461705.1 Cryptotis parvus | reverse complement strand
TTGAGTTGACTACTAGAGGCATCCCATGCACAGCGGAGCCTGGCGTTACCTGTGTTGTATTTGATATGCCAAATACCAGTAACAATTATGACAGCATTTCCATGACTGATGGAATGGTTTTGGGAGGCTCCTTGTGGTCCTGGAAGCGTTGATGCTTCTAAGACGGTTAGCAGGGGCCGAAAACAATGAGATGTTACTGGTTCCACTCAGGCATAGATGATAAACAGTAAAGTCGGGTGATCAAGTGATTAGTAACAATGTTAAAAAAAAGCAATATAATGTGTTTCTCTTTTTCTTCATTAACTGAGTTGCCTGTAGAGACCCACTCAAAGTATGGAAAATTAAAGAATTAAAGCCCAGATTTTTTCTTAAAAATACTATTTTGTTCTTCAGCACAATTCTTGAATTCAAAACAAATAAATGAATAAATAAAGGGGGAAGATAAGGTATATTATATTATATAAGGTATACTATTATTCATAGCTGAGATATTTTAAAATGTAACTATCTTCTGTCTATTTTCTATGCATAATTTGAAAAGTTTGATAATAACATAAAAATATTTAACCTATAAAGATCAACACTATTTATTTATTTAATCATAGATTTTAGTTGGAGTAAGGAATGTAATGATTTTGTATTATTTTGTCCCAGAAATCAATATTCCGCTCTACATTTTAGTAATATAGTGTAATTATAATTACTCAGAACTTTTATATATGTGAATATTGTTCAATATTTATTATATTAATATTTTTCTTTTTCAAATTCTATAAATCTAATTAATCCATTCTGCTAATGATAGCACAGATCATGTTTTTCTGATGAAGAAAAGACGAAAAGTTCTTATACTTATTTTGAAGATGAGAGAATAATATAATTAAAATATTTAAGGGTAGAAAATTTTTCAAGGATCACTGTATCACTGTCTTCCCATTGTTCATCAATTTGGCCGAGCAGGCACCAGTAACATCTTCATAGTCCTGTCACAAGCGACTGTAGCCCCCAAGGGCATCTGCTTGCTCCAGGGAGCAGGAAGAGACTAAACCATTCTTCAGGTCATGGAATTGGAGGTCCATAATTGTTACTAGGTTTCAGCGATATCAATATTGAGAATAGTTCAGTAGTTAGGTAATTGTGGCTCAAAACATATAAAGAAACATTCAGCTAAAGGTACTAGCAATATGTGGTTTGAGTCAATTGAGTTGGATAGCCAAAGTCTGGGAGTAGGGTGGGTGCTTGTAGGAAGACTTTATTTTCGGAAGTTATTTTTTTAATTGCTCATTATCACCTAGTTTCTGAGGAAAAACGATTAAAATGACAATGAGGTATCACCTCACACGGTAAATGGCACCATAAGAGAAGAACTGAACAACACATGTTGATGGGGTTGTGATAAGGAACCCTTGTCTTTGCTCAGATATAATATCACATGTACAGCCTCATTAAATCAATATGGAGATTTCTTAAAAGTAGAAAAGGAGCTTCCATTTGACCAAATGCAAAATACAAAACACAAAACTATTACTTTAAAATGAAGCTTATACTCAACTATGTTCACTGCAACTTTGAGTACAAAAGCCAGAATGTGAACACAATGCAAATTAAAAAAGTAATGGATAGAAAACATGGTACATACATAATAGAACACTTAAAGTCATTATGGGGAAAAACGATGCCGTGTAATTCACTGTAATTTGGATGGGACTGGTGCTAAGTTAATTAAGCCAGAGGAGATGGACAAGTACACATTACACACACCACATTACAGCATTCATAAACAAATCAAAGGTATGGAAATAGCAATGGCTAAGATATCTCAGAGTGTTATGAGTACCTGAGACAGGTCGGATGGGGAGAGGTTGGAGTGCATGGGAACAATAGCCAGCCCATTATTCACATAGCCAGAATCTGGAAGCAACCAGAAAGCCCAAATCATGACTGGTAGAAAAGCAATTTAGTACATCTCACAATGGTTATGCAGCTGTTAGGAAAAATCAGGTTACAAAATGCTCTACAAACGGATGGACATAGGAAGATTATGTAGAACGAAATAGCCAGAGAGAGAGAGAAAGACTCAAATAGATCTGCATTTATCTGCATAACATACAATATATATGTACTATGATACCAATATCCAAGGTCAAGTCAAACATATATCAGGAGGTCCTGTCTAAGGCGGAAATTATCACAAATGTGTGGGATTCAGAGGCTAGGTAAGACAGAAAATGGAAGAGTGTGCTAACAATTGTGAGGTACTAATTCCAACCTAGAAGGAGGCATTAAATAGAGGCAAAATATACTACATGACAACCCTTTAACATATGTTCTGTAATCACAATCTGAGGGAAGGAAAAGAAAAGAGAGAAATGGAAATAAATGAGACCAGCCATGGAGGGGCTGGGAGAGGGAGAGGAACGGGGTCGATTGCTGGTGTGGTGGGCAATTAAAAGGATAGATTGCAACACCTTGGTTTGACAAGACCAAAATATGAACTTTTGATTCAGGATATCTTTGTAATTTTAAAAATAAAAAAAAATTAAAAAAAAAGAAATATACCTACAAATGGATGGAGATGGAGACTATCATGCAGAGTGCAATTAGTCACGAAAGAAGATAATATAGAATGACTGCATTCATGAATGGGATATAAACATATATCTCTGTTTTACTTAATTGTGTATGGTAATGTCATACTAGAACTAGCATTGAATAGGCACAAATAGATTTACATGAGAAACCTAAATACCTCTGGGTAAGCCACAATGTAAGAGAGGAGAGATAGAGATACAGAGACAGAGAGAGCAGAGAGGAAAGCAAAAGTGCCACTTAAGAGGCAGGCTAGGGTGAAAAGGGAAAAAATGTGGAGACTTTGGTGGTGGGAATAAGGTAATGGTGGAGGGATGGGTAACTGGAACACTGTGCCAACTGAGATCCAATTAGGAACATCTTTAATTTTATCTCCTGGTACTAAAAAAAAAAATTTAAATAAAAAAAACAAATAGGCTGCCAAGAAATACTGAAAATATAAATGACAGTCTCAATATATAAGCGATGCTTAGGGAGAGTAACAATATATACCAAAAACCATGACTCTAATTAAAAAATAGTAGAGGACATAAGTGGGAGGAAGGAAGAAGTTAACTAGGAATAGACATGGGAATTGGGCTGGGGAATCATGAATGCTTCATTGGTGGGAGTGGACAGTATCTTCATACATCAGTATTGCCCTCTCTACCCCAGCCAGAGCATTGTAGGATTAATGGAAGTTTGGATTTCTTCTCTTGGAACAGTGTAAGTATACTTTCATTAGTATTGTGAAATAATTACATTGTTTGGGAACAAATTAACTTTTACAGCCATTTGCAATTGCAAAAGTGATTCTATAATAAATCATTTGTGTCCCATAAATATTTTTTGATGTTTAGAATATGTACAGCATTCATTTTGCATATGCCTATAATAGGTGAAATGAAGCTGAAGTCAACAGTACATATGTCTCTATTCAGGGATTGCAAAAACTACATGATTATCTATTTCTGGACTTTGTAATTTAAATGTCAGTAGTTAGAGTCCCAATTATAACAGGTAGGAATTCTCGAAGCATTACTTCTATGATATTAACGCCTATCTTTCAGGCTTTCTAATAATATGAACTTAGTTCCTGTATTATATACATTATTGCTTAAAATAGCCATAGTAGTTTCTGGTTTTCTTCAGCTTAACCTTGGCTCCAAACAGATGGTATATTGAGAAATAAAAACAGTTAACAAATTAAATGATTCTTTGTGATGAAAGTCCATCTTTCTGGGGCATAATATAAACTAGAAGACATCATGTGTTGGAAGAACAAATAACATAAGAACAAGTATGTTAGCTTATTTATCAAGAAATCAAATAAAGTTATAATATTTCAAGAATTTTAAATTTATTTTTTATAGAAATAACTGATAAACTCACCAAATCAGAACTAGTACACTCCTAATATGATTCTGGGACATTAGTTTTATCTATTAGGTCACATATACGTTTTATTTTAAATTCATGTTAGTTTAATAGTCACAGTTACAAATTACATTATTCTTATAATCTACTACATTTATCAATAAATTTTGAAATTTATCCATATGGATGTTTTCCTAGTATAGAACTAGAAAGATATATGTCATACTGTTGACAAAATCTAACACTTCAGGGAAGGCATCCTAATCTATAAATGGAAAGCTTCAGTTAAGATCAAATATTCATCTTTATATGTTGATTTTATTTTTGTTGTGATATCTAATTCTTTTATTCTAGTCAGACTGAGATATTTAAAGAGACAGAGACAAAAGACACAGAAATAGATTCATGAAGTGAATTTCTGAAATTATAAATCTAGTTACAAAGATTTGGCATCAGCATGGGTAGACTACATCACTAGAGTTCACTCCAGAGATCAATGTATGATCAAACAAAAAATAAATCCAATCCTGTAGATTTTCTCCTGTCTTCTGCTTACAATGATTTCTTCTCAGGCATACCCAAAATCTTGTACTGATGAAATATTTATATACTGTACTGGTATATAGAACCATAAGTGTCTGTATAGTATCACAATCGAAAGCAAGTTTTAACTCCATTTTAGTTTTGCCAATCTGACCTGATACATGATTTGTAGGCAAAATTGGGACATAGAAGTAGAGGTCTTCTTTCAAGAAGAATTCAGAATTCAACAATGAGATTTCATCTCACACCACAGAGACTGGCACACATCCAAAAGACAAGAACTACCAGTGCTGGCACAGATGATGGGAGAAAGGGACTCTCATCCATCACTGCTGGAAATTATAACTGGTCCAGCCTTTTTGGAAAGAATATGAACTTGATCACTTGATCACTTGAATCCAGTTATTCATCGATTTGCTCAAGCGGGCGCCAGTAACATTTCCATTGGACCCTATCATGTGCCAATGTAGCCCAATGGCATCTGGTTGATTATGGGTCTTGACAAGGGAAGTCTGACCATCTTGTAGGTGGGCGGCCACGTGATCTTTTGACATCCCGTGCGATCTAGTCGGTAATGGCTCTAGTTCAATGGTTGTCTCCAAATCTCATTACATGTCCAGCCCATCTGATTTTCGATGCCTTGGCAAACAATACAGCATCCCTGATTCCAGAATAGCGACGGAGGTCAGAACTCCAGATTCCTTCTCTCACTTGAGTGATATCCCAAGCATAGCTCTTTCGATTCCTCTCTGGGAGACCATAATAGCATTCTCATCCTGCTTTCGTAGGGCCCAGGTCTCTGAGGGCGTATGTTAATGCAAGGAGAATGGTGGAGTCAAAGAGTTGTGCCCAGAACCAGAGGTTCTTTGTCCTTTTAGGTATCTCTTTGATGCCTTTGAAGGCATTCCATGCCGCTCTCTTCCTCCTGCGCAGCTCAGGTTTTAGGTCGCTCATCATGTTGATTTCTCGACTAGGTACACATAACAGCTGCATTCAGAGATGTCTGTTCCATTGAGAGTGAATGGGGCCTCTGGAACTAGTTCATTCTTCATAAACATAGTTTTCTTTAGATTCAGCTGTGGACCTATCTTTCCACATTCTCAGTTGAAGTCATCCAGCATTTGTGCCGCTTGGCTAATGTTTTGTGTTATTAGAACAATGTCATCAGCGGAGCAGAGGTGGTGTAGTTCCCACCATCTATCTTCACTCCCATTCCTTCCCATTCTAATTGTCGCATGATGTTCTCAAGGGTGGCGCTGAAGAGTTTTGGTGAAGTGGTATCACCCTGTTGAATCCCTCTTTTGACATTAATGATCACTTCCCTGTAGAATGGTGAGATCCTGGTGGTGGTGAATCCGTAATACAACTCATGGATTCAAAATTTGGACATATAGAAGTAGAAATCTTCTTTCAAGAAGAATTCAGAATTCAACAATGAGATTTCATCTCACACCACAGAGACTGGAACACATCCAAAAGAACAAGCACAACCAGTGCTGGCACAGATGATGGGAGAAAGGGACTCTCATCCATCACTGCTGGGAATTCTAACTGCTCCAGCCTTTTTGGAAAAAGAATATGAACTTTCCCCCAAAAAAACTAGAATTTGAGCACAATTTTACCCAGCAATACTACTCTTGGGAATATATCCTGTAGGCCCCACACAGTGGATTACCATCTGAAATTCTATGTTCATTGCAGCACTGTTCACAACATCCAGAATCTGGAAACAAACTGAGTACCCAAGAACAGAGGACTGAATAAACAAACTATGGTACATATACACAATGGAATACTATATAGCTATTAGGATAAATGAAGTCATGAAATTTGCTTATAAACAGATGGGCATAGAGAGTATCTTGCTGAGTGAAATGAGTAAGAAGAACAGTTATAGAATCACTGCATTCATCTGTGGATGTTACAAAAAATAATAGTATGAGACTAATATCCAAGACTGGACAAAACAGGGGTCAGGAGAACATGTCAATGGTTGTAATCTACCACAGGTGTGAGGGAGAGGGCAGAGAATAGATAAGATAGAGACCAGTTTTGTTAACAATAGTTGGATAGAGTAGCTCTAGACTAGAACTAGTATGGAAAGTAGGTAAAGAGATATACATGATAACCCTTCAGTGTCTGTATTGCAAGTCATAATGCGCCAAAGTGGGTGGAGTGGAGAGACAGAAAAGAAAAGTACCTTCCATAAAAGCAGATGGAGGGAGGGAGAGAAAACTGGGGACATTGGTGTTTGTATTGGGAAATGTGCACTGGTGGATGGTTGGAGATGGAACACCACAAGACATGAACAGCTTTGTAATGGTCTATTTCACAGTGATTTCATTAAAATATACAATTCAGAATTCCCTGCAGATTCTTAGAAGCACTTTAGTGACAAAATCAATTCTGGTAACCTACTGCACGTGAAGACATCTCTTTAACATCCTGAATTAGGGCATTTTCTTTCTTCCTCATGTAATATGTGATATCTGGTGTCGTCTATGGTTATTTAGATATATAGCTAATGATTGCCATAGTCATTATTATTTTATTTTATGCAAGGTATGTATTCTTTTTACCTGTCAGTCGTACACATGTTTTGGATACAATCCATCTTTCAATTATTGCTATTGTTCAGGACCTGAGCAATAGTACAGTGGGTAGTGCATTTGTCCTCCACAAAGTGAACCTGGATTCAATCCCAGTCACCCCGTATGGTCCCCCAAGCTCACCAGGAATAATCCCTGAGCAGAGAGCCAAAGGTAAATTCTCAGTATCACAGGGTGTGCCCTAAAATAAATCAATCGTTGCTATTGGGGTTTTTTGTTTTCTTTTGGGGGACACATCTCACAGTGTTTCAGGGTTACTCCTGGCTCTGCACTCAGTGATCACTCCTGGCAGGACTCATGGGACCATATGGGATGTTGAGGTTTGAACCAGTTGCCCATATGTAAAAACAAGTGCGTAACCACTGTATTACTTCTCCAGCCTATTTCTTTCATTTTTGTTAGTTTGTTGTTACTTACATTTTCCAGAGAATTTATTAGAAATAAGAGAAATTGAATGGGGAGGAGGAGGAAACCTCACAGAGATATATGGCCTACAAAGTCCAATACCTTATTTGAACCTTTACGGTTTCTTTAATTTTTAATAAGCAAAGATCTGTCTTCTTTGAACCAGGTAAAATACTTGTGAAAAATAAACATCAAGATGATGTCCTATTATGCATTGCTAGAATTATTAGAAAAGATGCCATAATTGCTTTAAATGTTGAAAATAAATCAGATTTTTTAGGAAATAAAAAGTATTTATATCAATAAAATCTAGATTATTTCTTTACTAACACCCATCCACAAATAAGGGAATTATTAATATTGAATAAGCCAAAATTTCATCTTTAAAGTAGGCTTTATGTGTCACATATACTATGATTGATCTTTTGCCCAAACCTTTGTTTCCTTTCAGTGGTGTCTAGCAGTTTATAAAATAGAAGTAAATTTTAGATAAAATTACTTCTAAATATCTTGGAGCAAACAGTACTCACTGTGACTTCATGTTTTCTCATCCCTCTGTGTCCACAGACAGCAGGAAACCCTCTTGTTGACTATGGCAGTGTTTGATAATAACCTTTCTCTCCTTGTTATATTACTTGGAGTGCTCATCATTTGAGACATGTAATGTGTTGGGAATCTCCTACAGTCCACTTCAATTGCCAGACACCATACCTTCCATATTCTCTCTGCACGCCAGTTTTTAAAATCCAACTTTCCAGCTGAGTAGATTGAGGCAAACACTATTTTCTGAGTGATCCATGAATTTCACATATGGAACTGGCAAGAAAATGTGTGCTGACCTATCCACCCTCCCTCTCCCCACATATAGTTATACAGGGTGCAAAATAAAAACTTTTTCATGTATTTTCCTCATTTTTTACAGTATCTCTGAAAACTTCAGAAAGTTAAGTAACCTACTCAAAAGAAAATAATTGAAACTAGAATTCATATAAATTTACATAACTTTAGAAAGAGAAAAAAACTTGTATAATTGTAAACAACAGAAAGAGTAAATAAATAGCTCAATACCTTGGAGACAGGAAGTATGAATTACGAATTTCATCTTTAAGTATTAATAGTTGTATTAATAGTTATGTGGCAATAGTTTTGGGGTAGATGTTCAAAAGAGTAATGCTATGAACTGTTATCTACTCTTGTAAAAGCAACAAAGTCTTGTTTTGAGCAAGAACTAACATCTAGGTATATATATATACATATATATATGTATATATATATATATAGCATTTCTATTTTATCAATATGCAGTTATTTTTTCACATATCTTGTGTGTGCAGTGTGGAAACAAAATTTACTGCTTAGTACTTAGTTGCATAGACATGCACAAATACATACAAAAATGCATATGCAAACTTACACATATGTACACACTAAGACATGCACTTTTTTGTGGAGATTTAATAGTGTATTTATAAATTTGGCCTAAATTTAAAAGCAAGCAGAGCATATTATATGAGAATTTAGAATATGGCGAAATTGCTTCAAGGACTACTATTTGAAACACACATAAATTATTCTCCTTGATATACTTTCCACAATATCAAAAGTTAAGAAATGTTGATAATCCTGCAGAATTTTAGTTATGTTTTGTGAACTCTAATACAGTCCCTGTACCCCTTTTCCCATCTCAATTCAAGTGCCAAAGATATATCTGCTTTTCTAAAAGTATTTAGCTTGGCAATTGAGAACCATCTACCTAACTTTCACTTGAAAGTGACTAAACTGATTAGCAATGACAAGACAAATGGCTAATGTCAAAAGAATAATCTAGTAGAATTACATAAATGCCTTCCAGTGAAAAAATATGCTTTATTTAAGTTGATATTTTGTGAACAACTATCAGTATATCGCAATAGCAATCTCTGAAAGGATACTATTAAAGATGAAGATGTAAAGTCTTCTTAGAAATCAGTTTTATGGGTGAAAATCTACTGTTTGTATTAGATGATATGAATACTAACTTGGAACCAAAACTAAACAAGATATCATCCTGAAACTGGGGACAAATATACAGAGGATGGGCACTTTCATTCCATATCGTCCTCTGAGTACCTCCAGAAGTAATTCCTGAGGGCAAAGCCAGAAGTAACCCCGGCATAGCAGGGTATGCTCCACAAATAAAATGCTAAAACAATTTAATCCTTCTCATTAGTACACCTGAATTACAAGAAAAAGCAACATTCACCTATTATTTTTTTAATTCATCAATAGTAAATTTGGAAATTGTTTTCTCTCATTTTAAACTCTTATATAGTGAAGAGTTTCAGTGTTGACTCTTGCTCCATGATGCCTAGGTACTTACTAGCTGTTCCTTTACATTAAATTTTGCCATCATGAGCCCCAGAGTAGTTATACCCTGTACTCTTAACTAGAGTTGTTGGTACTCTGCAGAGACCAACAGAATCTAACCTGTGTTTTGAAAAGCATGTATGCTAACTACTATATCCAACCAATGCAGCTAATCTTTGCTTTGAGTTTCTTCACTCAATGTCATACATATTTGACATTAAACTCTAACCTGGAATATATTCTTTTGGAAATATTTGGGATTGGTTTGTTTGAAATAAGTCTATTGCTTAAATAGTTGAAACAATCTAGTTCCTGTCAATTAAACAATAAATGTGCTTTGGTGAACCTAAGTACCTAAGTAGAATATTAAAATAGATCTCCTAAGAAATTTAATATTGGATTCCTTTAAAAGTGACTGGTAATTACACTTTTAGAACAGAGTTCTTTACATTTCAAACACTACCTTCTTTTTCTAAATATGATAGTATCAAGGGTTCTTTAAATAGCCCTCACTCAGTTTCTAATTACAGTGAAGTCTCCAACCTTCCAAGCTTTTTTTAAAAAACATTTTATTATACCACCGTGAGATATACAATTACAATGTTGTTCACGCTTGGGGTTTTGGTCACACAGTGTTCCAGCACCCCGCCCTCCAACAGTGCCCTCAGCCACCACCCATGTCCCCAATTCCCTCCCCACTCCCACATCCTGCTTAAATGGCAGGTTCTTTATCTCCTCTCCTCTCCCTCTCTCTCTCCTCCTTCTCCCACAACATTGTGGGTTGCACTATACACTTAGAAGCCATCATTTGCATTTTTTTTGTCTGTATTTAATGCTCAGTTCTATGTTAGTATCAGACCTTTAGACATTTATTCACACATGTTCCCTTCTCTATCTAAACTAACCTCTGACTCCCACACGCTTGTGGTAATTTCCACTTTCAATAAGATCACCTAGTATATTTATGTCATGCAAATAAATGCAGTCATTCTATGTCTCTCTCTTTCCTTCTGACTAATTTCACTCAACATGATTCTTTCCATATCCATCCATTTATAGGAAAATTTCATAACTTCATTTTTTCTGACAGCTGCATAGTATTCCATTGTGTAGATGTACCACAGTTTCTTTATCCAGTCATCAGTTCTCGGGCATACTGGTTGTTTCCAGGTTCTGGCTATTGTGAATAGTGCTGCTATGAAAATAAAAGTGCGGATTGTGTTTCCGCTGTGTGTTTTGGCTTTCCAGAGTATATTCCCAGGAGCAGTATGGCTGGGTCAAAGGGGAGCTCAATTTCTAGTCTTTGGAGGAATGTCCATATTGTTTTCCAGAAAGGTTGTACCAACCTTCCAAGCTTTTATCATCAAAAGTTTTTCTAAGATACACTGGATAACCTCTAAATGTGTTTTTCAATCCACAATGTGTAAGAGAAGGAAGACAGAAAGAGTGAGACAAGAGATAAAGCAGCTGCCATAGAGACAGTACTGGGGAAGGGGGAGGAATTGGGGACATTGGTTGTGTGAAATGGGCACTGATGGGGGATGAGTGCTGGACCACTGAATGACTAAAACCCAAACATGACTAAAACCCAAACATGAACATCTTTGTAATTGTATATCTCACGGTGGTATAATATTTTTTAAAAAAGTTTTGCCTAACACTCACTAGAACGAACACTAGATCACTAGACATCCCAGTTGTTCATCAATTTGCTCGAGAGGGCGCCAGTAACATTTCCATTGGACCCTATCACATGCCAGTGTAGCCCAATGGCATCTGGTTGCTTCAGGAATACAAAGAGCCTCAAACCGTTCATTCAGGGTCTTGACGAATAAGTCTGACCATCTTGTAGGTGGGAAGCCACGCGATCTTTTGATGTCCTGTGGGATCCAGTTGGTAATGGCTCTAGTCCAGCGGTCATCTCCAAATAGCATTACATGTCCAGCCCATCGGATTTTCGTGCCTTGGCAAATGAGACAGCATCTCTGATTCTGGAATAGCGGCGGAGGTCAGAGCTCCGGATTCCTTCTCTCACTTGAGTGAGGCGTGATATTCCACGCATAACTCTTTTGATTCCTCTTTGGGAGACCTGAATAGCATTCTCATCCTGCTTTTGTAGGGCCCAGGTCTCTGAGGCATATGTTAATGCAAGGAGAACAGTGGAGGTGGATCGAAGAGATGTGCCCAGAGCCGGAGGTTCTTTGTCTTTTCGCTATTTCTTCGATGCTTTTGAAGGCATTCCATGCTGCTCTCTTCCTCCTGCGCAGCTCAGGTTTTAGGTCATTCATCATGTTGACTTCTCGACCTAGGTACATATAACTGCTGCATTCAGAGATGTTTGCTCCATTAAGAGTGAATGGGGCCTCTGGAACGAAGTTCAGTTTTCATGAACATAGTTTTCTTCAGATTCAGCTGTAGACCTATCTTTCCACATTCTCGGTCAATGTCAGCCAGCATTTGTGCCAATTGGCTAATGTTGGTGTTATTAGAACGGTGTCATCAGCGAAGCAGTGGTGGTGTAGTTGCCGACCATCTATCTTCACTCCCATTCCTTCCCATTCTAATTGTCACATGATGTTCTCAAGGGTGGTGCTGAAGAGTTTTGGTGAAATGGTATCACCCTGCCAAACCCCTCTTTTGACATCAATGATCATTTCCTTGTAGAATAGTGAGATCCTGATGGTGAATCCATAATAGAGCTCACTAAGGATCTTGATGTATTGGGCTTGAATGCCCTATTTGACTAGGGCTTCAATAACCAATTGGGTCTCAACAGAATCAAAGGCTTTCTTTAAATCAATGAACGTGAGACAGAGTGGCATCTGGAACGCCCTACAAACTTCAATGAGCTTGGATACCATGTGGATATGGTCGACTGTGCTTAATCCTTTTGGAAGCCAGCTTGGTCCTTCCTCTAATGTTCTGCCAATCCTGTTTAGGATGACTTGAGTGAATAGCTTGTAGATGACGGACAACAGGCAGATGGGATGATAGTTGCCAATGTCGTGAATGTCTCCCTTCTTGAACAGTAGAACTGTCCTGCTGGTTTTCCATTGGGCGGGCACCTTGCATTCAGACAGGTAACGTGTAAAGAGCCGAGCCAGTGTATTGATGAGTACTGATGACAGTAATAAAATGTATATCTTCCCGACCGTGAAAGAACCTAACACTCATCTGATAAAAAATTAATATACAAGATATATAATGCTCTAGGTGAACGTAACAAAACCATCACAAAATGGGGAGCCTTCTCCACATTTCAACAGAAACTTCCTCAAAGAAGAAGTATAACTATCCAAAAGCCATATAAGAAGTGCTCTATATCACTAATCATCAGGAATTGCAAATGAAAACAAAAAATAGATATCATCTCACACCAAAAAAGACTGGCACTCATCAAAAACAACAGCCTGTGTTTGTGTGGACACAAGAGATAATGACCTTTATTCAATGCTAGTGGAAATGTCAAATCATCTATTATTTTTGTAATAATATGTGAGTAGTCCACAAAAAACTATGAATTGAACTTCAATATGACCTAGCAATTCTATTTCTTAGAATAAACAATGAAGAAATACTAAAATACAATGCTGAAAAGACATCTGAAATATGTTTATTTGGGCTACTCAAAATAGACAAAATTTAGAAACAATCCAAGTGCCCAAGAAAGATGACTGGATAAAGATGCATGGAATATTACTCAGTTGCAAGAAAAGATGAAATTACACAATTTGATGCTATGTTGAATTATCTACAGAGTATTATGTTGTATCAAGGCAGAGGAACAGACTTATAAAGAAATGTAGTTGGGTATAAATATGCCCAAAGGCAAAATAAATAAAAAGCAAAAGAGATGGTACTTTTATTGGAGTCTTACCACTGTAGGGTGTGCAGAAAAGGTTAGAGTAGTGATCACTATGACGTTGATAGAGGAAAGAAGTTTCTGAGTGAGGACTGAGTGTTGAAAGGAGGTCAAGTGACACACACTATATCTTATCATTAATAGTAAGTACACCACAGAGTCCAAAAGGAAAGGGAAAATGTGCCTGCCATAGAGGCTGGCTGAGAGCCAGGAAGAAAAATGGGGACATTGGAGGGAAGTGGACAGTGGTGAAATGGTTGATGTTGAAACATTGCATACATGGAATCCTACCATGGAACCCAGTATTGAATAACTTTATAACTTTGTAATTCACTGTGTTATATATGTATTATATGTATATACTATAAATTATATATACTATATATTTTATATATTTACATATAAAATATATACTATAATTTATATTTGGAAATTAAAATGAGAAGCAGTTCATTATGACTATAATTTTCAAAAAAGCTCACTTTTCAAAATCATATCAGCAACTGTATTTCCATATAAACAAATATTAAACATGAATCACTTGATGTTGATAAAAGTGCATTGAAAACTATAAATGTGATATGTCGTTTATATGGTTGTTTATAAGTAGAATTGAACTCCAGGCTGAAATAATGCTACTCTACTTTCTGATAACAGATTGACTCCCAGGCAGCAAGCAATCTCATTCCCTCAAGGTAGATAATTATACACTGAAACCCACATGAGTCTCATTAATAAGCAGGCCATGGTAATAAACAGATCCCATAACATTCTTATTAGCCTAATATAGTGGCACTTGGGGTAAAAATAATAATTCTACATTGAATACCCTGATGAGCAAGCAAGCTCATCAGGAAGATGAGTTATATGGAATAAAGCTATAAAAATCAAAATAACAAACATATGCATAATAAAATAATTATTTACCTAATTATTATTTTTCCTTATTTTTATAGATCTGAGTCATCATTCATTTTTAGTTTCTATGTTATAGTCATTTATTCAATTACTCAAAAGATTTTTACTAGCTTCTAGATAAATTGTAAAGAATTACAACCAAAATATCAATATCCAAAAGGGAAACCAAGTAGAATTTGACTAATTATAAAAATGCATATATTTAAAAAGTTCCTTTCTTCCACTAAAATGCTTGTACAGTAAAAGTGTGCTTTGAGGAGTCAGAGAAACAGTAGAGGAGGTAAAGAACTTGCTCTGCAGGCAGTTGATGCTGGTTTGAGTCAACCCCACCCTACAAAACTTATTATTTTACCTACATTATTTAATTTGTGGTCCATCACAGCTGTTAGATAAAGAATTATTTTCCTCATTTTATTGAGAAAACTGGAACTCAAGCTAAATGACCTGTAAAGTAGTCTACAGTAAAATCAAATCTTCAGAGGCTAAGCTTCTTTAGCTATTATAAAATCTACCTTATCCCTTTTTATAACATTGGGTTTTTATGTCTGTTGCCTCATCAACCTCAATATTTAAGTAATAGCATTGTCGGGGATGCCGCTGGGGTCCCCAACAGTGTCAGGACTGAAGTTCTCTTCTACTTCCGAGGACGCCGGGAGAACAGATGAAAACTCACAAGTCCAGTGCAGTTCCAAAAAAGGCTTTTAATAGTACAAAAGCTCTTCCACAGCATTCCAATATAATGAACAAACTCTAGCTCTGGTCCTAACTTAGACCAATACAAAAGAGCCTAAGTCTCCCACCAAAGAGAGGATCTCACCCTAGATGAGTCCTACCCAAAAGAAGGAATAAAAGGCCAAAGAGCAAAAGAAGAAAGCCAAAAGCCAAAAGCAGCAGGAGCCAAAAGCCAAAGCGAAAGGCCCAAGAGGACCTCAAGTCAGTCCCCTTATATAGACCAAAGTAATCCAGGGAGCGTCCTGTCAACAAAGAACTCTAAACAGAGTGTAATGCCACATCCTATTGCAGATATAAACAAAGGTAATGCCAAGGACTAATCCCGAGATTATCTCTTATGTAAAACACTGGACAGAGAGAGAGAGGGGGAGAGAGAGAGAGAGCTGATATTGATATAAAGTATCACTGTATCACTGTCTTCCCGTTCATCGTCGATTTGTTCGGCGGGCACCAGTAACATCTCCATATGACCTGTCTCATGCAAGTAGAGCCCAAGGCCACCTGCTTGCTACAGGAACATAAAGAGCCTCAAATCATCCCATCAGGTCATGGGAATGAGGTCTGTAATTGTTACTGGTATCTGGCATATCAAATACAACACGGGTAGCTTGCCAGGATCTGCCATGCAGGTAGCATACTCTTGTAGTCATCTCAAAATCCAGCACTTATTGATGAACTGCACGGCTGCTTGCGGCCGCGCGAGCCGGGCTGTGATAGGCTAGTCTGCTGGGTGGAGTTCTGATGGGGGAAGTCCGGATGTGGAAAATGGAGGTCCTCATGGAGTGGGGGTCGTCTGGCTTGTTGTGAGGCTCTGCTGGAGTGGTGGGCCAGGGCTAGAACCTGGGCTGGATTAAAAGACTGTAGCAGGGTGGATCTCGATGAGCTGGGCTGTGATATGCTGGTCTGCTGGGTGGAGTTCTGACGAGGGGAAGTCCGGATGTGGAAAATGGAGGTCCTCATGGAGTAGGGGGTCATCTGGCTTGTTGTGAGGCTCTGCTGGGGTGGCAGGCCAGGGCTAGAAACTGCCATCCCTCCCGGGCACTTCATGAGCGGCTGGGCACGGGAGAGCCAGTAGCTCTCAGTCAGTAGATATAAAGTAATACATCTTAATTTCATGAGCTTCATGTAATCTAGATGGTACTCACAAGGTCATTATTATTTGCACCAGGGTGATTCTGAGTATCTTGTTCTCATGTACTGAAAGGATCACACTCGCCTGCTTAGAGTAGTATGATCCTTCCTATAGTTTTCCTATAGTCTCAACGTAGCCAGGATGGTAGTCTCCTGGTAAATTCTAACTGTCCCACGTTGGATGCAGTCCTGCTACGCCCAGCGTAGGACAGTTAGAATTGTATAAAGAGGAGGGTATAAAGAGGAGCTGTGCCCAATCTAGAAAACATAGAAGTCTTAGTAGATGTATAAGTCAGAAGTTATTCGGTCAAGGTGACTTCTGTAATTGCCACACACTCTAGCAGTGTTTACATAGAAGAGAGGTCTCATTATAATGAACCTTGGCTTAAATAGATTAAGCAGGGAGAGGGAAAAACAACAAAACTCCAAGAATAGCTAAACCTGTCCTCCAACACAGCATTATTAGTTTTATTGCACCACTGGAAGATCTATTATTTCCTTATTTTAGTATCTCCACACAGTCTTTTTTTTTTGCTTGACTTTGGAGTACATCATGCAGTGCTCAAGTATTACTCTGGATTTTGTGTAGAGGGATCAACCCTGTTGGGACAATATACATACTGGAATTGAGCTGGGCTCAGTTTGGGGCAAGACAAACCCCATCTGTCTCCATCTGGGACCCATCTCCACACTACCTCTATGTGTTGCTCCTTTACTGTATCAAATATCAGAAGTGGTACATTATTCACCACAACTTAGATTTTATATCGTTTCTATGCATTGAAAAAATACTCAATAATTTTACCTACTAAAACTATTAACTTTGCCTACTATTAACTTTATCTATGGCTGTGAATAAATATTTCAAACACTTTTACATTTAACATTTTTTTAAAAAAAAATTATTACTGCTTTATAATACTCTGTCTAAAATTTAGCCCAAATTCATATAGGCATGGCATCGGGTCCCTCGAACACTCCTAAGAGTGATCTCTGAGCTCAGAGCCAGGATTAAGCTCTGAGCACAGCCAGGTTTGTACCAAATCAAAATTAAGTTAGATAAAAAATTTAAAATTAGGCTTGAAAGATTGCATATTCTGTAATTATCCTCCAAGAAGCATCACTATGTTATAGCAGAATGAGCTTTGATCTAGCAATACTGGATACTGTAACTTCTACAGTTGTGAGTTTCTACCTTTTGTTGGTTATCCAAAAATTAAAAGAGGGACCAGAGCACTGTAAAGTGGGTAGGGCATTTGCATTGCATGTGACCAACCTTGGTTTGATCACTGTGCAAAGTCAGGAGTAACTCCTGAATGCAAAGCAAGGAAAAACCCTTAGCATCGCTGGATGTTACCCAAAAGGCAAAAAGAAAGAAAAGAAAAAGAGAAAGAAAACCATAAAGACATAGCCATGATTAAGAATTTTTGCAAAACTACCACAAGCTTTTGATGATGGAATTTTATAAGGAAAATACTAATAAAACAAAACAATAATCTCCAACTATATTCTTAGTGCCAGATATTATGCTAATTTCTTTATTACTAAGATTATTACTGTGATACCACTAGATAGTATCAATACATTATTTTAAGGTGGATATTCTTGCTCTCAAGTTACAGAGTTTGTCTCAAAGTACTGTAGATTCCATATCCTGCCAACCCTACTCCTATCACCTTCAAGCTTTAGTCTTTAGAAATCCTGATTTAATCCTTTTGGATTTTTGCCAGTATTTTTCTGAAAGAGAACAGGTGCATGTGTGTGTGTATTTATATGTACATGTGCAAACACATATGTATGTGCTTATGTTGTATCAATGTATGTGGTGTATGAGTTGTGTGTATTTGTGAGTGTGTGTATATGTTTTATGTGTATGCATGTGTGTTTATGTGCAATTGAGTGAGCACTCAGAAACAAATGTTAGACTTATACAAAGCATATGTTCAGATGTTTAGTTATGTGCTGATAATTTGGTGATATGCATGTAAGAGCTGTAGCTTGGCTTCAGAATTTCATTTAAGACCCATTGCAAAGTGCACAATAAATTTGAAATTGGTGGGAAATATATGGATCTACCATCTTCTGGTATATTTGCCTCCAAACTTCATTAATCTCTAATTCAGAAGCAGCTTGCAGAAATTTTGTTCATTTTATTTCCTTAAATAATTTTGGTTGATTTTCTTATAATAAGATTTATAATAAATTTTGAAGAAAGTGATATTGTATTGGATTAAATTTTAATGCATATTGAAAATACTTTTATATGTATATTGTTTATTTTCTGACTATCAGTGACTCAATTGTTCTGGTATGTTATTAAATAAAAAATTGTTACAGTATAGGACTCGGAGCAGGGATTTGGGCCTCTTCGCCCTTTCCTCCACCTCCATGCCAGCTATCCTGGAAGAGAGACATGCCAGACCCACAGCTCCATCGGCAACCCCGGAAGAGATCCAGACCCAACCAACCACTACAGATCCATAGCTGTGCCGCTCAGTCCCACATAGAAACAACCCATGGAGCTGACCTCCGGTGGTTGGTAAGGCTCTCGGCCAGCCCCTGGCCGAGTCCATCATTGCTCCAAGCGTTTGCTCACACATGTGGGGGGTGGGGGCCAGGCTGGCCAGACTTGGAGCAGGGATTTGGGCTCCTCTGCCCTTTCCTCCACCTCCACCCCAGCTACCCCGGTAGAGAGACATGCTAGACCCACAGCTCCATTGGTACACGGCCGCATAGACAATCTTAAATAGCACTATATGTTAGGATAAGGTCTTTCCCAGGATCTTTGACATTTATACACTGTATACAGTACTAGGCAGGTTCTAGTTGTGACCCGCCATCCCAGTGAGCCTAGCAGGAAGCCAGAGCAACCCCCACACTATGAGGGTCAGTCATTCTCAATATCCAGACTCCTTAGCTCCTCAGAGCTCCACCCAAGAGAAAACCTGATCTTTCCCCCATTGAATTTCATCAGTAAATGCTCGAGATGAGAGCCTTCTACAGAGAGTATACCACCTACACGGCAGAGCCTGGTAAGCTACCGTGTTTTATATTTGATATGCCAGGAAAACAGTAACAATTTACGACCTCATTCCCATGACCTGAAAAAGTGGTTTGAGGCTTTTCCTGTTCCTGGAGCAAGCAAATGCCCCCGGGTACACTCGCTTGCAACAGGACTTATGAAAATGTTACTGGTGCCCGTTCGAGCAAATTGATGAACAATGGAAACACAAGTGAGTCAAGTGAAGTGATATGTTACATTATGAATTTATTCCTGTATTAAAAGAATAACCATAATGTTCTCGGGCCCGCCCAGGAGCTGCCCTGGGGTCACCAGTCATAGAATCAAGAGCCTCACAAGCAGCTGGGGAAGCTGGAACTCGGCTCGCCCCAGGCCCAGCTGCCCAGGGGGCTCCTGGGAGGACAGATGGGCTTTGGGAGTGGGCCCATCACTTCTGGGGAGGGTCCCGGAAGCAGCCGGATGAGACTCGCCCACCACACTGGCCACCACCCTCGCTGTCTGGACACTGGGACACTACCACAGGACCAGATTAACAGAGCCAGACCAGTTCGAGCCCAGGTAGGCGGCTCCCAAAAAGCGGGAATCACTGGGAATTCCTCAGATGGAGTCAGGGGCTGGCCCTTCCCCCTCCATTTTGTAGAGCCTGGTTGCCCGCCCAGGAGCTGCCCTGGGGCCACCAGCCATAGCATGAAGAGCCTCACAAGCGGCTGGGGAAGCTGGAACTTGGCTCGCCCCAGGCCCAGCTGCCAGGGGGCTCTCAGGAGGACAGATGGGCTTTGGGAGTGGGCCCATCACCTCTGGGGGGTCCCGGAAGCAGCCAGATGAGACTCCGCCCACCACACTAGCCACCACCCTCACTGTCCGGACACTGGGATACTACGGCACGACCAGATTAACAGAGCAAAACCAGTTCGGAGCCCAGGTCGCATGGCGCTTGCGGCCACGCGGTCCATTAAAATAGTGGAAACAGTAATGTCCTTTGGTGCACTGCATTCCACGATTTGCAGGAGAGTTTGGCGGGAGGGAGAGATGGAGAGGAGAGAGATGACGTACATAACCCACCAAGCGGTTGGGATGTGGGAGGTGGAAGGGAGGGGGCAGGCGTTGGTGATGGGAGATGTGTTTGGGTGGAGGGATGGGTGTTGGAACACTGTGGAGCCAGGGCTCTGCATGGGCATCTTTCAATTGTGTGTCTGAAATGGTGTAATAAAATTTGGAAAAAATTTAAAAAAAATAACCATAATGTTCTCAATATAATGCCAACTCCAAGTTTTACATACATATTCTATGCATGCTAAGAGAAATGGGTTTTCCATTTTCCACATCAGGACTTCCCTCTCGTCACAACTCCACCCAGCAGACGAGACTATCACAGCTAGGTTGCGGCCGCTAGTGGACATGCGGTTTATCTATAAATGCTTTATTTAGAGGTGACTACAGCAGTATGCCACCCGCACAGCAAGCCTGGCAAGCTGCTCGTGTAGTATTTGATATGCCAAATACCAGTAACATTTATATTAGATCATTCCCGTGACCTAATATAATGGTTTGAGGCTCTCTATGTTCCTGGAGCAAGCGGATGCCTTTGGGTTCTATTAGCATGAGACGGGACATATGGAGATATTACTGGTTCCCACTCTAGCAAATAGATGATTAACGGGAAGATAGTGATAGTGACTAAGAGAAAAACTCCAAATATAATTTTAGTGGTTAATCAAGAGCAGATATAGAATTTTAGTAATTATTATCATTATAAATTTTTATTATTATGTGTTTTAACATCTTTCCAATTTATGTAATGAATTATATTAATGATCACTGGTATTTTACCATAATATCCTGTCTCTGTTAAGTCCTACTTTCTTAATATAAATATTTTAATTTATTTTTATTATTTAAGATGTCATATTTAAATTTAATATATATAATATGAAGTTAGCTTCCACTTAATATGTTTTGTCTTCTTATTTTATCTTATTTCAAAATATTATTTATATTTTATTAATAAGTATAATAACTATAAAATATATTTATTTATGCCTCAATAATTTTCCATATAAAATGGTGATATTAATAAGAAATATATATTTTAATTGTAAATTAAATAATTATTTAATTAAACAAAACTAAAGAAAGAATTTGGTGCATTTTCTTAATTGCGACCCTAAAATTCAGCTTCTTAAAATCACTGTATCACACACATGACATCCCTTTAATGTATGTTCTGTAATCCATAGTCTGGAGGGGAAGGAAAAGAGAAAGAGAGAGAAATGGAAAGAAATAAAGAACCTGCCATGGAGGAGGGCTGGGGGAGGGGGAGGGAACCCGGGACGTTGGTGGTGGGAGATGGGCACTGGTGGTGGGATGGGTGCTGCAACACTGTATGACCAAAACCCAAATATGAACTTTTTAATTGTTTATCTTTGTAATTGTAAAAATAAAAAATTTTAAAAAATCACTGTATCACAGTATCACTGTCTTCCCGTTCATCATCGATTTGCTCGAAGCAAGCACTAGTAACATCTCCATATGTCCTGTCTCATGTAAGTAGAACCCAAGGGCACCTATTGCTCCAGGAACATAAAGAGCCACAAACCATTCCATCAGGTCATGAGAATGAGGTCTATAATTGTTACTGGTATTTGGCATATCAAATACTACACGGATAGCTTGCCAAACTCTGCCGTGCAGGTAGCATGCTCATCTCTAAATCCAGCATTTATTGATGAAATCCACGGCAGCTTGCAGCCTCGAGAGCCAGGTTGTGATAGGCAGGTCTGCTGGGTGGAGTTCTGACGAGAGGGAGTCCGGATGTGGAAAATGGAGGCCCTCATGGAGTGGGGGGGTCGTCTGGCTTGTTGCGAGGATCTGCTGGGGTGGTGGGCCAGGCCTAGAACCCGCCTTCCCTCCCAGGCGCCTCGTGAGCGGCTGGGCAAACGGAGAGCCAGTAGCAGCTCTGTCCCATGTCTATGAGTTAATAAAGACATGGTGCATTTTCTTAATTGGGACCCTAAGATTCAGCTTCTTAAAATCACTGTATTACTGTATCACTGTCTTCCCGTTCATCATCGATTTGCTCGAGTGGGCACCAGTAACATCTCCATATGTCCTGTCTCATGTAAGTAGAGCCCAAGGGCACCTGTTTGTGAGGGCAACAAAGTTTCAATCGCCTGCAGATTTAAAAAAAAATAATTATAAGACAGCTAGACCAATTTAATGTTTTATGCAATATCATATGCTTTTTTCTTCTATTGTAGTGAGGGCCAGGCGCTAGAGCGGGAGGGCCACAATGGCTAGGATGGTACCCAGGCCTGGCACAGAAAACAGATATGTTCAACTACGTGTACCACATACTGTTCCCCCCCCATCCCCTTATTCTTGATAGTAAAACACCCCCTCAATCCAGAGGGACTTTGATACTGCCTGTAAGCAGGAGATGTTTCCAGAGATATTATCACACCCCCAATCGACAAATGCTTATTTGCGCACTATTATCCACATTGGGGTACAGCACCTGAATTGAGGCCCCGGTAGCCCATTAAAAATAGGCTACATGAAAAGCTGGAGTCATAGAATAGTAGGAAAAGCACTTGCCTTGCAGCCAGCTAACTTGGGTTCAATTCCCAGCACCCCATATGGTCCCCTCAGTCTCAGATCCCATGATCCCTGTGTGGAGAGCCAGAATTAAGCCCTGAGAACTGCTGGGCATGCCTCCCATTTTTTCAGGTAGCCAACAAGCTTCATGTTCAGTAGGATGCAGAACACAAGGGATAGAAGTGGAAACAGGGTGGGTGGGAATACAGACAAGAGCAGAGGGAGGCGGTCACTTTGAGAAAAGGTGTTGATTGGAGTGTGCCAGGTGTGGAACCCCATCAGGATAGTGTCTTTTCAAAAAGGGCCTGTCATAGAGACAGGAGGGGCAGGGAGATGTGAGCAGCAGGGAAAAGGGAACACTGCTGAAGGGAAGTTGACACTTGTGATGAGTTTGGTGCTGGCACATTGTATGCCTGAAACTCAATCATGAATAACTCTGAAAATCATGGACTCATGGACCTTTAAAAAAATAAAACTTAAGGAAGCCAGAGCTATATAGTACAGAGCGTAAAGCATTTATTTGCCTTACTTCAATTCTTAAAATCATTTGGGAAAACTTTTACATTTTAGTACTTTATTTTATTTATATTAGATTTATTGTCATAGGAATGGTGTTAATATTTGCATGAACTATATAAGATAAAGGGCTAATATTCAGTATAAAGTTCAACAACAAAACATCCAATGACCCCATCAAAAATTGGGAGAGACATTTGTCTCTTCACATCAAAGAGACATATAGATTACAATAATCATATAAAAAGTTATGATTATATTTATGATTAGGGAAGTAAAAACAAAACAACATTAAGACATCATCTTATGCCAGTGATAAGGCATATATTACAAACTCTGGAAACAGCCAGTGTTGGTGTGATTGTGTTAAAAATTCATTCAGTATTGGTTGGAATGTCATATGGCTCAATCTTTGTGTAAAGCAATATGGAAATATCTCAAATAAATAGGAATAGAACTCCCATACTACTCAGTGATACCACTCTTTGGTATCTACCTCCAAGCACAGAAGCATTAATTTAAAAGATATACACACATATGTTCATTGCAACACTCATCACCATGAATATCAAAACAATCCAAATTTCCTGATTCTGAATGTGGTTAACTTCCATTTTCAGTGCATCATGGTCTGTAAAAATAGTTGATACAATTTCTATCTTTTTATTTTATTGAGGTATGTTTTGTGGCTTAGCATGTGATCTATCTTGTAGAATGTTCCGTGTGCACTGGAGAAAAATGTGTATTCAGCTTCTTTGGGATGAAAAACCCTGTATATATCAACCAACCCTCTATTTTCCATTTTTTCCTTGAGGGTCAGTATTTCCTTGGTGAGTTTCATTCTTGTCGATCTATCAAGAGTTAATAGAGCAGTGTTGAAGTCTCCGACTGCATTTATTTGCATAACATAAATATATATATATATATATATACACATATATACATGTTATGATACCAATATCCAAGGTTAGGCTGAAATGTTGATCAGGAGGTCTTGCCAAAGGTCGAAACTACCACAAATGTGTGGGAGCAGAGGTTAGGTAAGACAGAGAGAGGAACAGTGGACCAATGATTGTAGAAAGTCTATTACAATCCACAACTTGTAAGAGAGGAAAGAAAGAAAGAGAGAGAGAAAGAGAGAGAGAGAGAGAAAGAGAAAGAGAGAAAAGAGATGGAGAACCTGCCATGGAGGCAGGCTAGGGGGGGGGGAAGTGTATCGGGGACATTGGTGATGGGAGGCAGGCACTGGTGGAGGATTGGGTGCTGGAACACTGTATGGCTTTTAAACCCAAACATGAATATTTTTTGTAATTGTCAAAAATAAATTTAAAAAAATAAATTAAATTATTTTTTTTAATTTAAAAAAATCCAAATTTGCTCATGAGAAATCTATCAAATGAAGTCCTATAAGCTAGGAGGGTCTGCTACAATATAGTGAAGACATTGGAAATAGACAGCATAATTGGCAGGTCTTATAGGGAAAAAATAAGAAGTGAAGAAACTGCAGGAGAAAAATCTCCAAAAGAAGGAAATTACACTCAACATAATCTTCTCCATGCTGAAACACTGTATGACCAAAACCCAAACATGAACTTTTTAATTGCATATCTTTTTTATTTGTATGGAGATGGGCACTGGTGGAGGGACGGGTGCTGAAACACTGTATGACCAAAACCCAAACATGAACTTTTTAATTGTATATCTTTTATTTGTATATCTCATGGTGGTATAATAAAATACTTTAAAAAAAAGAAGGAAATTAATCCTCTGAAAATCTGTCATTCAGTATGCTTTCTTGGTGATTTTATCCGTCCATAGCTTGGTGAGAACATAAACTTCAACTAATGGGAAATTTCTACTTTCATTCCATTATACTAAAGAACTTTCTCTCTCTGGATACCTTTTCTCCCACCTTTTTACTAAAGAGACAAAGTTCTGGGATCTCTAGGTGAAATTGAGATCCCATGATAGTTTATGATAGAGGATGGTAGTGATGTCATAGTGAAATAATAGTGAATCCAGAATGTAGGCTTAATCCTAAGCAAAAATAAATACAATCAGCAAACTGAGACAAGACACTGACTCTTACTAGTGATAAGAGATGTCTGCATCATCTACAGCCAGGTTGGTTCTGATTTCTATCCCAAACCATGGTTCTACGTTAGGGTCCACACATAGCCATAGATTAGGTTCTTCCCTATGCAGGGTCAGATCTCCAAGGATGCCTGTCTTGGCAAGCATGACCCAGAAGATAGACGAGACATCTGGTCCAGGGGTTTCCCCACACATGTAGGGATACCCTTCGAGGGCATGAGGAGGCTGGAAACAATGTCATTTTAAAATATAAGAAATATTAACTCCCTTTTAACTTTCATTGGAAACAGATGATTGAAATAAAAATATGAGATATTACCATATATAATTTTCATATTATGTTGCTAAATAGTAGTAGAACATAAATACCTGTTCATGTCAGATTTGTCGCCAAGTCTCTGAGTCTACCTAGTATTTGTCATAAGAAAATTTAAGTTTTATTTACAACTTAATTTGCAAAGCCCTTCTTTTGTTTCATGGAATGGCTAAAACATTAATGTTTTAACCATTTATGTCTAAGTGCTCTCCTAAATTTCAAAATTCTAAGAATGAAAGTATTAAAGACTGTGCCCTATTGAATACACAACATGGAGCGAAATTGTCAAGTGTAGAAAGATTTTTAATTTTAAACATTATAGATCCTTATGACATATATAGAATTGTTCTAATACCTTGTGTTCAGCTGGGTCTAAAGAACAGTGCTACAAAGTAATTTTTGGGTAAACATTTAAACAAGTTCTATTTAGTAAAAAAGGTTCATCATGTAAATAAGAAGCTACTAGAAATGGAGGTCTACAACATGATACTGAATAAACCAAAGTTGTTAAACTGTATGTTTAACATCTATAAACTTTTAACGACACTTGTGACCTATAATCTACAGCAAATTGCGGGAATCTTATCGTGAATAAAGTAAAACATTTATTTTTCTCTCTTCTTGACACCTTCAGTATGTTAATGCTTCGTAGCAATGTCTTTTTGCTTCATGAATTCAGAAAGTAACAACTAGTAGGCACTACCTTTATTTTGTTTATTTTTCTTTCAAACATTCATTTTTATTTTTTAAGTTTTTTTATTGAATCACCATGAGGTGATTAAAAGATGTTCATGATTGGGTTTCAGTCAGACAATGATCTAGTACCCAACCCTTCACTGGTGCACATATCCCAACTCCAATGTGCCCAGTTTCCTTCCCATCACCCCCTATCTCCCCAAGCCTTCCTCTATGTTAGGCACTATCACTCTCTCTCTCTCTTTCTCTCTCTCTCCCCTCTCCTCTCCTTTTTGTGCATTATGAGTTGCAATACAAATACCAAGCAGTTATTGTATTTGTTCAGTGAGTTAAATATTTTTTCTGTAAGGTATGGCATAAGTAGCTATTTTAACTGGGTGACAGCTTTGGGGTGTGGATGTGACTACCAGGACTTCCAGAAGTAAAATGTGTGGGTGGAGATAGGCCATCCTGACTCCAACAGAAGCCTGGAGATTTCCATCAGAAAACCCACATACCTGAATTTTCAGCAGATTAATATCTCGTGAGGTTAGTCCCAAAATAGTGGAGTCTGGCCCAGGGTCTGGTAGCAATTTTGGATTGTGGGAGCAAGTATCTGTGGGGGTTGAGTCTCAGTGGGCACTGGACCAACCCATCCCCTCTTTGTGTCCGAGTTGTTTAACCTTGTGTTGGTCCTGAATTAACTGCAGCTTTTGATCTCTTTTGAGATTTGTTTTTGAGTCTCTGACGCAAGATCAGTAGAACAGCGTATATGTCAACTCTGGACTTCAATTGCATGGATGACTGCCAGGGCCTCAAGGAATATGGAGAAATGGGATAGAAAACACATCCTGACTTCGAGAAAGCCTGAAGATTTCAACCAAAAAAGTCTACATACCCAAGTTTTCAGCAGGTTAATTTCTTGGTGAAGTCCACCCGGAAACAATGGGGTCCAGTCAGAGACATGGCAGTGATTTTGGATTGTGGTAGCAAGTGGGTGCTAAGGGCTCTGTTTGGGCAGCTCCTGGGTTAATCTTCCCCATCCCATGTACCCCAAGATTATTAAGTCATGCACCATCGGAGAGGTGTGCCGTATCTTTGTGATGTCTTTCAAGATTTATGTATGAGTCTGGAGCAAGCCCAACAAATGAGCTTGTGTGGCAGAGTTAGAAGTGGTTTACAGGCATGGCTCCTGCGTACCTAAATTTCTGTTGATTTAATTCCTCTGAGAACTTGCTCCTGAGTGGCTGGAGTCCAGTGGGAGGCTTAGCAGTGACTCTGGAGTGCCTGGGAGCCAGAGGGCACCATCAGGCTGCTAGTGCTTTCGGCCCACCAGATCCAGGTGGAATAGCCGGTGGTGCTACACACTCTGGGCCCCAGTGGTGAAGGTAGTAGTGGCCTGAGCAGGACCAGGACCGGGGCGGCGTGTGTGGGGTTTCAGTCTCTCCAGGACGGGCCCTGACATCAGTCCAGCAAACCTGACTAGGTACGCATGCCCAGGTCCTCGGGTTCAGTCTCCAGCCAGTTGGTGTTCAGGGAGATTTTCCTCCATAATATGCTGCGGAAGGCATTTTTTTTGAGATGTACTTGGGTCCCGGTAAGTGTTGTGAGATGGGGGAACATGGTAGATTTTTTTTTAGTCTTGGCACTAAAACCGGGATGGGGTTAGGCACCCCCAATTAGCAGAGAGTTTGTGTGACTGCTCAGCCACCCACATAAGCCTTCAGTGGCAGATCTAGGAGTCACACAGTAGCTCCACAGCTCACTCCCATAGTCTTAGCATCAGGGACCAGCTCAGGTATTCTGCCAGGAGTGAGTTCCTAAGATGTCTAGGCCACCAATCTGGTAGCTCTTGGTGGAAACCTGGGGGTGCCACAGTGTTAGAGATGCCAGCCTAAAAACACGTCTTCTTAAATGACATTTACATTCATTTCTCGAAATTATCAATTCATTTTATTTACTTTGGCGGTGCTTTATGGGTCACATATGTCTATGCTCAGGGATTACTTCTGGCTCTGCACTCAGGAAATATTCCTGGCGGTTCTTGGGGACAATATGGTTTTCCAGAGATGAACCAGGGTTGGCTATGTGCAAGGCAAATGCCCTACCAGTTGTACTATCGCTCTGGCCCCATACCCGCTAAATTATGCAGTTGCTGTCCCATTGCAGCCCTCGGTGAGAGCTTTGAGTGTCACCATCACTCCACCTGTCCTGGCACCTGCCTCTGAACTGCTGCCATCTCGGATCCCCTAGGAACTGCCTTTAATACAGACAAGAAATCCTAAAAGCCAAGCATGGGGTACCAAAGACCTCTTCCAAGGAAACAGTCTAAACGAATCAAGCTTAACCCAATAAAAACCCACTGAAATTATAGTAGCTGCAATTATCCATGCCCTGAAACTCCCACGGAGACACTAAAAGACACACAAATGCAAGAACTGCTATAGAAAACAAGGATTATCCATATCTGTGACCACAGCCTATGCCATGCCCTCAGTGTCAAGAGGTAAAATCTGGAAATTAGAAACACTCCCAAACCAAAAGGAGATATAATAAACTCCAGCATGTCCAGCCATAGCGATGATTAGATGACATGCTTGCGGGCCACCTCTAGGCACTCTACTGACCTTAACTTAGACTGACCAGACTAAGTAACCCCATATAATAGATATAGTGAAAATTTATCAATATGAGGCCATCTCTGTCATCAGCCAATTTCCAGACTGTTTTAGCAAATAACAGGCAAAATAGAATATTTTAATAATGTTGTTTATGCAAAATAGCTAACTCAGTTTATTTTTATTTATGTATTTACTTATTTATTGCTTTTTGGGTCACACCCAGCAATGCTCAGGGGTTACTCCTGGCTCTATACTCAGAAATTACTCCTGGCGGTGCTCGGGGGGACCATAAGGGATGCCGGGTATCAAACCCGGCTGGCACAGGAAGACCGCGTGCAAGGCAAACGCCCTAACCGCTGGACTATCGCTCCTGCCCAACAGTTTTTTTTTAAATATTTTATTATACTACCATGATATACAATTACAAAGATGTTCATATTTGGGTTTTGGTCATACAGTGTTCCAGCACCCATCACACCACCATTGTCAATTTCACAACACCAATGTCCCCGATTCCCTCCCTCTCCCGTAGCCTGCCTACATGGTAGGTTATTTATCTCTTTCTCTCTCTTTCTCTCTCTTTATCTCTCTTCCTTCCCTTACACATTGTGGATTACAATATATACATTCAGAGGTTATCATGTGTATCATTTTGCCTATATTTAATGCTCAGTTCTAGGTGGTATTAGTACTTTCGATAATTGTTAGCACACTGCTCCATTCTCTGTCTTACCTAACCTCGGACTCCACATGTTTGTGATAATTTCCACCATTGACAAGAACTCCTGATCCATGTTTTGCCTGAACTTGAATATTGGTATCGGATTATGATAAATATATGTATATTCCAATTTTTTTAGTATATGTGGCTGCCAAAGTGAGCATGGGGAAGAGCTGCTACTGGCTCTCCCTGTGCCCAGCCACTCACGAGGTGCCTGGGAGGGATGGCGGCTTCTAGCCCTGGCCGACCGCCCCAGCAGAGCCTCTCAACAAGCCAGACAACGCCCCCACTCCATGATGGCCTCCATTTTCCATATCCGGACTTCACTCTCATCAGAACTCCACCCAGCAGACTAGCCAATCACAGCCCAGCTGCGCTGCCGCTTGCAGCCACAGAGTTCATCAATAAATACTGGATTTGGATTTAGAGATTATTACAAGAGTATGCTATCCACACGACAGAGCCTGGCAAGCTACCTGTGTTGTATTTGATATGCCAAATACCAGTAACAATTATAGACCTCATTTCCATGACCTGATGGAATGGTTTGAGGCTCTTTATGTTCCTGGAGCAAGTAGGTGGCCTTGGGCTCTACTTGCATGAGACAGGACATATGGAGATGTTACTGGTACCGACTCGAGCAAATCGATGATGAATGGGAAGACAGTGATACAGTGATACACACACACACACACACACACACACACACACACACACACATATATATATATATATATACGTATATATATAAATATATCATGCAACTAAAAACAGTCCTATATCTGTCTTTTCTACTGGCTAATTTCACTCAATATGATCATCTCCAAGTCCATTCATTTAAGGGAAATTTCATAATTTCATTTTTCCTAACAGCTGCATAGTATTTCATTGCGTAGATGTACCAAAGTTTCTTTATACAGTCATCAGTTCTCAAGCACTCTGGTTGTTTCCAGATTCTGGCTATTTTTTTTTTTTGCTTTTTTGGGTCACACCCAGCGATGCTCAGGGGTTACTCCTGGCTCTGCACTCAGGAATTACTCCTGGCTGTGCTCAGGGGCAGGACTTCTACTCAAATCTCTTTGATAGTCACATCCACCTGCCCACATACCAAATTCCACAGGATGGATATGTCATTCCCAACGTTCTCCTTCTGAAATCTGACATGCCATCTCATCAGTAAAGAAGGGAACAGCACCAGGCCCAGACAAAGTCAGATCCGAACACCTAAAAAATCTGCCGTCGGTACTCATCAATACACTAGCTCGGCTCTTCACACTCTACCTGTCCAAATGCAAGGTGCCCTCCCCAATGGAAAACCAGCAGGACAGTTCTACTGTTCAAGAAGGGAGACATTCACGACATCGGCAACTATTGCCCCCAAATGCCTGTTGTCCGTCATCTACAAGCTGTTTACAAGAGTCATCCTGAACAAGATTAGCAGAACACTAGATGAAGGACAACCATGCGAACAAGCAGGCTTCCGAAACGATTCAGCACAATCGACCATATCCACAAAGTAACCAAGCTCATTGAGGTTTGTAGGGAGTACAAGATGCCGCTCTGTCTCACGTTCATTGATTTACAGAAAGCCTTTGATTCTGTGGGACTGAAGCAGGCATCGAAGCCCTAGCCAAACAGGGTGTTCAAACCCAATACATCAAGATCCTTCGTGAGCTGTATTATGAATTCACCACCAGGATCTCACCATTCTACAAAGAAGTGATCATTAATGTGAAAAGAGGGGGTTCTACAGGGGTGATACCATTTCACCAAAACTCTTCAGCGCCACCCTCGAGAACATCATGCGACAATTAGAATGGGAAGGAATGGGAGTGAAGATAGATGGTCGGCAACTACACCACCTCCGCTTTTCTGATGACATCGTTCTAATAACACCAAACATTAGCCATGCAGCACAAATGCTGGCTGACTTCAACCGATAATGTGGAAAGATAGGTCTACAGTTGAATCAGAAGAAAACTATGTTATGAAAAATGAACTAGTTCCTGAGGCCCCATTCACTCTCAATGGAAGAAACATCTCTGAATACAGCAGTTATGTGTACCTTGGTCGAGAAATCAACATGATGAACGACCTAAAAACCTGAGCTGCGCCCAGGAGGAAGAGAGAGCGGCATGGAATGCCTTCAAAGGCATCAAAGAAATAGCTAAAAGTACAAAGAACATCTGGCTTCGGGCACATCTCTTTGACTCCACCATTCTCCCTGCATTAACATACGCCTCAGAGATCTAGGCCCTATGAAAGCAGGATGAGAATGCTATTCTGGTCTCCCAGAGAGGAATCAAAAGAGATATGCTTGGAATATCATGCCTCACTCATGTGAGAGAAGGAATCTGGAGTTCTTACCTCCGTCACCATTCCAGAATCAGGGACGCTGTCTCGTTTGCCAAGGCATTGATAATCAGATGGGCTGGACATGTAATGTGATTTGGAGAAAACCGCTGAACTAGAGCCATTACAGACTGGATCCCACGGAATGTCAAAAGATCACGTGGCTGTCCACCTACAAGATGGTCAGACTTCCTTGTCAAGACCCTGAAGGAACGGTTTGAAGCTCTTCATATTCCTGAATCAACCAGATGCCATTGGGCTACATTGGCACGTGATAGGGTCCAACGGAAATGTTACTGGTGCCTGCTCGAGCAAATCGATGAATACCGGGATTCAAGTGATCAAGTGATCAAGTGCTCAGGGGACCATATGGGATACCGGGGATCAAACCTGGGCCGGCATGGGCCGGCCGTGCAAGGCAAACACCCTACCTGCTGGACTATCGCTCTGGCCCCGATTCTGTCTATTCTGAAAAGTGCTGCTACGAAAATAAAAGTGCAGATGGTGTTTCCTCTGTGTGTTTTTGGTTTCCCAGGGTATATTCCCAGGAGTGGTATGGCTGGGTGAAATGGGAGTTCAATTTCTAGTCTTCGGAGGAATGTCCATATAGTTTTCCAAAAAGGCTTTACCAATTGACATTCCACACCAACAATGAATGAGAGTCCCCTTTTCCCGCATCCACACCAGCACTTGTTGTTCTTGCTCTTTTGGATATGTGCCAGTCTCTGTGGTATAATATGGTATCTCATTGTTGTTTTGATTTGCATCTCTCTGATGACTAATAATGATGAGCATTTTTTCATATGTCTTTCGGCCATTCAAACTTCTTCCTTGTCAAAGTTTCTGTTCATTTCTTCTCCCCCATTTTTTTGCTGGGATTGGTGTTTTCTTCTTGGTAAAGTTCTACCAGTGCCTGATATATCCTGGATATTAACTCCTTATAACTTGGGTATTGCGTGAATATTCTTTCCCATTCTGTGGACTGTATGTATTTTGGTCATTGTTTCTTTTGAGACAGTGACAAAAATCTTCTAAAAAGCAGAAGCTTTTTAGCTTCATGTAGTCCCATATGATAGTATTTTCTTTTAGTTGTTTTGTTAGTGGTGTTTCTTTTTTGAAGATGTCCATCGCTTTAATGTCGTGGAGGGTTTTTCCTATATTTTCTTCAATGTACTTTATGATTCAGGTCTGATATTAAGATCTTTATTCCATTTTTATCTGTTTTTTTTTGTGCATGATGTTAGACAGTGGTCCAACTTATTTTTTTTACATGTAGCTGCCCAGTTTTCCCAGTACTACTTGTTGAAGAGGCTTTCCTTGCTCCATTTCATACTTTTTGCTCCTTTATCAAAGATTAATTGTTCATGTATTTGAGGCTGGTTGTCAGGATACTTACCTCTATTTCATAGGTCCACAGGTTGGTTTTTATTCCAATACCATTCTGTTTTAATTACCACTGCTTTGCAGTAGAGTTCGAGTTGGGAAAGGTAATGCCTCCCATCTTCTTTTTTCCAAGGATTGCTTTAACTATCCGTGGGCGTTTATTATTCCATATAAATTTCAGAAGTATTTGGTCAATTTCTTTGAAGAATGTCATTGGTATCATTGGTATCCTTATAGGGATGGCATTGAATCTGTATAAAGCTCTAGGCAGTGCAGGGAAGCAAGTTCCCTTCTACCTCTGAAGCCAGCAGGGGATGGATGAAGACTCAGGAATCTGATGCAGTTTTAAAAGGCTTTACTTATCACAGGTTCAGGCATACAAATCAGCAATAGGAAAAACCGGTGCTTAGGATTCCGGCTAGAACCCCAGCCACGTGTAGGCCAAAATGGCAGCCCCCACGTGTAAAGGCCCTGTAAAGAGGGAGACAAAGACTCCTAAGAAGGGTGCAAGCTCACAAAGAGAGAGAGAGAGAGAGAGAGAGAGAGAGAGAGAGAGAGAGAGAGAGAAAGAGAGGAAGCAGGCTGGATTTATACCCCCTGCAACTCAGATCTCCCCTCTCACTGTTAAGGGAAGCAGGAAGGGTCAAATACCCTTAGGTAATTTCTATCAGCACCTCACCTAGGTCCTATTATATGCTAATGTTTTGAGCCAAGATCTGCCTGGAAATGCCTTTTATAGGGTGGAGAAAGGGGTTTCTGAGATGGCATGTCTCTGTTACAAAGACTAATACTAATGCCAGTTAAATATTTCTCCAAGCCTTCACAAGAGTCTAGTCTACTTCACGGTAGTTATGTATTTTAGTTGCCTTTGCGTTATCAGGAAGCCATGCTTGCTTGCTTAGAGGGCAAACAGCATTTCTCTCTGGTATAATTACTTAGAGATCCAACGTGGCCAGGCAAATATGCTGGTAAGATCTCAACTAGTCCCCCGATAATTGAGGTAGCATGAGAGAATTTTTATACCAGCCAGTATAGAATACATGGTCAGATAAACTTCCACATTTAGACTACCCCCTATCTACGAAGTGACCTGCAGGAGGCAATCCAGGGCAGATGCATAGGCTCTTAGAGGAGTCCTGCAACAAGGCAGTATTACCATTTTGACAACGTTGATTCTCCCGATCCATGAGCAGGGAATGTGTGTCCACTTCCTTGTGTCCTCTTTTATTTCTTGAAGATATGTTTTGTAGTTCTCTTTGTAGAGGTCCTTTACATTCTTCGTCAAACTAATTCCTAGTTATTTACTTTTCTGTGGCACAATTGTGAATGGGATCATTTTCTCTATATCTCTTTGTTCTCTTTTGTTATTTCTATAAAGGAAAGCCACCGACTTTTGGGTATTGATTTTTGTACCCTGCTACTCTACTATAAGCGTCTATTGTTTCTAGGAGCTTTTTGGTAGAGAGCTTATGGTATAATAAGCTCTTTTGGTAGAGAGAGATAGATATAATATCATATCATCAGCAAATAGTAAGAACTTGACTTCTTCCTTGCCTATCTGGATGCCCTTAATGTCCTTTTTCTTCTCTGATTGCTATGGGCAAGTACTTTCAGTACAATATTGAAAAAAAAGAGGTTAGAGGAGGCAACTTTGTCTTGTCCCCTGATATTAGGGAAAGGCTTTCAATTTTTCCCCCATTGAGAATGATATTCACTGTGGGCTTTTGTTAAAAAGACTGTGACTATATTAAGGAAGGTTCCTTCAATTCCCATTCTCTGGAGGGTTTTAATCATGAATGTGTTGGATCTTGTCAAATGATTTCTCTATTGATATGATCATTGGTTTTTATTTTTTCTCTTATTGATATGATGTATTATACTGATTGACTTGCAAATGTTGAACCATCCTTGCATTCCCAAGATGAATCCTACTCGGTCATGATGTATGATCTTTTGATGAGTCTTTGGATTCTGTTTGCTAGTACTTTGTTGAAGATCTTAGCACTGTGTTCATCATAGAGATTGGTCTGTAGTTTTTCTTTCTTTGTGTGGTCTCTCCCTGCTTTGGGTATCAGGGGTGATATGTGCCTCGTAGAATTGTTTGGGAGTGTTTCTGTTTCTGCTATTTCCTGGGAGAGCTTGAAAAAGGACTGAGAGTAGGTCCTCCTTAAAGGTTTGGTAAAATTCAAGTGGATCCATCTGTACCTGGGCTTTTTGTGTTTGGGAAGACTCTTAGTTACTGTTTTAATGTCCTCGACGGTGATAGGCCTATTCAGGTGTTGCAGGTATTCTTTTTTCAGCCATGGGAGGTTATAGGACTTCAGGAATTTATCCATTTCTTCTAGGTTCTCATGTTTCATGGCATACAGACTCTCAAACTAATCTCTGATGATCTCTATTTCTGTGGTTTCTGTTATGATCTCCCCCTTTTCATTTCTGATTCTGTTTATTTGGGTTCTCTCTTTCCCTGTCCTTACAGTCTGGCCAGTGGTTTCTCAATATTGCTCATTTTTTCAAAAGAAGCAGCTCTTGGTTTTATTAATCTTTTGGATTGCTTTTTTGGGTTTCCAGCTCATTGATTTCCTCTCTAAGATTTATTATTTCCTTCTTTCTAGTTGGTTTAGGCTACTTTTGTTATTCTTTTTCTAATGTTTTGAGCTGTGTAGTCAGGTTATTTATGTGGGCACTTTCTTCTTTCCTGATGAATGCTTGCAAAGGTATGAAATTTCCTCTTAACACTGCTTTTGCTGTGACCCACAAGTTCTGATAGGTGATGTGTTCATTTTCATTTGTTTCCAGGAATCTTTGAATTACCTGTTCAATTTCTTCCATGACCCACTGGTTGTCATGGAAGCAGTGAGCTGTTCAGTTTCCAGGTATTTGGTTTGACTTCCTGTTTCTGTGTATGGTTGACTTCCGTTTTCAGTGCATCACAGTCTGTAAAGATAGTTCACAAAATTTTTATCTGTTTTATTTCATTGAGGTTAGCTTTGTGGCTCAGCATGTGGTCTATAGTGGAAAATGTTCCATGTGCTGTGGAGAAAAATGTGTATTCAGCTTTTTTTGGCATGAAAAGCCCTGTATATATCAACTAGCTATCTTCTTTACATTTCTTCCTTCAAGGGCAGTATTTCCTTGGTGAGTTTCAGTCTTGTCCATCTATTCATAGTTGATAGAGCAGTGTTGAAGTCTCCAACCATTATTGTGCTACTGCTAATGTCTTCTTTGAGGTCTATTAGCAGTTGCTTTATGTGTTTTGCTGGCTGCCTTCGTTGGGTGCATATATGTTTATTAGTGTAATTTCTTCCTGATATACATACCCCTTAATTAATAAGAAATGGCCTTCATTGTCAGCTTCTAACCTTTTTCAGTCTGAAGTCTATATTATCTGATACTAGTATTGCTTTTTGGAGGAGTTGTTTGCATGGAGAATAGTCTTCCAGCCTTTGACTTTGAGCCTGTGTTTTCTTTGATTATTTAGATGTGTTTCTTGTAGGCAGCAGAATGTTGGATTCAGTTTTTAATCCATTTTGCCACTCTGGGTTTCTTAATTGGTGCATTTAGATCATTCACGTTGAGAGAGATTATTGTCACAGGATTTTGTGCCATCCTTCTGTTTAGAGTTCTTGTGCTCTTGGGTTTTGTCTTATTTTACAGTAGATCCTTCAATCCTTTTTAAGTTGGTTTTGAGTCCATAAAGTTCCTGAGTTGTTGCTTATCCATGAAGTTGTGTATCTTTTCTTCATATCTGAATGTGAGCCTGGCTGGGTAAAGAATTTTTTGGTAAGGACTGCAGTTCATTGAGTCTTTCACAATATTCCACCATTGTTTTGGGGCTCAGAGTGTTTCATCAAAGAAGTCTGCTATAAATCTTAGGGATGCTTCTTTGTATGTGATTTCCTTCTTTGATCATGCTGTTTTCAGTATTCTATCTCTATCTATAGTTTTTGGCATTCTAATTAGGATGTGTCTTGGAGTATTCTTATTGAGTTTTTTTTTTTTTTTTTAGTTGGTACCCTGCATGCCTCCTGAATCTGGAGGCAAGCACACTTTTTAGTTCTGGAACTCCTCAGCAATGATAGTTTTGACAGTATTTTTCTTCATCAGGGTTTTCTTCTTGCCCTTCTGGGACCCCACTGATCCGTATGTTATTCCTTTTTGCTTCATCCTGATTATCTCTTGTTGTCTGTTCATTAATTGTGAGTCTTTTTCTTTTTTTTTTTTTTTTTGCTTTTTCGGGTCACACCCAGCAATGCTCAGGGGTTTCTCCTGGCTGTGCACTCAAGAATTACTCCTGGCAGTGCTCGGGGGGACCATATGGGATGCTGGGGATAGAACCCGGGATGCAAGGCAAATTCCCTACCCGCTGGGCTATCGCTCCCAGCCCCTTTTTCCATCTTCTACTGTTGTGTAGAGAATCTTTGGAATTCGCCTTGTGTCGGGGCGCGCTCCGCGGGTCCCCCGACAGTGCTGGGAAGCGAAGTTCCCTTCTACCTCTGAAGCCGGGCGAGGAATGGATGGACACTCAGGAATTCGATGCGGTTTTAAAAAGGCTTTACTTATCACAGGTTCAGGCATACAAATCAGCAAAAGGAAAAACCCGATGCTTAGGATTCCAGGCTAGAACCCCCAGCCACGTGTAGGCCAAGATGGCGACCACCACGTGTAAAACTTCCAAGGGGAATAAATGCTCACAAGGCAAGATCCCACCGGAAGAAGAAGAAGCCCAGGAGAGCAGGAACCGGCAAGTTTATACCCCCCACCCCCCCCCACACCCGCAACTCAGACCTTCCTCCCATTGTTATGGAAAGCAGGGAGGGTCCAATGCCCTCAGGTAATCCCCTCCCCTGCATCTCACCTAGGGCCTTTACTGTGCTAATGTTTTGAGCCGGGAAGGCCTTTGAAATGTAGAGAAGGGGGTTTCTGAGATGGCATGTCACTGTACCAAAGACCAACACCAATGCCAGTTAAATATTTCTCCAAGCCTTCACAAGTCTCCTCTACTTCATTGTAGTTTTATATTTTATCAGGGAGCCATGCTTGTTTGTTTGGAAGCAAACAGCATTTCTCTCTGGTCTAATTACTTAGGTGTCCTTACGTGGCCAGGCTAATATGCTGGTAAGATCTAGCTAGTCCCACGATGATTGTGATAGCATGGGAGAATATTTATACCAGCTAGTACAGCATACATGGTCGGATAAACTGCCACATTTAGACTACCCCCTTATCTACGGAGTGATTTGCGGGGAGGCAATCCAGAGCAGATGCAGCGGCCCTTAGGAGTCCTGCAACACTAACTCTTTCTTCAGTAGTTGTTACTCTGTATTGAGGTCTTCCATGATTTTTTCATTTAATTTACCACATTTTTAATGTCTGCCATTTCTGTTTGTATTTTGGTCTACATTTTCCTCATTTCTTCTCTCATGTCCTCTTGTATTTTATTGATTTTGCATTCCATTGCTTCTTTGAGTTCCTTATGTATCCTTAACAATTCTTTCCGAAATTCCTTATCAGAGAGGTTATACAGGTTATCATTATTGCTTTGCTCATCTGGGATAGTGACTTCACTCATTGAGCTTTGATGGAATTCTGTGTTGCTTTATTATTATGACTATTGTAGGTTGCAAAATGTGTATTCCTGGGTGTCTAGATAGTATAGTTAGTAGGTGTCTGGGTTGTTTTCAGAGTTTGGGTGGGTGGCACGGTGTGTAGCGACAAATGCTCACTGGTACCTCATGTAAGATAAATAATAAGTAGTTTGTGTCCAAGCAGTTTTGAGCTTTGGGAGGTGGGTGGCTGGTTTCTTTTTTTAATTTTTTATTTTTACAATTACAAAGATATACAATTAAAAAGTTCATATTTGGGTTTTGGTCATACAGTGTTCCAGCACCCATCCCGCCACCAGTGCCCATCTCCCACCACCAACGTCCCCAGTTCCCCCCCTCCCCAGCCCTCCTCCATGGCAGGTTCTTTATTTCTTTCCCTTGTCTCTCTCTTTCTTTTTTCCTTCCCTTCCAGACTATGGATTACAGAACATACATTAAAGGGTTATCATGTGTATCTTTTTGCCTATATTTAATGCTCAGTCCTAGATTGGTATTAGTACCCTCGACAATTGTTAGCACACTGTTCCATTTCCTGTCTTACCTAGCCTCTGACTCCCACACGTTTGTGATAATTTCCACCTTTGACAAGACCTCCTGATATATGTTTCACTTGACCTTGGATATTGGTATCATAATATGTACATATATATTTATGTTATGCAAATAAATGCAGTCATTCTGTATCTGTCTCTCTCCTTCTGGCTAATTTCACTCAACATAACTTCTCCATGTCCATCCATTTATAGGCAAATTTTATAACTTCATTTTTCCTGACAGCTGCATAGTATTCGATTGTGTAGATGTACCAAAGCTTCTTTATCCAGTCATCGATTTTCGGGCACTCTGGTTGCTTCCAGATTCTGGCTATTGTGAATAATGCTGCTATGAACATAAAAGTAGGAATGGTGTTTCCGCTGCGTATTTTTGACTCCATCATCAAAGACAAATAAACTATTTAAATAAATGGACTTCTACGCTAAATGTTTCTGTAATTTGTATATTTTTAAAATTTGTCCCTCCTAGAGAGATTCAGAGACAGAGAGAGAGACAGAGAGAGAATGAGAAGAAATGGGGGTACCTGCTATTGAGGCAACCTGGGGGTGGGTGGGAGGAGGTGGGGTACATTGGTGGTGGAAATGGGGCACTGGTGGAGGGAGGGGTGCTGGAATACTGTATTACCAAGAACCAATTATGAACACCTTTGTAATTGTATGTCTCACGGTGGTATAATAAAATTTTTTTTAAAAAAATGTGTGCCTCCTAAAGGCAGACTGGTAGGTTTGAGGCAAAGATGAGGGAAGGAGAAAATTTAGGGAGGAAAACAGGCCTGGTGAAGTGACTGTTGTTAAAACAATGTACGCCTGAAACCCAGGCATGAATGACTTTGTAATTTCACTGTTACAAATAAAAAATTTAGAATATTTTGAGTGGCAAAAAGAAAACTTGGCAAATAGAAAGATAATTACAGAATGGGAAAAATATTTGCACACCATATATCTGATGAATAGTTAAATGACAAAGCTCCACCACAAACCCATATTAAAATAGGGATAGGAGACACCTTAAAAAAAGTCATACAAAATAAATGTCATATGAAAGTTTCATCATCACTCTTTATCAGGGAAATGAAAATCAAAATGACAAAGAGATCTCACCTAAGTGAGAATGGCTTACATCAAGAAGTGCTGTGGAGACATGCTGAAAAGGAACTCTCATTCACTGTTGGTAGGAACGTAAATTGTATCGGACTCTGAAAAACAAAATTAAGACCTCAAAAAGATAAAAATATAACTCCCCTATGACCAATTGATACAACTACTATATCCCACATCTGCTCACCTAAGATCATTGCAGATTTATGTACAGTAACCAAGAAAGTAACACAAAATATTGCAATAGATGAGTGGATATAGAAACTGCAGTAGAGCCAGAGAGATAGAGAGGGGGTTAGGACACTTTCCTGAGTTCTGTCCGTGAACAAAAGATGGTCCTATGATGACTTCCAGGAGTGATTCTTGATAAAACAGCTAGGAGTAAACACCAAGCATTTCCAAATATAGGCCAAACTCCTATACTTGTCAAAAAGAAACCACGAGACAGACAGAAGACAGAGTGACAGAGAGACAGAGAGGTAGAGAAGTAGGTAGGTAGGTAGGTAGGTAGGTAGGTAGGTGGGTAGGTAGGTAGGTAGGTAGGTAGGTAGGTAGGTAGGAAGGTAGGTGGGTGGGTAGGTGGGTGGGTGGGTGGGTGGGTGGGTGGGTGGGCTGGATTGGTGTATGGATGGATGGATGGGTGGATGGATGGATGGATGGATGGATGGATGGATGGGTGGGTGGGTGGATGGATGGATGGATGGATGGATGGATGGATGGATGGATGGATGGATGGATGGATGGATGGATGGATGGATGGATGGATGGATGGATGGATGGATGGATGGATGGATGGATGGATGGATGGATGGATGGATGGATGGATGGATGGATGGATGGATGGATGGATGGATGGATGGATGGATGGATGGATGGATGGATGGATTTATGGGTGGGTGGGTGGGTGGGTTGGTGGATGGATGGATGGATGGGTGGGTGGGTGGGTGGGTGGGTTGGTGGATGGATGGATGGATGGGTGGGTGGGTGGGTGGGTAGTTGGATGGATGGATGCATGCATGCATGCATGCATGCGTAGTGGAGGGTGGATGCATGCATGCATGCATGGGTTCATGGATGGGGTGTGGATGCATGCATGGATGCATGGATGCATGGATGGATTTCCTGCTACTCAGTATTATTGTATTACTATGGTATACATAGTAACTTTTCAAGAAAAAAACTATGATACACATAAATGTTTCATTACTATTTTCTTTGTCTTTCTCTATATAAGTATATATACGTATACATAGTTATATATGATTGCATTACTAGTTGGCTGTAAGAAAAAATGAGGCCTTGCCATTTGCTACAACTCAAGGAAATTAGAAGTCTTGTTAAGTAACCTGAATGCCCGAGAACATAAGACTGGCTAAAGAAACTATGGTACATCTACACAATGGAGATGTGTCTGTAGATATGCAACTGTCAAAAAAGACAAAGTAATGAAATTTACATTCAAATGGATGGACATGGAGATTATCATGCTGAGTGAAATTAGTCAAAATGTAAAGGACAGATATAGAATGACTGCATTTATTAGTGGGATATAAATATGTAGTAGTGGTCTACTGTTTGTGGGAAATGTTAACACCACACTAGAACTGAACATTGAATGTACACAAAGGGATTTAAATGATAAGCCCTAAATGTCTGTAGAGCAAACCACAATGTGTAAGAGAAAGAAAGAGAGAGAGAGAGGAAAGAGAGAGGAGAATAGATAAGAAGAGGAATAGTGAATGCTATAGAGGCAGGCTGGGGGAAGGGGAATTTGGGGATATTGGTGGTGGGAATAGGCACTGGTGGAGTGATGAGTGCTGGAACAATGTATGACTGAAACCCAATCATGAACATCTTTTTAATTGTATATCACACTGTGGTATAATCAAAAAATAAAATTTTATAAAGAAGTCAAGTTAAGAGAAATAAATCAGTTGGAAAAGATAAATGCCACTCATTAGCATATGCTGCATAAAGAAGCAATAAATAAATAGTGGATGGTGTTTGATGAAAACAGACTCTAATACTATGACTAATTGGAGTTATCACTGGAGAAGTTGGTGGAAGGGAGAAGGATGTTGTTGACTAGAAGTGAAATAAGGAACAGGGCTAAAATGTTTAGGCCCTTTATTGGTGGTGATTGTGCACTAGCTTAGTACACCAAGAGCATAAACATTAACAATATTTCAAAGCACATATAATAATTTAATTCAATTTTTAAATAAAATTTAGAAATTCTTTAAAAACGATATAGAGTCCAAGTTATTCTTGGATGTGAATTGTAATTGATTGACTGTAAATAATTTAGGCTGTAGTTTGTTTTTCATGTAAAAAACTAGAGACCAGAGGGTGAGAGCTTGACTTCAATATGGCGTACCCAGGTTTGATCCCTGGAGCCTCATATATTCTTCTGAGCATCAGTAGAGATCCCTGATCGCAGAGTCATGGGTAATCCCTGAGCACTGTCAACTGTAACCCAAAACAAAGCAAAAAAACAGCAAAACATACATACTAGACAGACAGCAGTTGGTATAATATTCTACAAGACCAATAAAACAAGCCCCCTATATCAATTCCTGTTATCAGTTTTCACTTTCTCCGTTATGATTTTCAAACCTAACTGAGTTGCTATCCTGACCTATGGCTGTCAATAGAAAGAAAGGAGGAAGAATGGCAGAGAACAGTTGATTTCCTTCTCTTGAGGTTCAAGTGAGTATAAATCCTGGTTTGCTAGCCTCAAAGTCTGCTATCTAAACATTCCGTCTACCTTAGTTTTTTCCCTAGATATTTTAATTCTTAGAATGATTCTTATCTATCCTAGAGTAAACTTAATGGATCTTTAATAAATCCTCCCAGTGTTTGTTTCAATTTTCTCATGTAAAATGGAGAATTCTCACGTCAAGCTGTGTTCAAATCGAAATGACAACTAGAAGTAGTTCATCTCTTTACCCAAGCCTGTTTGGAAACACCAAATCAAGAGAAAAAATATAGAAAAATTTCTGATAAAACAGAGTACTGAGTGTATATAAGGCCAATGAAAATATCTGATTGCCTAAGGTGATGGGAAAAGTGTTTGACTTTGCTGCCCCAGCTGGTCGCTTGGTGTATAGCCCCAAAATACTTTGGGCCTTTTCATGGCATTAAGCATCATAAGGTCACGAGATATAAAACTAACGTTTTGCTGGAGATACAGTGAGATATTGACTGTCTGGGATATGTGTGGGAAAGATCCATCAGTACTATGTAGAGTAACTTGAAAGTAGGTGAATCACATTTCTTGTAATCATTTATTTAATTATTGAACAACACTCAGACTTTTTTTTTTTTTTTTTTTTTTTTGCTTTTTGGGTCACACCCAGCGACGCTCAGGGGTTACTCCTGGCTCTGCACTCAGGAATTACTCCTGGCGGTGCTTGGGGGACCATATGGGATGCCGGGGATCAAACCTGGGCTGGCACAGGCCGGCCGCGTGCAAGGCAAATGCCCTACCCGCTGGGCTATAGCTCCGCCCCAACTCAGACTTTTTAAAAGTAAGCTATTCTGAAAAATCAAGCTAAAAATAAGTTATGTTTTGTTATTTTTAATTTTAAAAATGTGAACCAAAACCTTCTCAAAGAATGCATACAGATAACCAACAAGCACATGAAAAATTATGGTGATAAATTTATTATAAGGAAAATGCAAACTGAACTACTGTGATACCACCAGTTCACATCTTTTTTTAAATGACTTCTGGACTTCTTTTTAAAGGATAGAAACAAGTGTTGAAAGTAGTGAAAGACAAAAAAGAGCTTTCATTCACTGCTGATGAGAATGTAAATTAGTTCACTCTTTATGGAAAACAGACGGGGAATTCTCAAAGTATTCAAAATATATCTATCATATTATCTATCAACTCTACTCCTAGATATTTATCCTAAAATCATATTAACACTAATTTGAAAAAATACATAACACACATAGGTATCATTTATGATAGCCAACATTTGGAAACAACCCAAATATTCCTCAGAGATAGCTAAATAAAATGATGCGATATATACACAATAGTATTATTCAGCCATAAGAAAATATTAATTTTAGAGGGCCAGAGCAATAGTATAGCAGCTAGGATGTTTGTCTTTCATGCAGCTGACCCAGGTTTGATCTCCAGCATCCCATATGTTGGCCCCCGCAGCACTGTCAGGTGTAATTCCTGAGTGCAGAGCCAGGATTAAACCCTGTGCATCACGACTAGAAAGCAAATTATTAATTGATTAATTAATTAATTACTTGGTTGATTAATTGAAAAAAATAAAACATGGGTGTTTTTGTGCTCCAACCAAAAAAAAATTAAAAAAGGACTCAGATACATGGGGCAGAGCTGCTACCCCTCTCCCTGTGCCCAGCTGATCATGAGGCGTCCAGAAGGGAAGTTAGGTTCTAGTCCTGGCCCATCATCCCAGAAAAGCCTCACAAGAAGCCTCACAAGAAGCCAGAGGAACCCCACACCATGAGGACCCATTTTCAACATCTGGACTCCACAGCTCATCAGAGCTCCACCCAGCAGAAGAGCTGATCACAGCCCTGCTTGTCAGAATCTCACCCACAGCAGTCTATTTCAGGCCCAGGTAAGCATGATCCAGAGACTCAGATACACAGGGCAGAGCTGCTCCCAGCTTTCCCTGTGCCCAGCTGATCATGAGATGCCCAGACGGAGAGCATCCCAGCTCTGGCCTGCCATCCCAGCAGAACCTCACAAGAAGCCAGAGGAACCCCCCATACCATGAGGGCTGCCATTTTCAACATCCGGATTTCACAGCTCATAAGAGCTCCACCCAGCAGAAAAGTTGATCCTTCCCTGTTTCATCAATAAATGCACGAGATGTGATGCTACTACAAGACTATCCCACTCACACAGCAGAGCTTGGCAAGCTCCCCGTGTTGTATTTGATATGCCAAAAACCAGTAAGAATTAAAGACCTCATTCTTATGACCTTAAGGAATAGTTTGAGGGTCTTCATGGTCCTGGAGTGAGTAGATGCCCTTGGGCTACACTAGCATGTGACAGGACGTATAGAGATGTTACTGGTGCCTGCTAGAGCAAATCGATGAACAACAGGAAGACAAGTGATACAAGTGATTTTAAAAAAATGAAAGAAAAATATGAGTTGTTAATCCTGCAGCAACGTGGATAAACAGGAAGGGTTATTGTTGCAGTACACCTGCCCAGAGCCTCGGCTTCTGGCCTGGAGTTGCCTCCTGCAGGCCACTTTGTAGATAAGAGGAGGACAGTTTGAATGTGGCAGTTTATCTGACCATGTATTCTCTACTGGCTGGTATAAATATTCTCTCATGCTGCTACAATCATCATGGGACTAGCTAGATCTTACCGGTATATTTGCCTGGCTACTTTGGATCTGTAAGAAATTAGACCAGAGAGAAATGCTGTTTGCCTCCAAGCAAGCAAGCATGGCCCTCTGATAACTCAAAGGCAGATAAAATGCAAAACTACCATGAAATAAAGTCAAAACTTTTGTGAAGGCTTGGAGAAAGATTTAACTGACTATAGAGTTTTCTTTGGTACATATGCATGCCTTTGTATTCTGAGATACAGTTAGTTCATCTCAGAAACTCCTTCTCTCTACCCTGCAGAGGCATTTCCAAGGCAGATCTTGGCTGGGCAACATCAACATCTCAAAGGGCCTAGGTGAGGTCCTGGGAGAAATTACCTGAGGGCATTTGACCCTGATGGCTTTCCATAGAAGTGGGATGTCTGGGTTGCAGGAATATAAAACTAGCCTGCTTCCTCTCGCTCACACTCTCTTTTCCCCCTTTCTGCTAGCACAGCTTGACTGTCTCCTCTCTGCAGGGCCTTAGTATGTGATGGCAGCCATCTTGGCCTACATGTGGCCTGGGGCCCAGTTGGGAACCCTAAGTTTGGGATTGTTCCTATTGCTGATTTGTATACCAGAACCTGTGTTAAGTAAAGCATTTTGAAACTTCGCTGAATTCTTGAGTCTTTCTCTGTCCGGTGGCCGCCAATCCCTGGGACAGGAGATCCCTGACCCTGCTCCCAGATTTTGTGTGGGGCACCTCAGCTTTCCCCACAGGTAATGACATTAAAAGTAGTAAAATAGACATCTATGATCTCATTTATATATGGGATATAGAGAAGCAAACCTACAGGAGACCGAGAAAACCAAATGAAAACAAGCCCTTGATCTTAGGTATGAGTTGAGGTTTCCAGAGTGGAGATAAAAAGAAGGAAGGAGAGTAGCAATAGCCTGTGGAAAGATAATATGTTTTTTGGTGGAATAGCCTGTGGAAAGATAATATTTTTACTTTGGAGGTGTATATGGTGTGGTAACTGTGTTCTTAAAATGCATGAAATTACATGCCCCAAATATTAACATTTTGTAAATCGCCATTGCTAATAATGCTCTTTTTTACTCTTTTTGGTTAACACCAGACAATGTCAGGGGTTACTCCTGGCTCTGTACTCAAGAATTACTCCTGACGGTGATGAAGAATTAGTCCTGATGGGATGCCAGGGATCAAACCAGGGTTAACCATGCAAGGCAAACTCCCTACCTGCTGTGCTATCACTCCAGCCTCTTTTATTTAGAAAACAGAATATTGTGCTCGCTTTGGCAGCACATATACTAGAAAACAGAATATTAAAAACAAAAAATTACTTTATTTGTGTAAAATTTTCAAATTCAACATAAATACTTGGTTTATTATTTGAGGAAGCTATTGCATGTGGAACAAGTTTCTTTTACTAGTAAAACCTTATGTAACTGCATTAAAAGCCTTAACTTCTAACAAAATGTCCTTTTTTAATTGGAGAATTCTTGCTTTCTCAATCTAACATATTTTTCTGGATCAGCTCAACCATATATTAATAATTATATAAAAACATGTAAGTTGATTTTATAGACTTTTTTGAATCACAAGAACACAATATTTTTAAATCCTAAAATCAGCAAGTTGAGTATAATATAGGTAAACCTATAGGATATTTTAAGTAGCAAAATTATTCTAAAATCTTGAACATATATCTGGCTCTATTTTTAACTCCAAAACTTTTTGCGGCAAAAACTTAGAACTAAGTCGCACACAATTCAATTCTCAAAACTTAAATTTTGTAAAATGTCATGACATCTATTACCTGAGTCTTTTGAATAGACTCCTCTCAAAAAGGTGAAATTTTACTTTTAAAATTTAGTGTGCTAAAATAAATTTGAGGTTAACAAATATATTTTAAGATGCTTAATTAAGTTGAGCAAAAGTGATATATCCAGTAATGAGTGGGAGACTGGACAAAACTGTGACCTCTACTTTTGAAAAATTAAGGTCATTATTTAGCATCATAAACCAGAAAACATATATATAGTTTTTTATTTTAGACTGGGATATAATTACTTTGGTTCCCAGGCTGAATTTTTTTATTATACCTCCTTGAGATATACAATTACAAAGATGTTCATGTTTGGGTTTCAGTCATACAGGGTTCCAGCACCGATCCCTCCACCAGTGCCTGTTTCTCACCACCAATGTCCCCTGATTCTCTCTTCTTCCGGCCCCCTCTATGGCAGGCACTTTTGCCTCTCTTCCCAGAGTCATCTTTTATGGGAATGAAATGTCTAACTAACAGTTGTTTTTTTATCTAAATATGCTCCCAAAGTTTATTAATTCATTACATTTTATTAAATTAATTTAAATTAATTTAACAAAAAATATAGCATTCATAATACAATCTCAAGTTTGGAAATTTGTTTAAATTTTTTATTATACCACAGTGAGACATACAATTACAAAGGTGTTCATAATCGGTTCTTGGTAATACAGTATTCCAGCACCCATCCCTCCACCAGTGCCCCATTTCCACCACCAATGTACCCCACCCCCTCCCGCCCACCCCTAGGCTGCCTCAATAGCAGGTACCCCAGTTTCCTCGCTTTCTCTCTCTGTCTCTCTCTCTGCATCTCTCTTCCTCTTCTTTTTACACATTGTGGCTAGCCCTGCAGATACTTAGAGTTTATCACTTAAGTCTCTTTGTGTATATTCAATGGTGAGTTTTAATCTGCCATTACCATTTCCCACACTTAGTAAAATACTGGTATCTATTTATATCCTATTAATTAATGCAGTCATTCTATCACGATCACGATCACGATCTTCCCGTTGATCATCTATTTGCTAGAGCGGGTACCAGTAATATCTCCATATGTCCTGTCTCATGCCAGTAGAGCCAGGGGCATCGGCTTGCTACAGGAACATAAAGATCCTCAAACCATTATATTAGGTCATGGGAATTACCTAATGTAATCGTTACTGGAATTTGGCATATCATATACAACACGAGAAGCTTGCCAGGCTTGCGGCGGGAGGCAAACTCTTTTAAACACCTCCAAATAAAGCATTTATTGATGAACCGCGCTGGCCGCAAGCGGCTGCGCAAGCCGGACTGTGATGGGTTGGTCTGCTGGGTGGAGTTCTGATGAGAGGGAAATCCAAATGTGGAAAATGGTGGCGCCCGTGGAGTGAGGGTGGTGGTCTGGCTTGTTGTGAGGCTCTGCCGAGGTGGTGGGCCAGGGCTAGAACCTGCCATGCCTCCCGACTGCCTCATGAACGACTGTGCACAGGGAGAGCAAGGAACAGAGTCTCTCAGACATGGGGCAGAGTCATTCTATATCTGTCCTTTTCCTTCTGACTAATTTCACTCAGCATGATAGTCTCCATGTTCATCCATTTCCAGGTAAATTTCATAATTTCATCTTTTCTGACAGCTGCATAGTATTCCATAGTGTAGATGAACCACAGTTTCCTTAGCCAGTCCTCTGTTCTAGGGCATTTAGGTTGTTTCTAGATTCTAGCTATAGTGAATAGCGCAGAGATGAATAAAGAAGTACACAGTGTTTCTGCTATGTGGTTTTCGGTCTCTAGGGTATATTCCCAGGAGTGCTATTGCTGGATCAAATGTGAGCTCAATATCTAGCTTTCCGAGGAATGCCCATATTGTTTTCCAAAAGGGCTGGACCAGTCGGCACTCCCACCAACAGTGGATGAGAGTCCCTTTTTTTCCCCACATCCATGCCAGCACCGGTTGTTCTTGCTGTTTTGGATGTGTGCCAGTCTCTGTGGGGTGAGATGGTACCTCATTGTTGGATTAAAGATGAAGAGCACTTTTCATATGCCTTTTGACCATTGGAATTTCTTCTTTTTGGAAGCTTCTGTTCATTTCTTCTCCCCCATTTTTTGATGGGGTTGGCTGTTTTTTTCTTGTGAAGGGCTACCAGAGCCTGATATATCCTGGATATTAACCCCTTGTCAGATGGGTATTGTGTGAATATCCTTTCCCACTCTGTGGATTGTCTTTGCATCTTGGTCACCGTTTCTTTTGAGGTGCAGAAGCTTTTCAATTTTATATAATCCCATTTGTTTATCTTTGCTTCCATGTGCTTGGTCAGTGGTGTGTCAAGTTTGGAAAATGTTAACATGATTTTATATATATATATATAAATATATATATATATGTCATGGAAAACTAGTCACCAAATATTTTAAGAAATAAAGCATGTTACTTATATATTTCCAAGAAAGGAGAAATAGTATCATAGATAAAAATGTAAAACATTTCATTGCTCTGACGTTTGTATTGTCTTTTTATTAGCACTTTTTTAAGTAATGTGTGAGTGCTTATAAAGCAAGTACTATAATGACCAACGAAAATTTTATCTACACTGTGGGACTAAACGACTGTAAGTAAATTTGCTTTTATTGTTCTGTATCTATAGGTAGAGCACAAAAAAATAATAATCTAGATTAATCATAGTGTTTAAGGCTATATTATAGGATGAATATAGTGCATGTAACATGCGTATTTGCTACTCAGAACAATTTTAAATTGTTTCATATTTAATAAAATATATTTATTAAAAGGAGAACCATTAATTTTCAACCTATGCAGTCTAATTTCTTATATTGCTTACACACAACAATATATATATATATATAATTCATCAAAATACTCTTAAAAATATTCTAGTTTCTTTCTTGTCAGTTTTACTGAGTTCTGATCGTACACTATCTGATTACACTGTTGTCAGTAGCAGTGCTTTTGTGGTCAGATTCCCTTTGTTCTATTATTAAACCTTGAGCCAATGCTTCTCAAACTTTTTTTCCAGTTGTGGTTTCCTTCTAACTATAGTACTTACCTGTGGCCTACCTATTCTATTGAAGAATGCCCTAGTCTCATAGCCCATAGTTCCCTGTATACACAATATTCTGCTCTGGCCTTTTTGAAATGATCTGTACCCAAATGGGGCTATTTGACTACCCAATGTTGCCTTGAACAACATGTATTTGACACTTTTCAGCCTTTGGATAATTGTTTACTTTGTCCTTTTACTTTAAAAAAAATTCTTAGCTTCTTGAGGGTAATAGTAACACCTAGATTAGTATTAAGAATCACAATTTAACTGGAGTTACTATTTGAAGAGTATATCTTCAGAGATATACATAGAGATGACAAATATACATAGAGATAGTACATAGAGATGAAAGTATTTTTAAGAAAGATGACTCTAAGTAGATTCAAAGCAATATATATCAAACGACAACATAGAAAGGATGTTTATAATGAAGACATGAAAATAATTAATGAGAGATTGAAGAAGACAGCACTTAAAAGTCAAAGAACAGCACGATACCCTCTGTACCATCTCTCAGGTCCCTAAATGAGGCTTTTTAGTAGACTATTTTGTTTTTCATATTAACTACTGATAATGTAATCAGTCAAAAGAAGAGGGACAGACTCAGAATGATCTCTCTCATACATGAGATATAAATAGCAATAAAAGTAGAATAACAAATGCCCAAAAGTGACAGAAACTGAGAACTGGTTTCCAGTAGGAATCTTATGGTGGGATAAATACCAGGGGACACTGGGGCAACAGTGAAGGGAAGGAAAGCAGAATTACTGAGGGAAGGTATGGTGCTCAGATATTTCATGTCTGAAAGCTTACTAATAACAGTTTTGTAAACCATGGTGTATAATATAAAGTAAAAAAATATTTTTTTAATTTTTTTTTCTTTTTTGGGTCACACCCGGCAATGCTCAGGGGTTACTCCTGGCTCTGCACTCAGGAATCACTCCTGGCGGTGCTCGGGGGACCATATGGGATGCCGGGGATCGAACCCATGCTGGCATGGGCTGGCCGCGTGGAAGGCAAACGCCCTACCCACTGGGCTATCGCTCCGGCCCCTGAAGTAAAAAAATTTAAACAACCAAAAAAAATTCAAGAGTACACATGAAATAAATAACCTGCCTTAGAGGTGGGCTGGGGGAGGGAGAGGGAATGGGGGACATTGGTGGTGGGAGATGGGCACTGGTGGATGGATGGGTGCTGGAACACTGTATGACCAAAACCCAAATATGAACATCTTTGCAATTGTATATTTCACGCTGGTATAATAAAATACTTATAAAAAAAGACACTTGCAAAAAAAAAGAAAAATAGAAATGGAAATAGAAGAAACAGCACATTTTTAAGTTAGAAGAGGACTAAGTCTCATAGCAGAAAACATGATATGGTCCAATGCAGAGTGGTAGGTAATGCAAGAAAAGGAAATAATGTATTAGAAAGAAAAGATGATGTTGGGCAATAGTGCATTGAGATGATAAACTTATCCTAGGGTAGGAATATCTCTTCTGAATAAAAGTAGAAATTCTAATGAAGAACGAACAGATATAAAGAACAGAAATCCTAGTAAAGATAGAGATATCCTTTAATAATACATGGAGACTATGTTTTAAGAGTTGATGATTTTAAAAACAGATGAGAGAGGCTTGTTCTTCAAGCCGGTGTTCTTCCTTGACATGTGTCTTGCCTGCTTGTCTCTATGTCTCTTTCCTTGCTTGATCTTTTGAGTTCATGTTCTCTTTGAATATATATTCTTTCATTCCTTCCCCACTCACATCTTTGTAAGTAAGTTTCATTTAATAAAAACTATTTTCGCTACCTGGGCTGAAGTGATAGTACAAAGGATAAGAGGATTTACCTTGCAAGCAGCCAACTCAAGTTTGATCCTCAGCATCCCATATGGTCCCCTGAGTCCTGCCAGGAACGTTCCCAAACAAAACAAACCAAATAAAAAAAATCTTGCTTCACTAAAAAACCTAAAAGGAAATGAGACTTTTTAATGTATGAAGAAATCAAGTTAGTTTGTGTTTCTAAAGTTACAGAAATTTCCAAGATAATTGTCAAAATGTAGTGAGGAAGGAAAAGCATTCTTAGGGAAAAAAGTATGTAGTTGATCAAAATGAAGCTGGCTAATGTAAATTTATAGTGAACTTTTACATATATTGTTAAGCACATGCTTAAACACCACTGTCCAGTATGGCACATAATATAACATAGGATTACTTGAAGTTAGGTTAAGAATGATTAAACTAGTTCTGTAGATGTTATGTAAGGTAAAGGGGTAATAAGTTTTACAATGCTAATAGTTTCAGTGAATGACTATGATAAATATTCCAGTCAAGCAAAAATAGAGCAGTAAATTATGCAAATGAGGAGGCTGAAGTTCACAGTAAGTATTAGAGTTGGATTATACCAAAGTGAAAGAAATGAAAGAATTTAGATTACAAGTTATAAATCAGAAAATGTAAATCCATTTGTCTTTTTTGTAAAGGTAAGGAAAAGTTCAACAGGGCAGAATTTAAAAAGTCAGTCACACTGAATTACAAAACACAAAATCACTTGATTCAACCTTTCTCTGGTGATGGAACTCCCTGAAGTGTGCTTGTTAAATCCATAAAATCAAAGTTGGCTCCTTTACAGCCTGATACATTTCCTTAGAAAATGGCTTATCTATAGGGAATGTATTAGTCTATTTTTGGTGTGTATATCTATATGGAAGCTGTAAAAATAGAGTAAGTAAAAACATGGAGAATTTTGACACAAATTTTATTTTGAGGATTAGGGATAGTTCAGGTGGCAGCACTCACATGTAGCATGTTGAAGGCCATAGCTTAATCCATGACACGACATAGTGTCCTGTGAACCTATAGGAGTAGACTCAACCTTGCAACCAGCAGTTCCTGATTTAGCTCCTCCAGAAGGCGCCAGTAATGTCTCCATTCATTGGGAATAAGGTTCATTATTGTTACTGTTTTTGGTATATTGAATACACCACATGTAGCATGCCAGGCTCTGCCATGGCTCTGGCTTCATCCCAGGGGGCCCACTCTTTTTCATCAACCATGGAGGGCCCCGGGACAGAGTCCTGGGTGCAGACAAGCCTATCTCCTGCCTGCCATCCACCGGCGCAGCCGGGTACTGCAGCAACACCTGCAACACCTCAAGGGGCAGGACTTAGCTCCTATAAAATTTTATTTGTAGGATCAGGGAGACAGTATAAAGAATAAGCTACCTTTTCAGGTCAGGTACCATTCCCAGTACAAGAAATCCTGAGTACAGCAGGGAGTGGCTGCTGTAAAAACAATCATTTCGATAAAATAAAAGTAAAAACAATTATTTCGATAAATAAAAACTCATTTAAAGGAGTATAAAACTGCCTTCGGTGATTTCTCCATATGTCCAAAAATAACCTATTAGCTCCAAATTGCAATTTAAATTTTAATATACCTGAGTGAAGTGAAACAGCAAAAATTGGGGCCAGAGAGATAGCACAGCAGGGAGGGTGTTTGCCTTGCATGCAGCATACCCGAGTTAGATCCCCTGCATCCCATATGATCTCCGGAGCATTGCCAGGAGTAATTCCTGAGCCAAGAGCCAGGAGTAACCCCTGAGTATCGCCAGGTGTGCCCCCAAAAGAAAGAAAAACGTAGCAAAAATCTCCTGCAAATGAAGTAGAAGATATTACTGCTTAGATTTAAACAGTCTCTAAGGCCTTGATCACTTGATCATTTGACATCCCATTATTTGTCGATTTGTTCAAGCAGGGACCAGTAACTTTTCCATTTGTCCCTATCATGTGCCAGTGTAGCTCAATAGCATCTGTTTGCTCCAGGAATACCAAGAGCCTCAAACTGTTCTTTCATGGTCTTGACAAAGAAGTCTGACCATCTTGTAGGTAGGCAGTCATATGATCTTTTTATGTCCCATGGGATCTAGTCGGTAATGACTCTAGTCCAGCAGTCATCTCCAAGTCACATTACATGTCCAGCCCATCTGATTTTCAATACCTTGGCAAAGGAGACAGCATCCATGACTCTCAATCATCAGTGGAGGTCGGAACTCCGGATTCCCTTCTCTCACTTGAGTGAGGCATGATATTCCAAGCATAGCTCTTTCGATTCCTCTCTGGGAGACCCGAATAGCATTCTCATCCTGCTTTCCTAGGGCCCAGGTCTCTGAGGCGTATGTTAATGCAGAGAGGACAGTGGAATCTAAGAGATGTGCCTGGAGCCATAGGTTCTTTGTACTTTTAGCTATTTCTTCAATGCTCTTGAAGGCATTCCACGCTGCTCGCTTCCTCCTGCACAGATCAGGTGCTAGGTGGTTCATCATGTTGAATTCACGACTAGGTACACATACTTGCTGCAGTTAGAGTTGTTTGTTCTGTTGAGAGTGAATGGAGCATCTGGAACTAGTTCTTTTTTCATGAACATTGTTTTGTTGAAATTCAGCTATAGACCTATCTTACCACATTCATGGTTGAAGTCAGTAAGCATTTGTGCCATTTGGCTAATGTTCGGTGTTATTAGAATGATGTCATCAGCAAAGAAGAAATGGTGTAGTAAGGTGTATAATGGTGTAATATTGCTTTGCATGGAAGCATTTGTTTTGGAGTGTTTGATTTCAATTATATGGAAAAACAGCATGTATTTTGGAAAGTGTGTCAAAGCAATGAAAGCTTCTTAATAACAGAAATGGTCTTATTGGAAATTTTCTGACATAGTGAAGCATTTTAATTATGTCAACTTTTCTTAGGCAGAACCCAGTCATTGTTAAATATAGACACTTTATCTTTTAATTCAGTGATAATTCCAGTCCTTTTAAAACTATATTTTTTCATAATTCTAACAATAAAAGGTAGATTGCTGAATTAAGATTACTTAAAAAGAATATTTCTTTATCTTTTCTATTGCATTTTTACAGCAAAGAACATTTAACACAGTTATCTTTGGTGAATTATACAAAATTAGTATTTTACCATTCCAGAAGTCACACACATTTTGGTCTCCATTCAAGATACTTGAGAGCAGCATGAAATTAAATTCTTAGTAATAGAAGACTACTTCAAAATGGTGGGGAATCCAGAAAAAAAAGATAGGCTTGAACAAATTGCATGAAATAACAACTTAGAACAAATTACATAAAATAATTTAATAAACAACCAGCATGATATTTTGGTGATGTAATCTTGAAAAAAGTAATTTTGGTAGAGAGAAGATATACACAGAAAAGCTTAAGTCTAATGAACTTAGTGAAGAGCCTTAAACTTAATATTCCACTAATAAAAATTGGATTCCACCTCAAATATTGAGCAGTAAGAATCTACTATGAAAATCAAAAATTAAGCTGAAGAATTAAAAGTTTATTAGTTCCAAAACTAAAGATCTAGACTCATTTAATAGTACAACAAATACTGTTTTAGTGTCTTGTACACTTCAAACACCATGGTGCTCCGGAGCTACAAATTTAATAATCCATGGATTCTATATTTAACTGTCTCATAGTTTAGTAAGAGAGAAAGAAAAAGAAAAAATATAATTTAGGGTCACGGAGAAAGCTGAGCAGGCTGACTCTTTGCATGCAAAAGGTCTGGCGTTTGATCTATGGCACCTCATGGTCTTGCAGTCATTGCCAGGGACGATCACCAAGTGTATAGCCAGAAGAAACCCTTGGGCACCGCTGGGTATAACCCCCCAAACAAATATATCTACATATATAAAAATATATACCTATAAATGTATGTTACATATAGGCATGCAATTTAAATGTCTATTAGGAATCTAATTTATTTTATTTTTTTTCTATTTAGGCTAATTTTTACATGTAAAATATACACAGTGATAGTAAATGCCAGATATCTATGAGACAATGCTGTGTGGAAATTGCCACCTTAGACTTTAATTGCTAACAATCTGGGCTCAAATCCCAGTGTCACTGGTAACCAGTTGTAATTTACTTTAACTTCTCATCTAAATTGTTATGATAATATCTATTTCGCAGTTGCTGTAATGAAGGTTAAATGGGGAAATGCATTCAACACACATGCTAGATTGCATATGGCATTTCATAGTCCCTTGATAAATGTTGTCATTATTTAAAATAGAGGCAGCAGTAAAAAAGTACTAGGCTTACATTCACACAAAAAATCTTGGGCCCTTTTTAAGAGAATTTTTTTCAAGATTAGAGGCTTAGCCCATAAATCTCTACCTCACATTGAATTCTCTCATTTTTCGTTTCTTTGTATTGTAAAATAAACATGGATGGGTGATGATGCATTTCCTGTATCTACTTCTGCTAGTTATGGAGCATAGAGAAGTCCAGAATTAGAGGTTGGGTAAGAAAAACACCCAGGAGTGAACCTCAGCTTTATCTGCTGTTGAGTTACATGACATACTGTTGGTAAGTCTGTTGGATAAAAGAGTATATCAAAGTAGATATTGGCCAAATAAAGGTATAATGAGTATGATAATGGCCAGAATAAGCAAAGATATCAGCTGTTTAAAACAAGACCATATATTTCTCTTGATCACTTGACATCCTGTTTTTCATCCATTTGCTTGAGCGGGCACCAGTAATAATTCCATTTGACCCTATCACGTGCCAGTGTAGCCCAATGGCATCTGGTTGTTTCAGGAATGCGAAGAGCCTCAAACCATTTGCATAGGGTCTTGACAAGAAAGTCTGACCATCTTGTAGGTGGGTGGCCACTTGACCTATTGATACCCCGTGGGATCCAGTCGGTAATGGCTCTGGTCCAGCAGTCCTCTCCAATTCGCATTACATGTTTGATTTCCGATGCTACAGTTATTAACCCTGAGGTTTTCTATTTAGTTTGATTATGCATTATAATCAAATGCAAATACTGGCATAGTATTTGAACAAATACTATGCCAGATTTGTTCAAATCAAACAGTAGTTTTTTATGAAAAGGAACAATTTCTCCCTTGATTTATGATTAAGATCTCAAATGAGCTTGCTTTATAACGCAACAGCTACAAGGGATACAATTCATACTGCAGAGTTTTCATAGTCTTAGTTTTTTTTTTAAAATCTAGATTTTTTTCTGCCATCTTTGGAAAAAAATATTGTGCTTAAAATGAACAAAATCTGTTATTCCAGAGTTATTCTATAAGATCTATAATAAATAGTAAAGACTGATCTAGGCTCAGTTTTCTGGACAGAGTTTTAAATGTTATTCCCCCTACTTCCATATTATTTCAGGAATCAGTATAGGGGAATTGTGGAAGTGAGTTCAACTATGAGTTAGTGAGGACTCAGCTACCACTACATTAGGAGACAAGCAGAAAAATGCATGAAGTCTGACATAGAAAAGTAAGACCAGACCTTGGACTAAGACTGAGATGAAAAATGGCAGCTGCAGGTCTTTTTTAAATTACTGTCTGACCTGTGTTGCACAAATTATACTTATGCAATGACGGCTGCTAGTATTAGACCAACAGGGTGAGGGAGGGTATAGGAATTGGTTGAGTCAAGGAGGTATGTAAATAATGAACTCTATGATCAAAAGCACAAGTATTCGGGGTGTTTTTATAGTTATTAATATAATTTTCACATCTTTTCATGCTAATGGGTTGAAAGAAAAAATTATATCCAAGGCAGGAGAAACCTGTAGTTTGACGCTGGACAGAAAATGGAGAAAACTTGAAGGTTGGCAGAAGATTGCCCTGAATTATGAGATACTTTGGTTTTCTCCTGTAAAAGTTTTGCTGGTGCCACAGGGTATGATAGTGTTTTAGATAAAATTATGGAGTTCATTCTATTTACGTGCATATTGGGTCCACTTAAAGTATTTGGAGATTAAATTGTGGGTGATTTGTGTTTGAATTGGCCTCCTGGATTTACTCGGGTATATTAATTAGTACTAACTGATTGTCAATGAAAAGACTAGGAAAGACAGATTAGGTCTCACTTTGGAGCTGTAACACAGATCCAGAAATTCATAGAATGTTTGAAATTTTATTTAAGGCTCATGTGGCTCGCCCTGGTAATAGAAAAACTGGTGGATTCTGGGGTAAAGACTGACATCCTCACAGCAGAGGAAGTGAGTTAATAATTGGAACAAACAAACAAAATCAGGGGCCATAGAGATAGCACAGCTGGTAGGGTGTTTGCCTTGCAAGCAGACAATCTGGGTTCAATCACCAGCACTCCATATGGTCCCCGAGCACCACCAGGAGTAATTCCTGAGTGTAGAGCCAGGAGTAATCCCTGAGCATCACCGGGTGTGACCCAAAAAGCAAAAAAAATAAAAAAAATTAAAAAATCTGGGAAATCTGAGGAGCTAGCCTTTTTTTAAAGGCTAAGCTAACCCTAGCCTTTTTCATGAATGAGTCAAAAAATAGAGCTATCATAGTCAGGCCAGGGAATTATACAGGATTCAGGTGGGTGTCTAGCATGTGCTATGACCTGGATTCAGTGCCAATACCACATGATCACCCAAGAATCTCCAGATGCCTGGAGTTTTTTTACCCCAGACAGGCATGTTTTTCAGGTAATCCCTGAGCAGTGCAGCATTGCCTGGCCCTTACATTCAATCACCTGTAGGTTTGCTCAGAATATCTGGTAGTGACCTTAGGTTTAATGAGCACCTTCTCCTATGACAGAGTAAAGTGAGCTAAGGGATTTTAAACATTGAGATCTAATACTATGAACTCTAATAATAGAAATGTAGGAAGGCAATAGAGGTCCTGAAAACATGGGCAGAGCAAAATAGTTACCATGTTAACTCATATTGTGTAAAAATGTTCAGATATTAGACTCAAATATAAATAAATAAATAAATAAATAAATAAATAAATAAATAAATAAAAGGCAATATAGTTTTATTATATTGACTTCAATGGTATCTTCAGTGATTTATCTGCACCCCATTTGCAAGGGTAATAACCACAAATATAAACAAATGGATTACAAGAAACCAAAAAGCTACTGAACAATAAATTACACTACAATTTTCAAGAAGAAAACACAACTTATTCTAGGAGTGAAAATACTTGCCCTCCACACATTTTATGAAATGCTAATATCCACGATATATAACAAATTTGCAAACTTCAACAGCAAAAGCTAAAATAACCACTGGAGGGGGAAACGCCTCCACTCCCCCACAGGTGTGTGTGTGATTCTTGCGTCTCCGCGGACCCCAAGCTGCCCCAGGGAAGAGCGGAAACTCCATCAATGGGAACCAAGGCAAACTGCCTTGGTTTCAACCCGACCAACCCTTGGGCCCTTCACTTCTGGGAAACGCCTCCACTCCCCACAGGTGTGTTTGAGTGTGATTCTTGGCGCCTCGCTGCGGACCCAGGGAAGAGCGGAAACTCCATCAACGGGAAACAAGGCAAACTGCCTTGGTTTCACCCCGACACACCCTTGTGCCCTGCGCTTCTGGGAACATCCCAAAACTCAAAACTGACCCTCTCACTACTTACCTTGCATGAGGTACCAGTGAACCTTGGTCCCTACATCCTTGCCACCCAACCAAACTCTGCAAAAGACCAGACACCTACTAACTATACTATCTAGTCACCCAAGAACTCACATTTGCAACCTACAATAGTCATAATGGTAAAGCAACGCAAAAATTCCATTAAGATCTGTGAGTGAAGTCACTGGTCCAGATGAGTCTAGCAATACCAAGGAGTTGTATATCCTCTCTGAAAAAGAATTTCGGAAAGAACTGTTAAGGATTCAAAAGGAATTCAAAAAAGCAATGGAATGCAAAATCAATAAAATACAAGAGGACATGAGAGAAGAAGTGAGGAAAATGCAAAGGGAAATGACAAATATTAAAAATGAGGTGAATGAAATAAAAAACACAGTGGAAGGCCATCATAGCAGAATAATAGCTACTGAAGAAAGAATTAGTGATCTCGAAGACGAGTTCCAAAGATTCTCTACACAACACCAGAAGATAGAAAAAAGGCTCACAGTTACCGAACAGACAACAAGAGATAATCGGGATGAAGCCAGAAGAAACAACATACGGATCATTGGGGTCCCAGAAGGGCAAGAAGAAAACCCTGATGAAGAAGAAACTGTCAATGCCATAATTGCTGAAAAGTTCCCGAACTAAAGAATGCTTGCCTCAAGATCCAAGAGGCCCGTAGGATACCAGCTAAAAAGAAACCCCAACAAGAATACTCCAAGACACATCTTAATAAAAATGACAAAAACTATAGATAGGGATAGAATAGTGAAAGCAGCAAGATCAAAGAAGGAAATCACATGCAAAGGAACATCTCTAAGATTTACAGCAGACTTCTCTGATGAAACACTCTGAGCCCAAAAACAATGGTGGGATATTGCGAAAAGGCTCAATGAACTGCAGACTTCACGAAGAATTCTTTATCCGGCCAAGCTCAGATTCAGATATGAAGGAAGGATACACAACTTCATGGATAAGCAACAACTCAGAAACTTCATGGACTCAAAACCAACTTTAAAAGAAGGACTGAAGGGACTACTGTAATGCGACCAAACCCATAAGCACAACAAACACAAAAAGAAAGATGGCACAAAATCCAATGACAATAATCTCTCTCAATGTCAATGGTCTAAATGCACCAATGAAGAGACACAGAGTGACAAAATGGATTAAAAAATTGAACCCAACATTCTGCTGTCTACAATAAACGCATCTGAATAATCAGAACAAACAGACTCAGAGTCAAAGGTTGGAAGACCATTCTCCATGCAAACAACTCCTCCAAAAGGCTGGTGTGGCCATATTAGTATCAGATAATATAGACTTCAGGCTGAAAAAGGTTAGAAGGGACAACGAAGGCCACTTATTATTGATAAGGGGTATGTACACCAGGAAGAAATTACACTACTAAACATATATGCACCCAATGAGGGGCCTGCAAAATAATTAAAACAACTGCTAAGAGACCTCAAAGAAGACATTAACAGTAGCACAATAATAGTTGGAGACTTCAACACTGCTCTATCAACGATGGATAGATCACAAGACTGAAACTCACCAAGGAAATATTGGCCCTGAAGGAAGAAATGGAAGAAAGAGAGCTAGTGGATATATACAGAGCTTTTCATGCCAAAAAAACTGAATACACATTTTTTCTCTAGTGCACATGGAACATTCTCCAAGATAGACCACATGCTCAGCCACAAAGCATACCTCAATAAGATAAAAAGATAGAAATTGTGTCAGCTATCTTTTAAGACCATGATGCACTGAAAATGGAAGTTAACCGTACAGAGAAACAGGGAGTCAAACCAAACACCTGGAAACTGAACAGCTCACTCCTGAACAACAAATGGGTCATAGAAGAAATCAAGCAGGAAATCCAAAGATTTCTGGAAACAAATGAAAATGAAGACACCAATTATAAGAACTTGTGGGACACGGCAAAAGCCGTGTTAAGAGGGAAGTTTATAGCTCTGCAAGCATTCATCAGGAAACAAGAAAGGGCCCACATAAATAACCTGACTACACAGCTGAAGGCATTAAAAAAAAGAAGAACAAAAGGAGCCCAACCCAGGCAGAAAAAAAGGAAATAATAAAACTTAGAGAGGAAATCAATGAGTTGGAAACCAAAAAAACAATCCAAAAGATTAATGAAACCAAGAGCTGGTTTTTTGAAAAAATAAACAAGATTGACAAACCACTGGCAAGACTTGTAAGGACAGGGAAAGAGAAAACCCAAATAAACAGAATCAGAAATAAAAAGGGTGATATCACAACAGAAACCACAGAAATCCAAAAGATCATCAGAGATTACTTTGAGAGCCGTATGCCGTGAAACATGAGAATCTAGAAGAAATGGATCAATTCCTGAAGTCCTATAACCTCTCACGGCTGAAACAAGAAGACCTGCAATACCTGAATAAGCCTATCACCATCGAGGAAATAGAAACAGTAATTAAAAAGTCTGCCCAAACACAAAAGCCCAGGTCCAGACGGATTCACTAGTGAACTCTACCAAACCTTTAAGGAGGACCTACTGCCAGTCCTTTTCAAGCTCTTCCAGGAAATAGAAGAAACAGAAACACTCCCAAACAGCTTCTACGAGGCACATATCACCCTGATACCCAAAGCAGGGAGAGACAACACAAAGAAAGAAAACTACAGACCAATATCCCTGATGAACACGGATGCTAAGATCTTCAACAAAATACTAGCAAACAGAATGCAAAGAATCATCAAGAAGATATACATCATGATCAAGTAGGATTCATCCCGGGAATGCAAGGATGGTTCAATATTCGCAAGTCAATCAACATAATACATCATATCAATAAAAGAAAAAATAAAAACCATATGATCCTTTCAATAGACGCAGAAAAAGCATTTGACAAGATCCAGCACCCGTTCATGATTAAAACGCTCCAGAAAATGGGAATTGAAGGGACTTTCCTCAAGATAGTTACAGCCATCTACCAAAAGCCCACAGCAAGCATCATTCAAAATGGGGAAAAGTTGAAAGCCTTCCCCCCTGAGATCAGGGACAAGACAAGGTTGCCCACTCTCACCTCTTTTTATTCAATATAGTACTGGAAATACTTGCCATAGCAATCAGAGAAGAAAAGGACATCAAGGGCATCCAGATAGGCAAGGAAGAAGTCAAGCTATCATTATTTGCAGATGACATGATATTATACCTAGAGAACCCTAAACTCTCTACCAAAAAACTCCTAGAAACAATAGACGCATATAGTAGAGTGGCAGGATACAAAATCAACACCCAAAAGTCGGTGGCTTTCCTATATACAAATAACGAAAGAGAAGAAAGGGATATTAAGGAAACAATTCCATTCACAATTGTGCCACAGAAAATCAAATACCTAGGAATCAACTTACCCAAGTGTGTAAAGGACCTGTACAAAGAAAACTACAAGACACTGCTCCAAGAGATAAAAGAGGACACAAGGAAATGGAAACACATTCCCTGTTCATGGATGGGGGGGAATCAACATTGTCAAAATGGTAATACTCCCTAGAGCTCTATACAGATTCAATGCAGTCCCTATGAGGATACCGATGACATTCTTCAAAGAAATTGACCAAACGCTCCTGAAATTTGTATGGAACAATAAACCCCCAAGGATAGCTAAAGCAATCCTCAGGAAAAAGAAGATGGGCGGCATCACCTTTCCCAACTTCAAACTGTACTACAAGGCAGTAGTAATTAAAACAGCATGGTATTGGAATAAAAACAGACCTGTGGACCTATGGAATAGAATTGAGTATCCTGACGCCCAACCTCAAACACATGATCATTTAATCTTTGATAAAGGTGCAATGAGTCTAAAATTGAGTAAGGAAAGCCTCTTCAACAAGTGGTGTTGGGAAAACTGGGCAGCGACATGTAAAAAAATGAATTTGGACCTGTGTCTAACACCATGCACAAAAATCAGATCAAAATGGATTAAAGATCTCAATATCAGACTTGAATCCATAAAGTACAATGAAGAAAATATAGGAAAAACCCTCCACGGCATTGAAGTTAAAGGCATCTTCAAGGGTGAAACATCACTAACAAAGCAACTAGAAGAAAGGATAAACATATGGGACTACATGAAACTAAAGAGCTTCTGCACCTCAAAAGAAACAGTGACTAAGATACAAAAGCAGTCCACAGAATGGGAAAGAATATTCACCCAATACCCATCTGATAAGGGGTTAATATCCAGGATATATCAGGCACTGGTAGAACTTTACAAGAAGAAAACAAACAACCCCATCAAAAAATGGGGGAGAAGAAATGAACAGAAACTTCAGCAAGGAAGAAATTCGAATGGCCAAAAAACATGAAAAAATGCTCATCATCACTAATCATCAGAGAGATGCAAATCAAAACAACAATGAGATACCACTTTACACCACAGAGACTGGCACATATTCAAAAGAGCAAGAACAACAAGTGCTGGCGTGGATGTGGGGAAAAGGGGACACTCATCCATTGTTGGTGGGAATGCCGGCTGGTACAGCCTTTCTGGAAAACAATATGGGCTTTCCTCCAAAGACTAGAAATTGAACTCCCATTTGTCCCAGCCATACCACTCCTGGGAATCTACTCTGGGAAACCAAAAATACGCAGCGGAAACACCATCCCTACTTTTATGTTCATAGCAGCATTATTCACAATAGCTAGAATCTGGAAGCAACCAGAGTGCCCGAAAAATCGATGACTGGATAAAGAAGCTTTGGTACATCTACACAATGGAATACTATGCAGCTGTTAGGAAAAATGAAGTTATAAAATTTGCCTATAAATGGATGGACATGGAGAAGATTATGTTGAGCGAAATTAGCCAGAAGGAGAGAGACAGATACAGAATGACTGCATTTATTTGCATGGCATAAATATATATGTACATATTATGATACCAATATCCAAGGTCAAGTGAAACATATATCGGGAGGTCTTGTCAAAGGTGGAAATTATCACAAACGTGTGGGAGTCAGAGGTTAGGTAAGACAGAAAATGGAACAGGGTGCTAATAATTGTCGAGGGTACTAATGCCAACCTAGAACTGAGCATTAAATAGAGGCAAAAGGATACACATGACAACCTTTTAATGTATGTTCTGTAATCCATAGTCTGGAAGGGAAGGAAAAGAGAAAGAGAGAGAAAGGGAAAGAAATAAAGAACCTGCCATGGAGGTGGGCTGGGGAAGTGGGAGGGAACCGGGGACGTTGGTGGTGGGAGATGGGCACTGGTGGAGGGACGGGTGCTGGAACACTGTATGACCAAAACCCAAACATGAACTTTTTAATTGTATATCTTTTTTATTTGTATATCTCATGGTGGTATAATAAAATACTTAAAAAAAAATAAATAAAAATAAAATAACCACTGGATAGACACTTTTTTATAACAAAAGAAGACAAACAGTCAATAACTTTTTTTTTCTTTTTTGGGTCACACCCTGCAATGCTCAGGGGTTACTCCTGGTTCTGCACTCAGGAATTACTCCTGGCGGTGCTCGGAGGACCATATGGGATGCCGGGATCAAACCCGGGCTGGCATGGGCCAGCCACGTGCAAGGAAAACGCTCTACCCCCTGGACTATCTCTCCAGCCCCTAAACAAATAGTCAATAGGCCTGAGAAAAATACTCCAGTATCACTTATTAAAAGAAAATTACAATCACAACTAGAAGATACTATATCAAACCTGTGAGATTATAAAAAGGTTATAAACAAGTGCTGATGGAATTGTGTAGAAAAAAAAAACAACTCATTTGATTTTGATAAGGGATATTGGTTAAACTTCTATAGAAAAAGAGAGATTTCTCAGCAAATTAAATATAGAACTATCGGGCCGGGCGATAGCCCAGCGGGTATGGCGTTGCTTGCTGCGTGGCCGGCCTATGCCGGCCCGGGTCGATCTCCCCGGCATCCCATATGGTTCCCCGAGCACCGCCAGGAGAAATTCCTGAGCAAAGAGCCAGGAGTAACCCTTGAGCATAGCTGGGTGTTACCCAAAAAGAAAAAATAAGAACTATCATATGGACCAATAATTCCATTCATAGGTTTCTATGAGAAACAGTTCCACTCATATATTTAGACAGGAATCTAATCGTTCTATAGTTATCAAATAGTTCAAAAGTGAAGTTAACTTACAATGTTTTTTTTTAATAGTAGAGATGCTAGTTTTAAAAATTAAGAATTGGACTGGAAATTTAGTACAGCAGGTAAGGTGATTGCAATAGCCTACCTGAGTTGAATGCCCACAACATATATGGTTCCCTGAGCCCTGTTAGAACTTAATCCTGATTACAAAAAATAGAGTAAACCCTAGGCACAGCTAGGTGTGGCCCAAAATACCCCTCCCCTCCAAAAAATGAGAATATAAAAGGAATGATCTAAAGGAGAAAAAGAAGAAAATAATATCACCGTAGGCATTGATTTTCCACAGCCTGAAGACTTCATCTATGTGGAATTCTACTAAGACATAAAATGAAACACACTGACATCTCACCTAAATTTAGTAGCAAGAAGAATAATGGGCTGAAATTTCAGTGTTACAGTGGAATGGGCAGTAGGCTTGTGTTTGAAGACAATATTACTAGATAGCTTTCTGTGGCATTAACATATAGGACAGAAAGAATGAAAGAATAAATAATAACAAGAACATAGTATGGAAATATGAGGAAATATGATGGCATTCAGGTAGAGCATGTAAAATATAATAAGAGAAATGTTAACTACCACATCACTAAGATTCTTAGATTCCTGCTTCTCTCTGTGAAAATAATTGCAGTAATTGCTATTTTGCAAGCAAATGTCTCCTTTTTTTATTTCAGGATGGCATACACTGCAAGAAAATCAGGCCATCATTTGTAAAGTGTTTGATGGGAATGCTTAATAAATGCTAATATTTAGAAATTTTAATCCCTCATTCTTGCATATCAAAATTATTTTGATAGGAAAAGAGAATTGGTAAGTCTTCATGTGCAGATTTTTATATGGATTTAGTGAAATCCATATATTTTCATGTATCATCTATTAGTTTGATTATTTATTATATTTTGTCATAAACTTTTCCAATGACCTCATTCTCATACAACAATTAATCATTATGAACACAGGCTAAAAAATTAGAAGCCATGGCAAACTTGCTTTTCCCATTCAATTTGATTAAAGAGCTTTATGTCTGAGATGCATTGTGGAAAAAAAAAGTTTAGAATACCTAAATCAAAGACCAACTGGGCACATCTCACAGGAAGTTTTAGGAAAACAATAATCCTTAATGTGAAATGTCTTCATTAGAGAGTGACAAGGTTATCTATCTCTGGTCACTATCTATGTCCTTTAAAGATTACAGTGTTCTTAAGATAGAAACTAAATAGCTAATAATGTCGTCATGATTTATTTTCTTACTTAGAGCCACTACCATATTCTAGTAAGCAGTAAGAGACTTCTTTCTTGAAATTGATTTCTTACAAGCCCATCAAGCTTTCAGACATAATTAGGATCATTCAAATATTGATAATGTCAGTAATAGGGCAATGTAGATTTGCTTTATTTAAGTTACAATAGAATAACTTTTATGGCATTTGATTGTCCTATGGCAAATTTTCAAAACAGAATGATTCCATTGAGAATATGACGTCTTAAGTAGTCATTTCAAATAGTTGCTTCAGAATTTCCCCCTCCCCTTTGTCAATAAAGAGCTACAAATAACAGTCTTTTTTCAGATTGTGCATAGAATTCTTACTAGTATGACTTTGCATTGATTGCTTTTTTGTCGTTGCTTTTGTTTTTGAGCCACACCTGACTATGCTACAGGCTTGCTCCTGGCTCTACACTCAAAGATCACTCATGGCTGGATTCAGGGGACATACAGGGTGCCATAAATCAAACCAGGTCAGCTGCTTACAAGAAAGCATCTTGCCTGCTGTGTTATCTCTCTGGTCCCTTGCATTGGTTGTATTTTAAAATTATAACAGTTTTAATGCTTATGGGAGGTGGGAGGGGGTCAGATGATTTCATAACTGATATTTTTTCTTATTATACTCTTAATAGTTTGAATATTAAAACTCTTTTGACATTTAATCCTGGAATAAATTTTCTTCCCCTAATATATTGTCTAACTGATATTTGTATATTTAAAATTTTTTTTCAAACAAAGCAATTCCTAGGTCCACTCGTAGTGATACTAAGCCAACCTTCCAGCAGTTCATTGTAAGGGCTTAAAGGTAGAGTCTGCTCAAGTCCTATGGTACCAAGAACCACCACAATCACCAAGGTGATTGTGGGAGCTACCATGGCCATTCCTGATGGTGTTAGGTGGTACCAGAATCAAACTAAGGTTAGGAATATCACCCCTATACTATCCTTTGCTACTCCATATTTTAGATTCATCATTCACAAGCATACATCTTTTATGACCTCACTTAAACACAGACAAAACAGAGAACACAAAATATGATAATAATATGTTCTCTTTTAGGAATTATAAAGTGAACCTACCCAGAATTAATAATCATGATATTGCTCTCTTAGGATTGATAGGACAAATTTGTGTAAAGTAATGTGGCTTAATTGAATGTAGACAAAAGGATATACATGATAAACTCTAAATGTATTTATTGCAAGCCACAATGTGTAAGAGAAGAGAGAGAAAGAGAGAGAGAGAAAGAGAGAGAGAAGAGGCAAAGGTAAAGGACAGAAGCAGACTGAGGGAGGGGGGGGGAATTGGGGACATTGGTGGTGGGAAATGGGCACTGGTGGAAGGATGGGGTTTGGAACACTGTATAATTGAAACCCAATCATGAACAGTTTTGGAATTACATATCTCACAGTTATATAATAAAATATACATTTTATTATATTATAATAATATAATAAAATATTTTTAAATAAAGTAATGCGACTTAATGAAACAGATTTTCTCTGTTTGTGGTATACCATAAACGTGTGGGAGTCATAGGCTAGGTAAGACGGAGTAGGGAACAGTGTGCTGACAATCATTGAAAATGATGATACCATCCGAGAACTGAGCTTTGAATATAGGCAAAAAGATATACATGATAACCTCTAAATATATGTATTACAATCCACAATGTGTAAGAAAGGGAAGCAAGGAGAGACAGAGACAGAGACAGAGAGAGAGAGGAAAGAGAGAAAAGAGAGAGAAAGGAGATAACAAACTTTCCATGGAGGCAGGATGCGGATGTGGGAGGGAATTGGGGACGTTGGTGGTGGGAAATGGGCACTGGTGGAGGGATGGGTGCTGGAACACTGTATGACCGAAACTCAAACATGAACTTCTTGTAATTGTTTATCTCACGGTGGTATAATAAAATATTTTTTAAATAAAATAAAAAATAGAAACAGATTTTCTGACTCAAAATTCTGGAGACCAGAAGACCCACATCAAGATGTTTTTAGAGTTGTGTCTTCACCTAAGTTTCTAAAGGATACATGTGCTTCCTGGTTGCTTTTAGCTTTGGAAGTTGTGATCTTGGAGTGTTTTGGTTTTCCCCAACTTCTATATTAACAACATTCTCCTCGTTGCTGAATTTAAATCACTTTGGGGCTGTATCAAGAGTACAGCAGATGGGGGCCGGAGCGATAGCCCAGTGGGTAGGGCGTTTGTCTTGCATGCGGCCGGCCTGTGCCAGTCTGGGTTCGATCCTCGGCATCCCATATGGTCCCCCGAGCACAGCCAGGAGTAATTCCTGAGTTCAGAGCCAGGAGTAACCCCTGAGCACAGCATGGTGTGACACAAAAAGCAAAAAAAAAAAAAGTACAGCAGATAGGGTTCTTGCCTTGTACATGGTTGACCTGGATTCAATCCTTAGCATTCTATATAGTCCCTGAACCCCCAGAAGAGATCCCTGAGCACAGAGTCAGGAGTTATCCTTGTATACTACCAAGTATGAACCAGAAAATTGAGATAAATAAACATCATTCATGTAAGTAATCTAGTCATTAGATAGGCCTATCCCTTTCCAATGTAATCTTAACTTGATTACATCTGGATTTACTTCCAAAGAAGATCAAATTCACTAGTACTGGGATTCAGAACTTGAACTCTTATTTTGCATGTCATAAGTCAATACACAACAACCAGCTGTACTTCAGTTTTAAAATCTGATTTTAAACTATCAGAACAAAGTGTTACATTAATAATTTTGTAAGATAGTCACAAAACATTAGTTACTTTACTTATGATTTGGTTTTTGTTGGACTTTTTTTGAGGGTATGAGATAGGATTATATCCAAGAGTGCTCAGGGGTAACCATTGACTAGCTCTGTGTTCAGGAATAAATTTTTGCTGACAAAATTTTAGGCTTTTATTTTTATTTTTCTTATTATTTTTAGCTTAAGTTCAAACCTAGTGATGTTCAGAAGCTAGCCCTGGCTCTGTGCTGAGGAATGAGTCCTAGAGATCACTCCTTTGTCGTCAGAAGACCAATGCAGTGCTAGGGATTCCAACCAGAGTCAGCCACACGCAAGGCAAGTGACGTATGTCCTATATTATCTCCCCATCCAGAAACAGAAGTTTCTTTAATATTAAAACTGGTTTTATTCTTATGAAAGGAAATAACATTATGACACAGTAAATTTTCCATCATGTTACACAACATCAATACAAACCTTGGATACTATTTTAATCTTTCCTTGTATATAATTTAAAAGTGAATATATAGTATATGGACAATGTAACTAACATTTAAATTTTATATTTAATGAAAAGCATTTTAAGAGTATTTCTTTGTATCATACAAAATTTAACCATGAGCCAATGCTTTAAAGCTTTGGCACAATAAACTATAAATTTTATCCCAACATCTGTTAAAAGCAGAATGTATCTAACTATATTTATAAAATCTATTTACAAAGAACTCCATATAATTTATAAATTTATAAACAGCATATTTTAAAAGCAAGAGAAGATATTAGGATGTAGGGAAGGTATATAAATATAACTGTAGAGAGAATACTGACAAAAATGTAAATGAAATTACTTTGAATCTTTCTTCTGATGGGCTCTAATTGCTCTGATCTTTCTGGCAACCAATGGAAAGAAGGAAACAACCTATATGGTGACTTTTTTCATTGAATCACCATGAGATAATAGTTACAAAGCTGTTCATGATTAGGCTTCAGTCATAGAATGATCCTATATCCATCCCTTCACCAGTGTACCCTCCACCGATGAACAGTTTCCCTGGTTCTACCCTACAACCTGCCCCACTATTCTCCTCTCCAGCCTGTCTCTGTGGCAGGCACTTTTTTCTATATCTTTTTATTCTATATCTCTTTCTCTTTCCTTCTGGGCTTTATGATTTGCAATACAAGTACTGAGAGTTTAACATGTATATCTCATTATCTACTCTGAAAGTAGTTCACTCAGTTCTCCAGAGTGATCATTCCCAATTATCATTGTCATAGTGGCCCCTTCTCTATCCTAACTGACCTTTTCCCATGAGGTAGCACATTCAAAATCAGTTATTCAGAAAATATACACTTATTTATGTTCATGAGATTCAAAAATAAGTTTCACTAATCATAAATTTAGGGAATATAGCCTAATTATCAGTTGTAATAAATAATAAGCAACAGAAAAAGTTCAGCCTAGAAATGACAGACTTTTGAGATAAAAGGTTTAAACAGTTATTTTAGACTGTAACTGTTATAAGGGGACATGAGGGATTACAATCTAGTCCTATCAGGTGCACTTGATAGAGAGGTAGATGATCAGCAATAAAGTAAAATACTTTTCAATGGATGTGCAATATTGAGAAGGAAAAAGTAAATTAAACTTTAATCAAGGATCTCAATAAATCTTTTGATTAATCCTGAGGAATTCTGCACTTGTGATCATTATATTTTATATCTAATATAAAGTTAGTTATGGAAATACTACCAGCCTGGCTTGTCAGAAACCCAGCCTACAAGGACCCACCCAGCAGAGACCCCCGCTTAGAGGAGAGTATTTCAAGCCCAGGAATGCTTGAGCCTAAGACACAGGTACACCTGGCAGAGTAGAAACCAGCTTTCCTCGTTGAACCCCCTGCATTCCATGGACCATGAGAGCAACTTCCAACCCGAGTCCACCATCCCGATGGAGCCTCGGAGGAGCCCAGAGAAACCCCCACACCTTGTTGGCAGCAATCTTCACAATCCACACTCTGCAGCTGGTAAGATCTCCCCCCAGCATATTAATCCAGTCTCAGCCCACAGATTAATCCAGTCTCCAGCCCGGCTTGTCAGAAACCCAGCCTACAAGGACCCACCCTGCAGAGACCCACCCTTCATAGGAGAGTATTTCAAGCCCAGGAATGTTTGAGCCTAAGACACAGGTACACCCGGCAGAGCAGAGACCAGCTTTCCCCGTTGGCGCGCCTCACAATTTACCTCCAAATTACCATAAATATTCTACCCACCCTTCTGAGAGAGCCCCACAAAGTAATGAGAATATAGCGCCCACATGGCAGAGCCTGGCAGGCTGTCCGATGCGTGTTCGATATGCCAAATCCAGTAACAAAAATGTTTATTTTCCTTTACACGAAAGAGCCCTTAATACGGCAGCAGTAAGAAAGGAGAACAAGCAGTGCCTGATAAAATTTCACGGCCGTCCTAGGCTGCCAAAACGAAGAAGGACTAAAATGACTGACTTTCAATGCACATACCCTGGCATCGGAAGCATATATTGAGGATCTGATGGTGCAAGTGCAAAAGATCAAGTATGACATCATTGGTCTGACTGAGAAGAGGAGGCGTCAGTCGCCTCATGCTATATTTGACACAGGAGAAGAATTGTTCCTCGGAACATGTGACAAAAAGAGCGGTCAGTGGCGTTGGTGTCCTTGTCAACACAAACATGGCTGTCAACATTGGTTCATTTGAATGCGTAATAAACCGAATAGGATGATTACACTTGAGGAGATGTGGCCCACTGCCAGCAATTTCTATCTTCATTGTCTATGCACCAACATCCACATACAAAGAAGATGAAATTGAGAAATTCTACATGGAATTGGAGGAATTCTATAAAAAAGATCACACCTTCTACAAGAACATAGTCGGTGATTTTAATGCCAAGATAGGACCGAGAAGATCAGCTGAAGAGCTCCACATCGGGACCCATGGCCTAGGAATGGAATGAACAGGGTGAGAGACTATCTGAGTTCATCATGTCCACCAAGACTATTCATGGGAACTCACAGTTTCAGAATGCTGAAGCTAAATGTTGGACATGGGAATCTCCTGGCGGACAGGTCCACAATGAAATTGACCACATCATCTTCAATTGATGGTTTTGTCTGACTGATGTTGCTGTCGTCCCCAAATTCCAAACAGGATCGGACCACAGTCTCCTTCGTGCAAAATTCTACTTCCCCATAGGGGGAGAAAAATCTGCAAAGTTTAAGAAGAGAACTCCAAGAACGACCACCAACTGGGAACTCTTTGGCACCATTGCAGCAACATGGGAAGATACCATCATTGACGACATCAATGAAGAATACAACCGACTGGTTCAGCACCTCCATGATTGTGCGAAGAATGCCGAGAGAGAGAAAGAAACAAAAGGACGCTTGTCTTCGGGAAACTCTTGAGCTCATTCGCCAACGTGGCAAGGCGCGAGCCTCAGGAGACCAAATGCTAACGTCCAAGCTTGCTAAACAGTGCAGAGAAGCGATAAAAGAAGACCTCAAAGTCAGAAGAGCAGAAATACTGGAAGATGCAGCAGAGGCTGAGAAAAGCATGCACACCACCCGCCTGTCCTTCGCCAACTATAAGACCAAGATGACTGCCCTCTGGCGCCTTGATGGATCTATCACATCTTCCAGAAAGGCAATGGAGAAGGTTATCCATGACTTCTACTCAAATCTCTTTGATAGCCACATCCACCTGCCCACATACCAAATTCCACAGGATGGATATGTCATTCTCAAAGTTCTCCCTTCTGAAATCTGACATGCCATCTCGTTGGTAAAGAAGGGAACAGCACCAGGCCCAGACAAATTCAGAGCTGAACACCTGAAGAATCTGCCGTCGGTACTCATCAATACACTAGCTCGGCTCTTCACACGCTACCTGTCCAAATGCAAGGTTCCCTCCCAATGGAAAACCAGCAGGACAGTTCTACCGTTCCAGAAGGAAGACATTCACGGCATCGGCAACTATCACCCGTTCTGCCTCTTGTCTGTCATCTACAAGCTGTTTACACGAGTCATCTTGAACAGGATTAGCAGAACACTATATGAAGGACAACCATGAGAGCAAGCAGGTTTCCGGAAAGGATTCAGAACAATAGACCATATCCACACAGTAACCAAGCTCATTGAGGTTTGTAGGGAGTACAAGATGCTGCTCTGTCTCACGTTCATTGATTTACAGAAAGCCTTTGATTCTGTGGAGACTGAAGCAGTCATTGAAGCCCTAGTTAAACAGGGGCGTTCAAACCCAATACATAGATCCTTCGTGAGCTGTATTACGGGGATTCACCACCAGGATCTCACCATTCTACAAAGAAGTGATCATTGATGTCAAAAGAGGGGTTAGACAGGGGGATACCATTTCACCAAAACTCTTCTGCGCCACCCTTGAGAACATCATGAGACAATTAGAATGGGATGGAATGGGAGTGAAGATAGATGGTCGGCAACTACACCACCTCCGCTTCACTGATGACATCGTTCTAATAACACCAAACATTAGCCAAGCAGCACTAATGCTGGCTGACTTTGACCGAGAATGTGGAAAGATAGGTCTACAGCTGAATCTGAAGAAAACTATGTTCATGAAAAATGAACTAGTTCCTGAGGCCTCATTCACTCTCAATGGAACAAACATCTCTGAATGCAGCAGATATGTGTACCTAGGTCGAGAAGTCAACATGATGATTTACCTAAAACCTGAGCTGCGCAGGAGGAAGAGAGCAGCATGGAATGCCTTCAAAAGCATCGAAGAAATAGTTAAAAGGACAAAGAACCTCCGGCTCCAGGCACATCTCTTCAACTCCACCATTCTCCCTCCATTAACATACGCCTCAGCGACCTGGGCCCTACGAAAGCAGGATGAGAATGCTATTCAGGTCTCCCAGAGAGGAATCAAAAGAGCTATGCTTGGAATATCACGTCTCACTCAAGTGATTGAAGGAATCCAGAGTTCTGACCTCCGTCGCTATTCCAGAATCAGGGGCGCTTTCTCGTTTGCCAAGGCTTGGCAAACGAAAATCAGATGGGCTGGACATGTAATGCGATTTGGAGAGAACCACTGGACTAGAGCCATTACCGACTGGATCCCACAGGATGTCAAAAGATCACGTGGCCGCCCAACTACAAGATGGTCAGATTTCCTTGTTAAGACCCTGAAGGAACGGTTTGAGGCTCTTCATATTCCTCAATCAACCAGATGCCATTGGGCTACATTGGCACGTGATAGGGTCCAATGGAAATGTTACTGGCTCCCGCTCGAGCAAATCCATGAATAACGGGATTCAAGTGATCATGACAATCACTTTATTACAATTCCCATGTACAATGAGATGAATAGTAACTACTCAAGTTAACATAACTCTTAATAGAGTAGGTACTTAAAACAAAATCTTTCTGGATCTAAATATTCTTTTTGATCAGTTGCTGAAATATTTTTCTTGATAACCACAAAATTAAATACTATTCCTTTAAAACAGACCAAGAATGATTGTGCAGAGTCTGCTAGTCAAGCAGGTATTCTAAAATTCCAAATTCTGTCAGATCTAAGCACAGATAATGAAGTGACTACTAAAACACATTTTTGCGAGGAAAATCCTCTGGTAAAATAAGAAAATAAAGTGAGAAGACAGGCAGCTGAGTCAAAGTCATCAATCTAAAATGTTAGAAAGCTTTAGAGCAATTTTTCCTGTCTAGTAGTTATCTCCAGTTCTACTCATTCAGTCCTTAATTCTTAGGGTCCAGGAATGACATCTAGAGATTAGCAAGGCCACATGAAATGTGGGATGGTAAACACCACAGATACTATCGGGAAACTAAAACAAAGGCAAAAATGAAGTAAAAGTACATAGGTAAACAGCTTTAGCTATGGTAAATTTAACAGTTGTGAAGGCTGTTCTCAAAGAACAAAGAAGTGCAATTTCCATTACATGATTTTGCTTCAACACAGGCAGCTTGTATCCAAAGTTCCACAACCTCTTTTCCTGGTGACTGCTTATCTCACCCTTCCTGTTCGGAAGGATTGCTGTGTTAACAGTGGTCAGTCACTGAGGTAGCAAATGCTGAGGATTCCTTCGGAGCAGATCTGCAGAGAATGCGCCCTTTAAACTCTGAGAGAGGGAAGAGGCGATCTGTCAGTGCTCAGTGACTACTCCTCACAATATCCAGGGGCTCACTGCCAAGCCGCACAGTTGCAAAACATGCCCTCCAGCTCTTTGAGCTCTCTTCCAGGTCCTTCACCAAGGCAGGCTGACCCTGACCCTGAACCCGGTGTTAGTAGACATCAGGGAAGATGCCCTTGAGATGAGCCTCCTTCCAGCCACACACTCAGTGGCAGACTGTCTACTGACTGGCTACACTTGCACCAGCAGGGTACAAACCACAGCAATCTTGCTGGCTTTAGTAGCTTCTTCTGGGAAGAGAGTGATAAGCTCCTCTAGATTGACCTTTCAGTGACATCCATCTTTAGCCTGTGATGTCTGTCCTCTGTCTCATGCTGCAAGCAAAGAAGAAACCTTATTGTGTTCAATGTCTTGAAAGAAAGACATTGTCTAGAGGCATCTTTCTCCATTTAAACTGGTGAAAAGCAAAACTGAAATCACCTGGTATCAAGTGCAAACGATGAATTACTCCCACTTAAGCTTTATTTAAATGTTCCTCCTCATGGCCTCCAATACACAACGGCTTCCACTCCTGACCTAGCTGGATCTGTTACAAATATTTCTCTTCCAAATCAGCTGCAGCACCTCCAGAAAAGTCCTTCTGGTGGAAGGAGCTAAACAAATCTCATTTGAGGGTCTGATCAGAAAACAGCAAAAAATAAATCTCCCCCTGCTTGAGTTTATAGGTGGTGGAGACCCAAGACTGAGATTGGTGGAAACTACATTGTTTAATTGAGCCTGACTGAAATTGTCATGAAAACTATTAATATTCTGACCTAAGAGTGTCACTTCTTTCAGTGCCTGTTTAAAAACCTTTCTCAGACATTCCTCCAAAGACTAGAAATTGAACTCCTATTTGACCCAGCCATACCACTCCTGGGAATCTACTCTGGGAAACCAAAAATACGCAGCGGAAACACCATCCCTACTTTTATGTTCATAGCAGCATTATTCACAATAGCCAGAATCTGGAAGCAACCAGAGTGCCCGAAAATCGATGACTGGATAAAGAAGCTTTGGTACATCTACACAATGGAATACTATGCAGCTATTAGAAAAAATGAAGTTATAAAATTTGCCTATAAATGGTTGGACATGGAGAAGATTATGTTGAGCGAAATTAGCCAGAAGGAGAGAGACAGACACAGAATGACTGCATTTATCTGCATAACATAAATATATATGTACATATTAAGATACCAATATCCAAGGTCAAGTAAAACATATATCAGGAGGTCTTGTCAAAGGTGGAAATTATCACAAACGTGTGGGAGTCAGAGGCTAGGTAAGACAGAAAATGGAACAGTGTGCTAACAATTGTCGAGGGTACTAATGCCAACCTAGAACTGAGCATTAAATAGAGGCAAAAGATACACATGACAACCCTTTAATGTATTATCTGTAATCCATAGTCTGGAGGGTAAGGAAAAGAGAAAGAGAGAGAAACGGAAAGAAATAAAGAACCTGCCATGGAGCAGGGCTTGGGAAGGGGAGGGAACTGGGGACGTTGGTGGTGGGAGTTGGGCACTGGTGGCGGGATGGGTGCTGGAACACTGTATGACCAAAACCCAAATATGAACTTTTTAATTGTATATCTTTCTAATTGTAAAAATAAAAAATTTAAAATATAAATAAAAACCTTTCTCATAAAATAAAAATAGCCAAGTAGGAGGTTACTGGTCCTCAGAGTGTAAGGTAGACCAGGCTATCTCTGTACTGACTCTCATCTGGCAGCACAAGTGTCCGGGTAGAACATTCTCTGTTTTGCAGAAATTTTATCCACTGGGAAATAAGGAGGCAGACCATCCACATTGCAGAGAAGTTTCTATTAAGGTGAAGTATTTCGAAAATGCTGAAATGTTGGTCTGGTGGGCAGCCTAGAGCTAAAATTCTTTCATACTCCATCCTTCTGCGGCCTTTCAACACTGAGACATGCAGTGTAGAAAAAAACTACTATGTGAACTGAAGGTTCTAAGCAATAGCTAGGATACAGAAGCTAAGGAACTCCATCTCAGAGAGCTCTGTGGAGGCAGGACATACAACAAGGTATGCCTGGTGCAAAATACAGAGCCCAACATTCGCATTCCACCATGCATGCCATTGAGAGTATCAAGGAAAAGATTTGTGTCATTTTTACAGACAGCATTTAAGGGACAACTATTACAATTAATACATTATCAGAAACACAAAATAGCACAATTCTAAGTAAAACTGTACATATAAGTGCAGAATGTTGCAACAAAAGTGTAGAGCATCACCAAACACAGTAAGAAACTGTAAGACATTTTTAAAGTCTGAGTTATAGAAGTTATTTACTTAGCTACATGATCCACAAAAACTGTAAAATAAGGAGTCTTCATAACTTACCTGCAGTATGCTCAAATAACAAGTGTTTCTTTTCACAAGAGGATTTCCAGTTAAGAAGTCTCATCTGATGTCTTGCAGTGGAAAGTTTACTCATATGTAAGCTCCTGAGAGCTGAAAGCGTTTCTGTGACATCTCAGTGACAAAATCTTCCACATTACTAAATAGTTCACTCATGGAGAAGGTAGAAAATTTTTACTCCATTACAGGTCTATTAATCAATTAAATCATGCTACATAACATAGTTCGACTAGTGAATCAAAAAAAATACCCTAGTATCCAGTCTCTGAGAAATACCCACTAATAGGCATATTCCAAAATAAAAATCACAAATTTTATCTTACTGCCAATCAAAAATACTACATAAATTGTTAGATTTTATTAATGTATTTATTTCAAACACATTGAATTAAATATATACAGAGAGGAAAATTAATTGCTTCATCAGAGAAATTTGTCCAAATTAGGGAAGAAAGTAAGATCATTTTAAAGAGACTATAGAATGATAGTACAGCATGTAATGCATTTGCCTAGATGCAAGGTGACTTGGCTTGGATCCCAAGCACCCTATATTGTGCTTCAAGACCACCAAGAGTGATCCCTGAGCACAGAGCCAGGACAAACCCTTAGCATTGGCAGGTGGGACCCACTTCCTTGTCCCCACCAAAAAATAACGAACATGCTTCTATAAAGATACAGCAAAGAAAATAATAATATGCATATGCTGGAAGTGTGTGGAAAATAAGAATATCACAAGCCAAAGTGTGAAAAATAAAATATCACATGTATAAAAATCTAGGTGCCTCCTATAGTAAAAATAGTTTTGTCTTTTTTTAAATTTTGAAAAATACGTATCATTTATCTTTTTATTCGGGGGGCAGGGGATAAGGTAATTCCTGGCAGTGCTCAGAGGTTATTCTTGGAGTATTTATTCAGGAATCACCCTGAAGTGCTCAATGAACCATGTAGTGCCAGATTTGAACCCAGGCTAGCAGCCTGCATGGCAAGTGCCTTATCCCTTGAGCTATCACTTTGGCCACTAAAGCACTTTTTACAGATTGACTCCTCCTAACAGCACAAAGGAGTATATTGAACTTTTTCCATTTTGTGTAATAGAAAATTGAAGTTCAGCAAAGTTCACTAGTTTCCCTAAATTCACAAAAATAATTAATGTTGATCCAGAACTCCAATTCTTTAACAAATAAAGCGCTGCAAAAAAAGTGGTCTAAAATCAAGTTTCTCTGAATGATTCAATTCAAACTTATTGCTCCTTGTAAATGCTTCAGAAATTCATAACAAAAATATGTGTGTATGTGTGTACAACTTACATACTTCTCAGGTTTGTTCTAATGCATCAGCAACTATATTTTTTAAAGTTTACATATCCAATCAAGTCACAGAGCAATTATAACTTGATTAAAGCTAGCTGTATATGAATACTTGTCATATAGGAAAGAATATTGTTGACTTACATTTTAAATGCTGAAAACTATTAACCATCCTAAGCAGCTATGTAAAACAACATAATAGCTTTGATAGTATGCACTGACACCAAGATTAATATTTAGTGGTTTAAGGGAAATACATCCACTTGAAAATACAGAATTTTAATCAAGTAATAGAATTAGAAGAGGAAAGCATAATAAATATTGTCGTTTCCTGAAGTTCAGAAGAACTTTTCTATTTTTTCAGTTTCACTTTTTTAATCCTGAAGGCATTACTTCAGTGTGTATACATTTATGCTAATCATATACCGCAGCCATGGGTTCTTCTATCAATATGAAATGTTTTGTACTTGCTGTTTTTGTGCATCTTGTATTGTTATGTGCAATATACAAAATAATGTGTCTAACTATGCCATTTACGCTTTTGAAAGAAAAGCAAATTACTTACTGAAGAGAATGGCATTTGCATGCATGTGTGTCAGCTTTCAAGCCATTTCCTTCTACAAAATATTGCTTTCTACACTTAGAAAATGCATCCATCCATCAGTTACAAAACCATTTCAAAGCACTTTATGAATCTACAGAGCAAAATGTACTTATCTTACATTGGCAGTGTCCCAGCTGTTACAAAATTGCTATTGTCCTAATACTTACAAGGCAATTTTAGCATCAGTTAATAATTTTACAGGATAGATAACTTCTAAAGCATTATAAAATGACAGACATTAAACAATAGCAACTTAGCATTTTTTGAAACAGTTCATGACAGCTTAAAAACTAAAGTGATTTTAATGTATAGTCTATGCAGTTTTAGTTTCTCATTGACAATTCCTTTAGAAGATAAAAAATGTGAAAATCCTTTTAAATAGTGGGTGAAAGAATAAAACAAATTTATCTTTAAAAGATATTCAGTAAAAATCTCAATTAGGAATAATGTCTAAAATGTTCCTGTACAGATAGTAGGTGACAAGAATTTGAATTTATTTAGGCAGAAAAAAAATGATGGTATCATTTAATGGTAGGGTAGCACAAAACAAAAAGGCATATCTATTCATTAAAGCTAATACAAAAAGAAAAATAGAGCGGATAGCATTTTATATAAATCAGTATGCATTATTTCTTCCTAAACACTGTTTTCTATCAATCTTAGTTTAAAAGCTTCAGTTATGGGGGAAAATCTGGGTAAATGTAATACATATGTTCACTACCACTCTCTTTGTTTAACTTGTAGGGATAGCCATTCAGCCGACATAGGGCTGAGTATTTTACCATTCACCTTTGAGAGCTAATGCCTTGATAGTACAGAAATAAAAATAGCTCTAAACAAATTACATTAATTGGTAGGTTGATGCCTTACATGTGCAATCTCTTCAAGGAAGAAAGCTTTTGATAAGAACCAATGTGCAACAGAGGCTATTTTCATAAATGGACTTATTAAGTAAACCAATTACTCCATGAATGTTCACAAAGCCCAAGTAATTGACTACATTATCAAAATATACCCAAATTCCCTTAGTACCCAATTACCATCTTCTTCTCTATCACTGAGCACATTGGTATTGCATTGATTCATTGTACACCAGTTACTTCAGAAAATCAACTACAAGATGAATTTCAATGACATAAATTATGTTCACACATTTAATTCTCTGTAGAATGCTACATGTATATTTAATTACTGCTGTTGTCTTTAAAATACAACATAAGATGTTTGCCTAATCATTTTCATACCTCAATAAATTTAAAAAAATATAATTCCAAAAGACTCATAGTTGTTCAGTGCATACATGCTATATGCTGAAGAGCTATGCATAATAATATACACAAATCTTCATTTCCATCCTCAAGTAAAAAATACATGTAGTGAAATAGACCAATAATCAATCTGCATTGCCATGTCTTTAGAGGTAGGGGCCATGTGTCTCATTTCCATCATCACATAGTCGAAACATATATGTGCAGCACTGATGTTTGCTTACTGATGAAAATGATCTGGTTCAATTTAGATTAACTATTCTAATCTCACATTATTTTCTTTAAGATTTAAACTTTAAGGCTTTTTTCCTTGTATATGTAGATAGTAGTTCTTAAAGGAAATCTACTTGAATATATATATTCAAGATATATAAATAGATAGTAGTTCTCAAAAGAAATCTGCATGAATATGTATTCTAGTATATTTACCTTTAATATAAATATGCATATTTATAAATAATATATTGTATATGAAAAACAATCATATATTGTGAACAATTAATTGGGCAATTTAAATATTTCTACTAGAAAAGTATTCCTATCATGTACTTGCATGTCCCTTTTTTTAACCTCATGGAAATTTAAATAAAATGAATCATAGTAATATAAGTGATTCACATCTACAATAAATATATATATAACTTCATAGAATGTTGACACTATTTTATATTGCCTTTGTATTATCAAACCAGTAACAGTCTTAGCTAAATTACCAAATATTTATTTAAATTTTTTCTTTGCTAATCTGTCTACTATAAACTAATGCCACATATTATATAGTCTATACAATATAACTTAGTTAATAAGCTAAATCTTGGTATTGAGAGTCTAACACATTTAAAGTTATATTTTAAAGTATTACTAGATCCAATGCTTTTATGTCAATTATGACATGTATTTCCATCTCCCCAAGTTTAATAAAAATTAATTTAATGATAATAAACTCTTTCTTATAGAAAAAATCAATTTAGTGTGTGTAAAAGTTAGCAAGTCAAGTTTTCATAAACTTGTTACTTTCCATCATTTTTTATTATTAGGTTTAGTATATTTCAGATACTCTCCAGCATGCTGTTTTTGAAGAATGCCTGATATATCCTTATTTTTTATGAGTAGAATTTTTGCTCACACCATGACAGTGTTTTACTCCCAACACCCATCTTTAACTAAATGTGATGATTCTCTCTACTGCAGATTTTTAAATATATGACTTAAATCTATCAATGCTTTATTTTCTGTGGTAGCATCCCTAAAGCCAAAAACTTGTTGCTTACTTTGTTTTCTTTGCTAAATTCTCACACACACCTGCATTGCATGAATTATTAATATAAACAAATTACACTTTAATGTTGTTTGTATTATTCAGAAGCATATCAACTGGTTTTAGGTAAAAGAACTTGAGGAGCAAAATATGACTATTTGAATAGGGAAATTACTTAAAGGAGGTACTAGTGTGATGTTACATATTTATATACAACTCTATATATCATACTAGACCAAGAAATGGGTCCAGTATTAGTATTTTAAATGTCCTAGAAGTTTCCCATTGCTTTAAATGGTCTAGATTAGGGTTTCTTAAAATTTTCCCACTTGTAGTCCTTTATCACCTGAGACATTTGATATGTCCTCAGGAATTTAAGATAAGTATACAAATAAAATATTTGCTAAGAAGAGGCCAAAATTATTGTAAGCAAAATTTCCAAGCAGGAGTGGTAGTATAAGAATTAAGACGCTTGCCTTGCATGCAGCCAGCCTTGTGTCAACCCCCTGAAATCACATATGGTCCCCTGAATGCTGCAGTAGTGATCCCGAAGCACAGAGCCAGAAATATCCCCTGATCACTGCTGGTGTGACTCATTGTCCTCCTCCTGAGTAAATAAAATAAACTTTTTGAAAATTAATTTTATTTTATTTTTTTTTGCTTTTTGGGCCACACCCGGCAATGCTCAGGGGTTACTCCTGGCTCTGCACTCATGAATTACTCCTGGCAGTGCTCGGGGGACCATATGGGATGCTGGGGATCGAACCCAGGCCGGCACAGGCCGGCCGAGTGAAAGGCAAACCCCCTACCTGCTGGGCTATCGCTCCGGCCCCTGAAAATTAATTTTAAAACTAAAATGATTACAACACACATATTCAATTATGTAACCCACATGGAGTGAAGTCCATAATATAAGAAGTCAGGGTCTAAGCTAACAGAGTTATACTGACTAAAAACTGAGAAAGAATTATTACTATAATGGTTTCTGGGATATCCTAAGTTCTAAAACTCAGTGTACTCCTTTACCTCCTGAATTTGCTAAGCATAATTTTAGTCTAGGTAAGGTTCATGTCTCTACAATTGCCCTATATACTGTTGGGGAAAGCAACTCTATAGATGTGACTATAACTTGCTAGAAATAAATTACCAGCTAGAGTCCACAACAGCTATAAGTTGCCACTTACATCATAGAAATACATGATGAGATTTTCATTACATAGTATTTTTGTGAATTTGTGGCTGGATAATGCACACAAAAGCCAGAGGTTGTCTAGAACTTCCTCCCTGGTCTGCCAGATATAAGTCTAAAGCATGGCCATCTTCTGGCTCTTCTCTATTTTATTTTATTTTACTTTATTTCATTTCATTTTATCCATTTATTTCATTATAATACCATGAGATAGACATTTACAAAGCTGCTCACTATTGTGTTTCAGTCATAGAATATTGAAGCACCCACCCCTCCTTGCTTGCACCAGAAACACGAAGAGCTTTAAACCGCTCATTCAGGTCATGGGAATGAGGTCTATTATTGTTACTGTTTTTGGCATATTGAATAAAGCACTGGTAGCTTGCCAGGCTCTGCCATGAGGGTGGGATATTCTCGGTAGTAGGTAGGCACTCAGTTCTTTCATTTACTGATGTACAACACAGCTGTGAAGTGGCCACGAGCAACGGGAGTCAGTAGCAGCTCCTTCTCCTGTATCTGTGTCTCTGGTTCACAGTAGACAGTCTGGGAGCAGTTCATGGGTGGGTCCACTGGGCCCCCAGACTGATCAGAGGGTGGGGAAAAGGAACCCCAGCTCCATCTCCACGGAAGAACAGTGACTTTAGCCGCTGAGACCTGTATACCTGGGCTTGAAATCAGCTTCTCTATAGGGTGAGGCTTTGAAGAGCCAGGATTGAGATCAGCTTCTCTCTTGGGTGGAGTTCTGACAAGCTGTGGTGTCCAGATGCTGGTTCATGGAGATGGAGCTGGGATCCCTTTCCCCCACCTCTGTTCCATCAGAGAGGCTCAGTGGACCTGCCCATGAACTGCTCCTGGCCTGTAAGCCCTGAGCCAGAGACACAGATACATGGGGGCAGAGCTGCTACCGAATCTCCCCTGTGCTTGGCTGATCATGAGGCATCCAGGAAGGGAAAGCAGGTTCTGGCCTTGGCCCATACCCCAATAGAGTCTCGGGAAAGTTAGGGGAACTCCAGCACCATGATGGCAGTCGTTTTCAATGTCTGGACTCCACAGCTCGTTAGAGCTCCACTCAAGAAAGAAGTCAATCTCAAGCCCAGTTCTTCAGAGCCCCACCCTATAGAGAAGCTGATTTCAAGCCCAGATATGTGGGTCTTTGTCGGGGAGCACAGCCGGGGTCCTCGACAGTGTCGGGAAGCAAGTTCCCTTCTACCTCCGAAGCGGCGGGAAATGGATGAAGACTCAGGAATCCAACACAGTTTTAAAAAGGGCTTTACTATCACAGGATCCAATATACAATCCAAGAGCAGGGAAAACCTCCGGACTCTGGGTTCTCAGCTAGGCCCCAGCCAGGTGTAGGGCAAGATGGCTGCCACCACGTGTTGAGGCCCAACAGAGAATGGAGAGGATGGAGAAGCAAAACACCAAGGGAAGCAGAAATGGCAAAAGGGGGAAAAAAGAGAGCTTCTTTCTTCTTGCAGCTTATTTTATAGCTAGAAATTTGCCCAAACTCCCCAGCCCAGCCCATTCTGGGCTGGGCTATCTAGAGATGAAAACAGGAAAATAGCTCTATAGAATGTAGCAACTTCAGGGGACCATCTGGTTGTTTACAAGGACCCAGAGCTAATTAAAAGCCTCCTAGCAGAGCTGGGAGAAGCTATAAGCTAAATGTAACTTCCCTGGCAGGAAGGATCAAATGCCCTCAGATAATTTCTCTCAGCACCTCACCTAATGACTTGAGCCAATATCTGCCTGGAAATACCTTTAGAGAGTAGAGAAGGGGGTTTCTGAGATGGCATGTCTCTGTACCAAAGACTAATACTAATGCCAGTTAAATATTTCTCCAAGCCTTCACAAGAGTCTCGTCTACTTCACGGTAGTTTTGTATTTTAGTTGCCTTTGAGTTATCAGGGGAGCCATGCTTGCTTGCTTGAAGGCAAACAGCATTTCTCTCTGGTCTAATTACTTAGAGATCCAACGTGGCCAGGCAAATATGCTGGTAAGATATAGCTAGTCCCACGATGATTGTGGTAGCATGAGAGAATATTTATACCAGCCAATACAGAATACATGGTCAGATAAGACTGCCACATTCAGACTATCCCCCTATCTATGAAGTGACCGGCAGAAGGCAATCCAGGGCAGATGCAGAGGCCTAGGCTTTTAGGTGTCCTGCAACAGGTCTTGGTGGTTAAAGTCATTGCACAAGTATGATTTAACATTGAAAATAAGGTTTTGATTAAAGATATCAATATTATCAGGATTACTTTGTGAAAACTACAGATACTTTCAAGTGTAGATGTCCTCTTCTCCCCAGTGAATTAAACTCTTTTGCTTTTTTTTTTCTTTTTTGGGTCATGCCCGGCAATGCTTAGTGGTTACTTCTGGCTCCTCACTCAGGAATTACTCCTGGCAGTTCTGGGGAACCATATGGGATGACAGGGATCAAAATCAGGTCATCCATGTGCAAGGCAAAGGCCCTACACACTGTGCTATCACTCTGGTCCCAATCTTTTATTCTCATTATAGAATTTCCAATAAGATAGAGAATTATAAGTCTGTAAAAATAAAAACCTGCAAATTCTTCTTAGCTACTCAGCACTTGTACACAAAATAATACTTCTAAAATTTAACTTAGACACAAAAAATTAAACTATGGTGGATTCAAGGTAAAAATTCTATAAATTAATTTTTCTATAGTTGTGTGAAAAGTATGAAATTGTCCCATATATTTGACTCTAAAGCATTGATTTCCCAACAAAATAATAGTGCATGAGGTATATTCTGCTATTGAACCTTTACCTATATTACTCTACCCAATTTTACCCAATTAAATAAATCTTTCTTAGCTTAGATTTTAATAAAATGTCTTTTAAATTGTTCAAAATTCATAGGCTAAAGAGATAGTACAGTGGGTACAATACTTGCCTTGCACACAACCAATCTGGGTTCAATCCCCAGCATTTCATATGGTCCCAAGAGCACTATCAGGAGTAATATCTGAATGCAGAGCTAGAAGATAGACCTGAGCATCACTGGGTGTAGCCCTAAAACCTAAAAAATAGATAAATAAATATATCAACATCAAAAAGTGAGCTAAGAGTCATGATAAAAAACAATTTCCAAAGTTATGAAATTTACCTATAAGTGGATAGACATGGAGAGGATCATGCTGAGTGAAATTAGCCATAGGGAAAAGGACATATATAGAATGACTGCATTTATATGCGGGATATAAAAAATAGCATGGGGCCAGAGTGATAGCACAGTGGCTAGGGCATTTGCCTTGTGCGCAGCCGACCTGGGTTCAATTCCCCGGCATCCTATGTGGTCCCCCGGCATCCCTATGTGGTCCCCGAGCACTGCCAGGAGTAATTCCTGAGCAAAGAGCCAGGAATAACCACTGAGCATCGCTGGTTTTGACCAAAAAGATAAACAAATAAATAAATAAACAGATAAATAAATAAATGAATGAATGAATGAATGAATAAATAATAAAAATAGCATGACACCAATATCCAAGGCCAGACAAAACATGGATCAGGAGGTCTTGTCAGTGGGTAGAACCTACTTTAAATGTGTAAGAGTCAGAGATTAGGCAATACAGAGAAAGGAAGAGTGTACTAATAATTATTGTAAATGATAATGCCAGCGTAGAACTGAGCATTGAAAGTAGGCAAGAGGATATACATGATAACTAACTGTATGCATTGCAAGCCACATTGTGTAAAAGAAGAGAGAGAGAGAGAGAGAGAGAGAGAGAGAAAGTAAAAATTTTCTATCAAAGATGCAGACTGGGGGAAATCACTGGTGGAGGGAAATGGACACTGGTGGAGGGATGGGTGCTGGAACACTGTATGACTGAAACCCAAATATGAAAACTTTTGTAACTGTTTATTTCATGGTGGTATAATAAAAAATTTAAAAAACGTTTTCTTCATCATCAATTTTTGTAATATGAGTATTCAGACCACATATAACTTTTGCAACCCAAACTTCTAAAATTTCTACATATTTTAATTCTATCATATTCCCATGAAATATCTTAAAGATGTATATATATATAATATCCATTATCTTTAAGCATTGTGCACATATGATGATTTTGTGTAACTGAAAACACATGGTTCAGAAAGGCAAGGTGAAAAATTTAAGTTGAACTATGGATAAACTTTTTCTAGGCTTGACAAAAGTTTTAAAACAAATGGAAACAGATCATGAACACTGCTTTTGTAATCTCTCCTTCACACTTATTTAACATTATACTCAAAGTGATTTGTGATGAAACTACTTTAAACAAGCAGTAAAATGTGCACTGACTACTTGGTAGGCATTATGTGCTATAGCAACACAAATGATGTGTGAGACATCATTTCTAGCCTTAAGGAAATTTCAAAACATACAGGAAAGATAGAGTTAGATTTGGGGAGAACTAATTTGGAAGAAAGTTTGTTATAAAAACATATGGAAGAGTCTTTGAATATGCCAAAGGTAACATTACATATGTCTCCATTTATCTTGAGAGACACATATATGTTTCTTTCTCTAATGCTTTTTGACTCTGTCCTTTAAGATGTTTAAAGGAATATTACCTAAGATAGAGGAGGTTATAAACTGAAACAGTTTGGGTTTGAGCAGAACTAAAAAGTTTAATATCTCTAATGTAAGAAGACAAGAAATTAAAAAGGAAAATATATTAATTATGAGTAGTCTTTCTTATCATTTCCCACCCCTCAAAGATTGAATAAGTAAAATAAGGCATGCAATAGTGTGTGTGTGTGTGTGTGTGTATAGTGGTGGTGGTGGTGGTAATAATAGAGTGGTAGTAGTTGTAGTAGTACACAGAGTATTTAACTACTTGCAGAGTAATTATTTGCTAGTGTTTTCTGATTTTGATTTTTGAGCCATTCCCAGTGATGCAATATCACTCCAGGGAATATACCCTAGAGACCCAAAACAACACAGAAGAAACACTATCTGCACTTCGATATTCATCACAGCATGATTCACAATAGCCAGAATCTGGTAACTACTTGAATGCCCAAGAACAGAAAACTGGCTAATGAAACTCTGGTACATCTACAAAATGGAATACTATACAGCTGTCAGAAAAGACGAAGCCACAAAATTTGCATGCAAATGGATGGACATAGAGAGTATCATGCTGAGTGAAATTAGTCAGAAGTTAAAAGACAGATATAGAATGACTGCATTCATTAGTTGTATATAAATATATACTAGTGCTCTACTAATTAAGGGAAACGTTAGTGCCACACTAGAACTGAACATTGAATGTACACAAAGGGATTTGCATGATAATCCCTAAATGTCTGTAGGGCAAGCCACAATGTGTAAGAGAGAGAAAGACAGAGGGAAAGAGAGAGAGAATAATAGAAATAGTGCCTGCTATAGAGGCAGGTTGGAGGAGGAGGAAGGGAACTTGGGGATATTGGTGGTGGGAATGGGGTACTGGTGGAGGGACAGGTGCTGGAAAAATGTATGACTGAAACCCAATCATGAACTTTTTAATTGTATATCTCACAGTGGTATAATAAAAAAAAATTTAAGAAGAAAAAAATAAATAAAGTTGCTGTATTAGTTTATAATCTCCACCCTCATCAGCTTTTGATTGATGAGGGTAGGGAACTTAATTGTCCCACTTATCATATTTGTTTTCATTTTGGGCTTTCCTTATATCCTAGGATTTTTTTTGTTTTGTTTTCTGATTTTGGTTTTTTGGGCCATACCCAGTGATGCTAGGGGCTTATCCCTGGCTCTTCACCCAGAATCTTTCACTCGGGTTTCAGGGATCATATGGGGTGAAGAGTTTTGAACCTTAGTGGGCCACCTGCAAGGCAAATGCCCTATCCATTGTCCTATCCCTAGAGCTCCTATATATACTGAATCTATCCAATTTTTTTTTGTTTATTTGAGAGGTATGTGAAATAGTTTCGCAATTCTAGAAACTGTGAAAATGTTTTCTTACAAAGTTCATGCTTCTCCTTGAGTGCTGACTCATGTTCTTTTTTTTTCTTTTTTGGGTCACACCCATCATTATTCCTGGCTCCTCAGTCAGGAATTACTCCTGGCAGTGTCCAAGGGACAACATGGGATGTGGGGATTGAATGCGGATCGGCCACGTGCAAGGCAAACACCCTATCCACTGTGCTATTGCTCCAGGTCCCTGACTCACAGTCTTATAGCTGTTCATCTTGCTCCTTTTACCTCTTTTTCTTTCTTTCTTCCTTCCTTCCCTCCTTCCTTTCTTTATCTTTCTTTCTTCTTTTTTCTTTTCTATCTTTTTCTTTCTCTCTCTTTCTATTTATCTCTTTTTCTTTGTTTGGGGACAAACCAGGCTGTAGTCAGAGCTTAATTCTGACTCTGTGCTCAAGAATCACTCCTAGGGATTAGAGCCAGACCTTCCAGGACAAAGGCAACCTCCCTACATGCTATAGGGAAGGCCGTCCCTCTCTGCCTTCACTGTGCTTTTCTTATTCCTGCCTGTAATAGATCTCTTTAGTTTCAGTCTTATCCTTCCTTTGTCTTTTCCTCTACTGAGCAAATATGTTTATATTTCTTATACTCTTTCCTCATTAGTTGGTCACTATTGCAAATACTTTACTAACTTTTTATTTTTCACAGAAAGCTGTATTTTGAAGAGAACTTTTTCTTATTTACAAATACACAGCAATCCATTTTGTTGAAAGCGGTAAGAGCTCCTATGAAATAATTTGTTCCCATAACTTCAGGATATAATGTAGTAGAAATTTAAGATTTAAAAAAAAATAGGTGCCTGGGAGAGCTGCCATCCGGCTCTCCCCTAGCTCAGCTGACAATGAGGCTCCCAGGAGGGAAGATCAGTTTTGGGTGTTTGCCCACCACCTCTGGAGGGCCTCAGAAGCAGCCAGATGAGACTCGCTCACCATAATAGCCACCATTTTCACAGTCCGGACCTCACATCTCATGAGAAGCCAGGCCAAAGAGATGCTGATCTCAAAACCAGCTCAGAGTAGCTAAGCTCGAGCCCAGGTAGGCAGCTCCTCGGAGGCGGAAGTCACCAGGCGTTCCTGGAGATGGAGCTGGGATACCCCCTTCCCCTCTCTGACCCATCTTGAAGGCCTGGTGGCCCCACTCACGAACTTCCTCGGGGCTTGGGCCATGATGCAGAGACTCAGATGCGCCGAGGAGAGCTGCCATCTGGCTGTCCCCAAGTCTTGTGGCTATGCCCGTGCGGTACATCAAACTAGTGGAACCAATCATGTTCTAGATTACAATGTACAATGTTTAAGAAAGGGAAACGAGGAGAGAGAGAGGGAGGAAAGAGAGAGAGAGAGAGAGAGAGAGAGAAAAGAGGGGACATAAAGAACCTGCCATGGAGGCAGGCTGGGGGGAAGGGGGAGGAAGGTGGGGACATTGGTGATGGGAAATGGGCAGGGGTTGAGGGATGGGTGCTGGAACACTGTAGAACCAAACTAAAACATGAACATCTTGTAAGTGTATATCTAGCAGTGGTATAATAAAATTTTAAAAAAGTAATAATAACTTCACTTTGAACTTGGTAGAGAGAAAATACTACCTCAGGTGATATATTAAAAAAGATCTGTGATGGTAGAACAGGAGAGGTTTCTTGGAACCCATGGCTTATATATAGGGCATTAAAGTTTGTGTATGCTCAGTTGCTTAACATACACGTATCTCAAAAAGCAGTACTGGGTCTTGGCAAAAATTGAAGGTAGTTTAAGATCAGACTCCATGACCAGCTTTCCTGTCAGATCATGCTAGAACAATATCAATTAAGACCAGACTTTTAGTCCACTCCATTGAGAAAAACTCATGCCTGGGTGTGATGAGACTTCTCTCAGCAGAGATAAGAGAGCTAAAGGATAGTAATCTGCTTTAAAAACTTTGACTGAAAAAATAACTATCATTTCAGAAAAGAAAGGGGCTCCCTTTGAGCAAGCCAGGCAAGAAACAGTTTGAAGAGTTTGAATTTGAAATTGTTACCTTACAGACACCTTTCTATAACTAAAAATAACTAAAAATACTATTTCCAAAACTTACTGACTTAAAAACAATAAATATTTTTTTTCTCAAACAACTATAGTTCAGCTGTAATTTAGGAATGACTTTACTGTATGATCCTGGTGCTGGGAGGCCTTATTTCCTGTCCAACAATTTGCTAGCAGCCTAAATTCTGGCCATATATGTCTCTCTTATCATGTGTCCTTTGACTTTCCTGCAAGCAACACTAGAAAAAGGATGGGGAGACTACAGTGCATTTAGTTTCTAATCTAAAAATGTTACTTGCTGGGGCCATAATAGTACAGAAGCTATGGTGTTTGCTTTGCATGCAGCCAACCCAGGTTCAATCACCAACATCCTACATGGTACCACAAGCCCTACAAAGAGTGATCCCTGAACACAGAGCCAAAAGTAAGTTCTGAGCACTGCTGGAAGTGACCCAAAAACAATAGAAACAAATAAATAAAATTTATTTGTTACTAATTTCTTTATAGTTTTTCTTTAGAAACCAATAACAAGCACGCCTATACAAAGTGGAAGGGAATAAGGTAAAATTATCAAATATATGAACTTTTTTTATCACAAGCCTGTTTTAACTGGAAAAGATGAGTTACCTATAATTAACTAATGAAATATTATTTTTGTCATCTACAGTGCTTTGGCTCCAGAGCAAAATAAATGAACATAAAAGAAACTATAAATTAGAATATTTTACTTGCACTTTTTCTAGTGTTGCTTTCAGGAAGTCAAAGGACGCATGATAATCTGAAGCACTAAAAAATGACTACATACTTTCTCAAAAATGACTATATACATACATTCTCTTTAAAAGTCTGACTCTATACTACCTCTTTAAGCTCTAAATGTATAATCACACTTTTTCTTTCTTCCGTTCCCTTCCCTTCCTTTCTCCTTTCCTTTCCCTTCCTTACATTTCTTCACCCTTCCTATATCCTTCCCTTTCCTTTTCCCCCTTCCCTTCCCTTTACTTCTTGTCCCATTCAGTTTCTTCAGAAGTGCTGAGGAGCAAACCTTAGGCCTCAGGACCTAAATTATGTACTCCATCACCGAACCACATGTTGACTCCAATATGCCCTGTCATTACCACCAAAAACTATAAAGAAATGATTAAATTCTTATTTCTATAATTCTTACATACTACACTCCAAAATGTCTTTGTTTTAATGAAAATAAATCTTGAGAAAAGAACGTTAATTTGGTTGGAAATTCTTGTAGCTCTTTAACAGATCATTTCTATACACCTGTCACATATATGCAAACAGAGATATTAATGTATCCTTAATTCTATTGGTGCGAGTACAAATAGAGCACCTAGCACACTACTATGACATAATGAGTTAAAAAAAGGAGACCATTCCCAAATAATTTATAAATATATTGATGCAGTCTTAGCATTGAATTTTCTAATTTTCATTTGTTTAGTGTTATGCTAAGTGTTTTGCATAATATATGCAAGCATCTAGGACTTAAATCAGATGATGTAAGGAAGAAAACTTGGCCATATACACAAAGTATAATATTGGTAACAAATAGAATTAGTGGAATATATTTATTACATCTTAGGATTTGTATACAGTTATCTAGTTATATAATTACCAAAGTAAATATCTAAGAACTAAAAAATTATGATTTTAAACCAGACAGTTAAAAATAAAGGTTCTGTACTTGTAAGACATTGTGGGAACGTTTAAATTTCCTATGTCTCTATTTCATCATCTATATTATGAAAGCGCAAATAATATTTTGTCCTAGGGTTTTCTTAGTAGAATTAAAATAGCTAATACTGGGCCTGGAGAAATAGTACAACAGTTAAGGTATCTGTTGGCATGCAGCAAAACTAGATTCAATACTGGGCATATACACTTAGCCACCATGATGAGTGATCCCTCACTGATTCATTTGAATGCCTAACAAACCGAATAGGACAATTACACTTGAGGAGATGTGGCCCACTGCCTGCAATTTCTATCTTCATTGTCTACACACCAACATCCACATAGAAAGAAGATGAAATTGAGAAATTCTACATGGAATTGGAGGAGTTCTATAAAAAGATCACACCTTCTACAAGATCATAGTCGGTGATTTTAATGCCAAGATAGGACCGAGAAGATCGCTGAAGAACTCCACATCGGGACCCATGGCCTAGAATGGAACGAACAGGGTGAGAAACTATCTGAGTTCATCATGTCCACCAAGACCATTCATGGGAACTCACAGATTCAGAAGGCCGAAGCAAAACGTTGGACATGGGAATCTCCTGGCGGACAGTTCCACAATGAAATTGACCACATCATCTTCAATCGAAGGTATTGTCTGACCTACGTAGCTGTCGTCCCCAAATTCCAAACAGGATCGGATCACCCTCTCCTTCTTGCAAAATTCTACTTCCCGCACCAGGGAGAAAAGGCTGCAAAGTTTAAGTAGAGAACTCCCCAGAACGACCACCAACTGGGAACTCTTTGGCACCATTGCAGCAACATGGGAAGATACCATCATTGATGACATCGATGAAGAATACAACCGACTGGTTCAGCACCTCCATGATTGTGCGAAGAATGCCGAGAGAGAGAAAGACACAAAAGGACGCTTGTCTTCAGAAACTCTTGAGCTCATTCGCCAATGTGGCAAGGCCCGAGCCTCAGGAGACCAAATGCTAACATCCAAGCTTGCTAAACAGTGCAGAGAAGCGATAAAAGAAGACCTCAAAGACAGAAGAGCAGAAATACTGGAAGATGCAGCAGAGGCCGGAAAAGCATTCGCAGGGGCCCGCCTGTCCTTCGCCAACTATAAGACCAAGATTACTGCCCACTGAAGCCCTGATGGATCTATCACATCTTCCAGAAAATCAATGGAGAAGATTATCAAGGAATTCTACTCAAATCTCTTTGATAGCCACATCCATCTGCTCACATACCAAATTCAACAGGATGGATATGTCATTCCCAACGTTCTCCCTTCTGAAATCCGACATGCCATCTCGCCGGTAAAGAAGGGAACAGCACCAGGCCCAGACAAAGTCAGACCCGAACACCTGAAGAATCTGCCATCGGTACTCATCAATACGAAACGCTAGCTCGGCTCTTCACACGCTACCTGTCCGAATGCAAGGTGCCCTCCCAATGGAAAACCAGCAGGACAGTTCTACTGTTCAAGAAGGGAGACATTCACGACATTGGCAACTACTGCCCCAACTGCCTGTTGTCCTTCATCTACAAGCTGTTTACACGAGTCATCCTGAGCAGGATTAGCAGAACACTAGATGAAGGAAAACCATGCGAGCAAGCTGGTTTCCGGAAAGGATTCAGCACAATCGACCATATCCACACAGTAACCAAGCTCATCGAGGTTTGTAGGGAGTACAAGATGCCGCTCTGTCTCACGTTAATTGATTTACAGAAAGCCTTTGTTTCTGTGGAGACTGAAGCAGTCATCGAAGCCCTAGTCAAACAGGGCGTTCAAACCCAATACATCAAGATCCTTCGTGAGCTGTATTACGGATTCACCACCAGGATCTCACCATTCTACAAAGAAGTGATCATTAATGTGAAAAGAGGTGTTCCACAGGGTGATAACATTTCAACAAAACTCTTCAGCGCCACCCTCGAGAGCATCATGAGACAATTAGAATGGGAAGGAATGGGAGTGAAGATAGATGGTCGGCAACAATACCACCTCCGCTTCGCTGATGATATCGTTCTAATAACACCAAACATTAGCCAAGCGGCACAAATGCTGGCTGACTTTGGCCGAGAATGTGGAAAGATAGGTCTACAGCTGAATCTGAAGAAAACTATGTTCATGAGAAATGAACTAGTTCCTGAGGCCCCATTCACTCTCAAAGGAACAAACATCTCTGAATGCAGCAGTTATGTGTACCTAGGTCGAGAAGTCAACATGATGAATGACCTAAAACCTGAGCTGCGCAGGAGGAAGAGAACAGCATGGAATGCCTTCAAAGGCATTGCAGAAATAGCTAAAAGGACAAAAGAACCTCCGGCTCCAGGCACATCTCTTTGACTCCACCATTCTCCCTGCATTAACATATGCCTCAGAGACCTGGGCCCTACGAAAGCAGGATGAGAATGCTATTCGGGTCTCCCAGAGAGGCATCGAAAGAGCTATGCTTGGAATATCACGCCTCACTCAAGTGAGTAAAGGAATCCGGAGTTCTATTTTTTTTTAATATCTATTGATTTTATTAAAATATTATCTACAGCACAACTTAGAGACTTCTTAAGAGATTTTTATTTATAGAGGTCATAGGGCTTAACAAAATCTTATTAACACAATCATTAGTAATAAAATAAAGTATAGTAACAGAAAATACCACGTTAATATAATACACATTAAAATACAGTTCCATGCTACCTTTAGACATTACATTTTTATGTTCAACATTTATCAAAAAAAAAAGAATACTTATATAAAAAATTAAACTAATACATTATAATAATGCTAAATTTTATACCAGATTCATCTGGTATAATCATCATCTTTAAAACCATCTGAAATAATGTTTGTTCATTACATTTCCTAAATATAAATATAACGGAACCAAAAAAACATAAACTATCCAGAAACGTTATTTATTTAAATACTGGGACCACATTTGGCAATGCTCAGGGACTACATTTGACCTTATCTCTCTGGCACTAATCCAATAAATTTGCAGAAGATGCATTAATTTATTTTATAATCATTAAATCTGAAGTATTTTCTTCAAGTGTATTCTTGTCTACACACTTTAACACACTGTGGCACTGACTGAATGAGAAGTTTATTTGGTAATGAGAAATGGAAGGCAGCATGGATCATTTGAAGGACAAAAAAGATGTGTTTCGATTTGCAAATACTGTTTTTATCCAAGTTATCCTAATATTTCCATTATCATTGAAAGACAAAGAGACTTTTACTGATGGAAGGCTTCTAATCTTATTTGGGAAGGATCTTCTGGATGTCTCAAGGCAATTCCATTTCATAGAAGCAGCTCAATGTAAGGTGGCCAAAATGAATCAGTGATTTTGACATAAGGATCATGTGGAACATCAAACAATCTATTTATAAGAATCTCTAGCATTTCATGCAATGTTATCAGTTGTGCATTTGATTCTGGAATGCTTTTCTTTCTCTTTTTAATGGCTTGATCAGGTTGAGGAAAATGTTCTTCTAGAAATTCACCCAAGGAAGTCAAGAGTTTCCCCTGATATTCTTTTACGTCATGCAGTCTAGTTTTCAGTTCTTTAATGGTGCTTTCCAAGTCTTCCTTCAGTTTTTCATTCTTTGACTTAATAGTAGAGAGTACCAATTCAAGATAATGGTTCAATTTTTTGAATTCTTCTTTTCCTAATGTTATCAGAACATCTTCATTCAGTGGAATTGTTTCAGGGGTTTCTTTCTGCCACTGATTGAGTTCAGCTGTTAAGCATTTCACTTGCATAAGTAATAATGATAACTGAGCATTTGAATCTGTGAGTGTCTCAGTTCCAACAAGAGATAATTTATTCTGACATTCTTCCATATCTTTCCACATTTCATCACATATTTTGATAAGCTCTTCTTCAGGATTTTTAACTTCTTCAACATCTGTGATACTATCTAGATCTGAATCTTGCTGACTCACTGACATGTTCCTTGGGATTTTCTGACCTTCGTCGCTATTCCAGAATCAGGGACGCTGTCTCGTTTGCCAAGGCTTCGAAAATCAGATGGGCTGGACATGTAATGCGATTTGGAGATAACCGCTGGACTAGAGCCGTTACACACTGGATCCCACGGGATGTCAAAAGATCACGTGGCCGCCCACCTACAAGATGGTCAGACTTCCTTGTTAAGACCCTGAAGCAACGGATTGAGGCTCTTCATATTCCTGAATCAACCAGATGCCATTGGGCTACATTGGCACGTGATAGGGTCCAATGGAAATGTTACTGGCGCCCGCTCGAGCAAATCGATGAATAACGGGATTCAAGTGATCAAGTGATTATGAAACGCAAATAATATTTTGTCCTAGGGTTTTCTTAGTAGAATTAAAATAGCTAATACTAGGCCTGGAGAAATAGTACAACAGTTAAGGCATCTGTTGGCATGCAGCAAACCTGGATTCAATCCTGGGCATATACCCTTAGCCAACATGAGGAGTGATCCCTGAGCATAGAACCAGTTATAACCCCTTAAAACAGCTGAAAGTGGCTACCAAGCAAACAAATAAATAAATAAATAAATAAATAAATAAATAAATAATATAATGGAAGATATACTATATTGAATTAAATCACTAAAATCATATAACACAGTAAGTGCTGAGTAAATAGTAACTATTTCATTCTCATGAATTTTTTCAGAATCATTACATTCATTTACTTTTGTTATTTAGGGTAAATAATTAAGGATAAAAGTAAAAGAAGATGACTATTAATTTCAGACTTTATTTTAAAATAATTTCCTGTTGGTTTTGATGAATCACTTCAGTAATATAAAGGAAACATTTTACTAAATCTCAGTAACTTGAAAAAAGAGTATTTCAGAAATAGATAAAAAGTTGATTCTTCGTAAGTTTCAGAAAGAAAAATATTACAAAGTATTTATATATATAAATACATATATTTATATATATATACATATATATTGCCCCTTAGGGGGTCACACCCAGCAATACTCTGGGGTTACTCCTAGCTCTGCACTCAGGAATTACTTCTGGCATTGCTTGGGGGCAACAAATGAGATGCGGAGATTTGTACCCACATTCAAGGCAGACACTCTACCTGCTATGCTATCATCCTGCCCCTTCAATATTTCTGAATCTGTATGAAAATGCATCACTTTTATCACTTCTCATTCAAATCAACGAGATTTGCTCGAGCAGGCCTGTCACATGCTAGTGTACCCCAAGGACATATGCTCAGCTCCAGGAACATGAAGAGCCTCAAACCATTCCTTCAGGTCATGGGAATGAGGTCTATAATTGTTACTGGTTTTGGGAATATCAAATACAACACGAGTAGCTTGCCAGGCTCTGCCATGCTGGTAGAATACTCTTGTAGTAGCCTCTCATCTTGTGCATTTATTGATGAACTGCGCAACTGCAAAATGGCCGCACAAGATGAGGAAAGTTTAGCTTTTCTGCTGGGTGGAGCTCTAACAAGCTGTGAAGTCTGGATATTGAAAATGGCAGCATTCATGGTATGGGGGTTCCTCTGGCTTCTTATGAGGCTCTGCTGTGATGGTGGACCAGGGCTGGAACCAGCCTTCCCACTTGGGCACCTCATGATCTGCTGAGCACAGGGAGAGTCAGTAGCAGCTCTACCCTGTGTATCTGAGTCTCTGGATCAAGCATACATGGGCTTGAAATAGACTGCTGTAGGGTGGGACTCTGACGAGCAGGGCTTGTGGTCAGCTCTTCTGCTGGATGGAGCTCTGATGAGCTGCAGATTCTGGATGTTGAAAATGGCGGCCCTCATGGTGTGGGCGATCCTCTGGCTTCGTGGGAGGCTCTGCTGGGATGGTGGGCCAGGGCTCGGACCTGCCTTCCCTCCTGGGTGCCTCATGTTCAGTTGGGCACAGGGAGAGACGGTAGCAGTTCTGCCCCATGTATCTGAAAATATATAACTGACAATAATTTTGACACTAATATGAGCAAGGTACTTTATGGGAAGAAGATAAAATTATGACCATGTCTGTGATTGTGTCTCAGAGCAATCATAGCTTCTACTTCTACCACCCTCTGTATATTCAACATTCCCTGTCTCCTGGCCAGCTCTTCTGCTATCACTCCAAATGTGCTAATCATTGTCCAGAAACCTTACCAAACTTCTTAGGTTCAATCATACACTGAAACTTTCAAAAAGAGTTTAGGTTTCTGTATTTGAGGTTTCTATCATGGTACTACAAAAAAATACTTCAAAGCATTTCCAAGTCCATAAGAAAATAAAACGAAGCCCAGAATAACTGGAGAGGGAGAGAACTTTGCCTTGCCTATGTCTGATCCTGGATAGATCCCTTTCACCTTATATGATCACTGCAGGAACACTTCTGAGCTCAAAGCCAGAAGTAAACACTGTGTACCACCGGGTGCGGAGAAAAAGAGACAGAGAGAGACAGAGAGAGAGAGAAGAGAACTTTTTTGTGATAAAATATTTCTCAAAAAGTTTGATTCCATTGCAGCTTTTCACAAAACACAAACCAGGGACTGGAGAGATAGTACAGCAAGTAGGGAGGTAGGGCATTTGCCTTGCACATGGCTGAGCTGGGTTTGAAATGCGCCATCCCATATGGTCCCCTGAACACTACCAGGAGTAATTCTTGAGTGCAGAGCCAAGAGTAATACCTGAGCATCACCAGGTGTAACCCAAAAAAGCAAAACAAAAGTAACCAATATAAAACATGCCATCATCTATTACTGGAATAATGATGTAAAGAGGGAAAATTTTGGATCACAATTTGCTGCAATTCAAAGGAGAGGTTAGTAGCAACCTCTCTACATTGACATAACCCTTCATTTCTAAAGTATCAAAAATTGTTAGATATAATGAGTCATAATAAACCTTAAAGTAAGAAGTATAGCAGTCTCAATGACTAGCACACCAGTCCCAATTTATCTTATGAGGAAAATCAGTGTAAATCTAAATATCACTTCACCTGCCTGAGGCTATGAGAATGATCACATTTACAAAACTACTCAAATTTGTTGCTTGGTCATAGTGCATATGTTTTATTGCATACTTCATATTATCCTAAAAAATTCTCTTCTGACATTCTCAAGGAGTAGCTTCACTTGTTTCCAGGAGTAAGTTTTACTTCTATTTTTAATCTCTGCTCATTTCTTAGGAGTCAGGTATGGATACATCACACGGAGGAGTGTGTGCAGACATCTACCATTACTGCTGTCTTTTCCATACCATCATCCAGACTCCTACAGAAGTGAACTGATGTGATGTCTGTAGTCAAGTTGGACATAACCCGCTGCCCAACCCAAGTGAAAGTTAATAGTGTTATAACCAGATAGTAATATTTAAAACATTTTTGACCTAAAATTTTAACATGCGATCATATATTTTGAAAGTAAATTAAGTACAGAATTATGGCATTTGTTTCATAGAATGTAGAGATCTTTTTCACTGAAACATTCCCTCACTTCAAGTGTTCTATGGATGGTGCACTGCAGCCATCAGTTCTCTTCACTAGTTTGAATTGATCTTAAAGCCTGTAAATATTATAATCTTTGACAAACAAAAGAATTAGGAACAAATGAGAGAATAGGTTCTAATTTTTACTATTTTAAGAAGCTCAAGGTTCAAGGTTTTTCTTTTTGTTCAGGATTCACTCCTGCTGATGCTTAGGGACATACACTGTGCCTGGGATCGACTGGAGTCTGCTGCATGTAAAGCAAGTGCCTAACTTGCTTTGCATGATACTATATCTCCAGCCCAGAGTTTTCCATTATATTCAGTTTATTCATGTTAAGCCTCAAAATGGGCTTATCAAACTCTTCACCTACATGAAGTGATAGATAATAATAGCTTTAAATAATAAGCATATAGAACTTTTTATGCACTTCGGATATTTTACAAAGTTATCTGACCTCCTGACATTGCTGAAATTTAGTTCAGTAATTGGGTTTATAGAGTTTCTTATTCATTTATTTTTTACTTTTTTATTAAGGTACCATGATTTACAAAGTTATTCATAGCTGAACTTCAGATATACACTTTTCCATCCCATATCCTATCAGTAGTGTCAATTTCTCTTCACCAGTGACCCCAAGAAGGAAAAATACACTTTGAACTATAAAGCTCTTACACTCTTGAAAGTTGTCATTAAACTGAAAAAGCACTGTGACTCTCACTCAACTCAGAGTGGCTAAAGGAATTGCTTTGCTTTTAGTATAGTTTTTTAAATTCTAGTGTAGGTACATTCAAAATTTGAAACTATTGAATAAAATGGAATTTCAGTGACTTGAAAGTAAAATGTACCAAATCTGAATTATTGCTATTTAAAAAGAAAAGGCAGACTCAAAATTTTCATTCTACTGAAAACATACATAATTTTATTTCATTTTAAATGATAATTGTTTATCATGTAGTTCAACTAAGCTTCCTATTGGATAACAAATAAGTTATGTTATTCAGGAAATTCAAAGAAACAGAGGTCTCCAAGGTACAACAGAAGCTGACAACAGGAAAGTATGGATGACTAATACTAAAGGATAATTTCAGACTAAGATAGATAAGACCAGGCAGCCCGATGAATAAGAGCTATTAAAAAACAAAGATTAGCACTCATATAAAAATGAATCATTTATGGCAATAATTCCCAGCTCATTAGGTTTGGTACATTCTAGGTCTGCAAAAAAAAATTCTTTTACAATATTGTCTAGAGGATGTTCATGAAGAAAGCAAAATGTTCCCAATTTCATTTTTACTCTTCTTTTTGTACTACTTATCAAAGAAGAAGGTGTTCTCAACCTGAGGTCTTTCTATTTAAGAAAAAGAATAGGTCTCTCAAACTAAAAAATGATCCATTTGAAGAATTGCACCATCTAAATATGCCATTAATGTAACTTAAAGAGGTTTTTGTGAAAGGCAACTTAGATTGCTTCCCTTTATTCTGAAATGGAAAAGATTCCTACTTTTTCTGAAGGTCTTGGTGTCTCAAACCAAGGATATCAATTTGTACTATTTCAAAATTTAAAACACAAAACAGAAGAATTATATCATTGGTGAGATGTGAACAAGAAATTATACTGGCATAATCATATATACCCTTTCAATGTACTTATTCAATAAAAATGTACCATCAACTCATACTTAACAACTATCAACTACCTTAGAGAGTATTGATAATAACAAATTATAATTTAAAAATCCTAAAAATGTTTAAGTACAAAGAATCTATTTTGCTTTCTACCATAAAATTTTGAGGTTGTCTTACAAAATAATTAATTTTATTTTATAGTTCCACCTACACAAAATGGAAAGCTGTGTTTTATTTTCAAACATTCACATTCCTACTGAAATGTTTGTTCTAATGTTTTAAATTTTTTAAATTTTACAGAAATGCGTATTTCTGTAAAATAATATGAATAGGTATTAAATTATCTTGAAAATACAATGCCTTTATTTAAAGGATCTGAAATTTTATTAGCAGACTTTTAATTATTTAAACAATGAACTAGCTTCTATTCCCTTCAATAGAACAAGGCAGCATTAAAACAAGACCATTCCATCAGAGAAGCCTGATTATTTGCTCAGTGTTTTAAATTATGCATATGATTGGTGACACAAATACATGTTTAAGTGGTTGCAAATTTAAAAAATCAATATTCCCAAAGAACTAAAATTATGCCCAATCATAAATAACAAATTAATTCACTGCATATTTTGATCTACAACTTACCCTATGAACACGAACATTTTATCAAAGGGGAAATCACTTCTTTATATCAACTTACCTTATCACATTTTATACAAATATAGTTCAGATCTAACATAAGCATTTGCAAAGAGCAAAGAATTAGAACTCTACACTGTTCTGTTCTTTTCTTTCCCAGTTGATCTGGTGTGAGCTGTGGACTGCCATGTTGCACCAAACCTACAGCAGCCAGGACCCCATTGTTCCCAAGGGAAGCAGAGCCTATGCGGGAATGCAATGGTGTGCTCTGCAAGGAACGTGGAAAATAGCATATGTCACTACTATACAGTACACAACAGACAATTATGATTCAACTGTCCAAATTATAATCAGTTTGACAAATGTCCACAAGCGTCTTCATTCTATTTTATATTTTCCCTAAGACAAGGCAATCACACAACCAGACAATTCCATCAGGGAAGCTTGTTAGCTGCTTAGTCTGTTAAACCCTGGTTGCCATAGCATCTAGAGTTGAAAAAGCTGCAGATTGGCATGAAAAAGCATGTCGACAATTGCCCTGTCACAGCATGCAAGCCAGGTCTGCTCAAAGGCAGCACACTACAAGTTTTCTTTCCCAGTTTGCACTACCCCATGCTGTTTAATAATATCCATTTACTGGTATTGGGATTGATCTAGCGCAGTGTAAAATTCACATCTAGTGAGACTTTGCTTTTCACATGGAGTGAAATTCTTTAACAAATGGGAGTATGCAATTAATTTAGAAATTTAATACTGTATATTCTATAAGAAGTATATTTAGATTTAATAGAGCAACTGTCCAAAATTTTAAAGCATAGTACTTTAAAGAACCAAACGGTTTTACTTGGCAATCTTCCGGTTGACTTTCTAATCATTTTTGAAGCCTGGTTAGTCATACTTTGGAGATGACAGACAGCATTCAAATTTTAGTAGAATAGTTTTAAACACATTTTAATTACATCATACTCATTTCATCTTTATATGCATGGTATAATTTAATTAAGGATATACATTTCTAAAATAACTGTAATTTAATTAGAGCTTAATATCATGAACACTAAAATTATAGACTAGAGAGCAATGTGCATCAATTTTTTTCCAGAGGGATCATATACTTCATGGCGATAAATTACCATGTATTATTAAGAAAAAGTGGGTTTCTACCAAAGGGTATTCAAATCCCTGCCAACATCAGATTTATACGATATGTGAATTTTAAATAAAGTAAAGCATGTTTACAAACAACCATTGTTAACTTACTTGGACTACAAAAATGAGAAAATAGCTTTATAAACCAAAAAAAAATTATCTTTGCATACTTTAAATGTGTGATGTTCAGTTCTTCCTTCTTATGTTCTCCTATGTCTCTAACTTTTTCCAATGCCTGAAAGAAAAAAATATTAAAACAGATACTAAGAGTGAATTAACCTAGCAAACCAATTTTATAAACCAAGTATCTCAAATGCAGGTAAATTACTATATTTTCTGAAATTCTACCCATCATCACTGCTTTGCTCTTCTTATGTAATAAAATCATGTTTAACTAAGTTAAAGTAATCTCATTTTTTAGCTTATGCAATTAAAATGTTGATAGTTCACCATTCAAGGAAAGTCAATATTTTCCAAAAAAGAGAAGATGATGGTAAAACACATATTCTAAGTCTATTGATAATTACTTCTGTCATGTTCCTAAACTACTTGAAGACTTCTGTAGTTTAAAGAGGATTATCAAAGTAGAATTATCGAAGTATAGTACCAGGATTTTTATATCAGAGAGCAGCAATATAAAACTTGTATCACTGAATGAAACTTTTTAGATATAAATTTAATCCCTCCTTTTCTAGGAATTCTCAAAATTCTCAAAATCTTGGGATGAAACTTGTTTCACATATGGTGTCCATGAATGTGTTTTCTTATACCACATCTTCCAGTTAAAAAAGAGAGAGAAAAGCTGTTTACTTGTTAAAGGTCTTTTTATAAGCCTTGATGACTCAAAAACACCTTCATTTTAACACATGGAATTTGGCAAAGAACTTAACCATACTACCATTTGAAAGACTTTGATATTTTGAAAAGATTTAAAAACAAAAGAGATTAAAACTTACGTTGACTTTTGTGTATAGAACATGATTTTCTCAAGTATTTTTATCAGGAATTACTACTGAAATTTGTGTCAGAATAGTATAATAGATATAGTTATTCTGAATGAACAATGGTTAGTAGAACCACAAACTTTATTCTTGAGTATCAAGTTTTTAGGAAATAAATCGTGTAGCATTACAGTAGTCTAAATAAATAGACGTGGATGTCAGATAAAAGCTTAACAAAAGGGTTGAAGAAATTTTTCTTTCAACTGACCTTTTCAGAAAGATTGTATTTAAACTTTTTGATTGACAGTTTTCTTAATTTCCTTGCAATATATTAGAATGCAGCTCTTCAAGTTGCATTAAAGGAAGTACCCCATCTTAACCAATCTTTAGGTTATGCATATTTTCTAACTGTATGAAACTTTGCAAAGCCCAGGAAATGGGTAGCATAAAAATGAGAATTTATACTTTAAGATCACATTTATTTTAATATGAATCTTCCCATGTAATTCAAAAGTTACCATTGTCTAAAATTCATAAATGAATGTTAACCTTTATAACTTCATTGCTAATATCTATTCCAACTACATTTAAAAATTACGTATGAACTTCATTTCCCTTGTACCTAATTTATCTCATATTCATTTTTCTACTCTAAATTTGGAAATTAAATGATTCTATCTCAATTTCTTAGAATATGACATTGGCTATCATTACTAATTTTGAATATTCTCTATAAATAATCTAGTTTTCAGTCACTTTGATGATTGCCAAATTGAAGTTGTACAAGAAAGTGGTGATAAGTCTAATATTCCACAGTAGCAATAGAACTTGTATGGTAGTGAAGAGGTGGTATGTTGCAATGCCATTAGTTCCTCTCATGATACAAAGGTTAAGTGTTATAATAGATACTTCCCTGTTTGTTTTATAAAATAAATGCATCCTATTTATTCCCCAAAGTGAAATGCTATCTTGCACAAAAATGTAGGTTTCATATAAATACATACATTCTTGTGTCAGGAGTAGTTCTTGTTTTTCTGGGTGATTTTACCTTATTCTGAAAATCTCTTCACCTGACTGAAAGCACATTAACTGCTAGATAGACATCACACTGATGTCTCCATGCTGTAGCATACAGCCGTGAATTTGCTACGATCTGTTTAATCAGCAGTGTATTGATTTTCCGCAGCTTTCCTTCATTTTAGCCCCATAGCAGGCTTCTGTAATTTCCTTTGGACAAAGTGTAACCAAACTGTGCTAAGTGATGTTGATTTGCAGGCAAAAGTAAAGGGGTAAATATAAATTAACAAGCTATAAACATTTTACAAGTGGGGAGTCAATAAAAACAGTGTCTGCAGTTTCTTTAAAAAAAATGATTTGAAGCAGATTGTTAACAAACGTGTCCAAAGAAACTGACATGAGTCTGAGAATAATTTTTGCGCTTTGTGATTAAGAATTGATCAGTCTAAAAGCCTCGGATGCAACTGAATCACCCATAAGCTGCTGGCCTGAAAAGGCTCAGCAGGGGCTGGTATTTGTTTGTTAAACTCCCATGATTCCAAGTAGATAATTGGTCTGTGAAGTTCATGGCAGAATCTGAATTTGCTTTCTTGCTTCCCAGCTGGCTGAGCACTGGTTTATAGACTTCTGTGTACAAATTTAGCCAGCAGCAAACCTCACATCTTTAATATAAAAGGTGTTTTGTTGTGTTTTTCAGGTGCTGAGTGGAAAGCCCACACTCCAGAAGCTCATTAAAAGGGCCAAGTTACAGTACAGGTTTATTTCTGTCACAGCGTTTCTGAAAACAGTGACAAGGATTAATATGTTTCTTTAGTACTGGAAAAAGCCTGACACAATCCCTTGTGAATTTGTTCATCTGTTTCATTGCCTGTATAAGATTCAATCTCTTATTATATCCTGAAATTACAGCTGTAAACTAATGCTGATAAGAATTCATAAGCTACTGCAGGAAGCCTGGGGCAAAATAATTGTTTTATTCAACAGTCCCTTATTTATTTATTGCTTATTTCATACCCCTCTCCTTTCACATTTTCCACTGTCCCTACTGAAAGTCAAGACCATCTTGGTTCTTTTGTCTGAATTTACTAAACAAACATAGAAATGGGAAGTTTCTGTTTCCAGAGCTTTCCAAAAGTTACTGCAGATAAGTGCATTGTAGAAATGTAATACACTGTAATTTTTTTTTTGCAAAACTATTCTTACTTTTGTTGCCTTGGTATGAAAAATCCTTAGCAAAATCAATATATCTGTATAAACATTTATAATCTTCTGTGTAACCATGTGACATTAAGCTTTATCTGTTAGTGGTTGCTATGTTTCTGAGACATGATTTGACATGTGGTACATGCAAATCCTAGAAAAGCGTAAAGTATATCACAAAATGATTTGCTTTGCATCAAATTAGATAAGAAAATTACTATTTTCTATTTGCAAAAATCAAACCTTATAACAATACGCTCTATGGACACCATAAAACAAAATTCTTTTAAGTTGAAGAGTCTCTTTCTCTCCTATGTACACTCTCTCACATACACATACTCCTCCTCTTATAAAGATATATTTATTTCTTACCTTACAGTTTTATATTGTGCCAAATAATATGCTACATTTAATTTTAGATACAAAATACATCAAATCAAAGTTTCAAACTTTATTCAAATACAAAATAAGGCCCAGTGGAATTATAATAACCTATGTGTGGGCACTTTATAAATTAGTAAAAAGTATTTAGAGATTAGACTGAAGTTATATATCAGGCAATGTTTGAAATTAGATATTAAGCTTCTGTTATTCTTAACAGAAGTTGTATGCTCAATTCCTATGCACCATAGACTTCTTAACCCATAATAACTGATTGTAAATACAGTATTAAACTAGCTAGATCCTTATTTACACCTGCCAATTTGCTGCCCTCCAGCGCTAAAAACAAAACAAAAAAACATGGTAGCAAAAGAACTGCCAAGCAAAACACACTCTGCTCTTCGTGTGCACTTTCATATTACCACACATAGAACCTTTTGCTTCTTGTTTTCAGTCAACAAATTCAACTATGGGATTTAAAATAAAGATAAAAAAAGACATTGCAGACATGACAATAACACAGCCTTATTAAATCACCAACTCCTTCAAACATTTGTAGCCTTCAAACAATGAAAGTTCCTTTAAGCAGGGGTGGAGCCTCCCAAAGTAATGCCCAGGGTATTGGGGGCCAGTTCCAGTGATCTTAGCCCTGGATTATTTTGTTGATACTATAGCCCAATGACACAATGCTGCTGAATCTTACGGAAAAGTGCACCATCAGGTCACCTGGTGGTATTCAGGGGCCCTCTCAGGTCATTCAGCAATGTTTTCAGATCTGTGTGTCCCCAGGGATCAGACTTGGGTTGTGCGCATGTGCCCCTTACTTGTACTATATCCCTAGCCCAAACAATATAAGTTCTGTAAGTACTTTATGGCACTTTTAATTAAGAAGTGAAATAGGTACCATGAGATGTCTGTGTTGCAATGGCATGCAGTGACTTTTACTGAATTAAAGATAACATTTTCATTAGACTGTTCATACAATAAAAACGTTAATGCTATTTGTTAAAAGTAGCACATCATAGATACCTTGGTTGATAGTTTGCATTCCCCATTATTTTTCATTCCTTATTCTTCCCTAAAATTCATCTTCATAAATTATGATTTTTTTTTTTTTTGTTTTTTGGGTCACACCCGCGAGCTCAGGGGTTTCTCCTGGCTCTGCACTCAGGAATTACTCCTGGAGGTGCTCGGGGGCGATATGGGATGCCGGGGATCGAACCCGGGCCAGCACAGGCCGTCCGCGTGCAAGGCAAATGCCCTACCTGCTGGACTATCACTCCGGCCCCAAATTATGATTTTTTATTCGTTTTTCTATTTTTAGGAAAATTTAAGCAGCTTTCAACATTTTATTAAACTTTCCCTTACTTTTCAATTAAATATGAACTAATTTCTTATAAATGTTAGTTTTACCCTTCTATTATTGATAGCAACGATTTTCGCTTGACTTGCATATGTTAAAATAGCATAAAAACTTGTACATGTAATGATATAAATAATTCATATCAATAGTATTTTTCTATTAAGTTAAATGTTGACATGAAATTCAATCCTTGAGCTTTCAATACATTGAGTTTCTTTCAATAATCAAGAGAACCTATATATCTTGATTACTTTTTATGATAATTGAGAAGAAATATTATTTTTAATCACAAAATTAAACTGAATTTGAGAATTAGTCCATAAATTAAATGAGCTTGAAGTTAAAATTAGAAGTCAATACCCTTCAGATTTTACTTGACAAAAGGTTATGATTTCAATATTTGGAGATCTCTGCTTTCATTGTTTAACTTATAGGAGCCTGCAGACAGGATACATATCTTATTCTAAACAACACTAATCATGTATTTAGACTTTTAAACATAAATTACATTTCAAAGAACAAAACATTGAACCTTATCAGTTCATACTAATGCTTGTCATTTATGACAATGATGATGACCAGTTTTCCAGGTCAATATTTTGCATTATAAATTTACACAGAATATTTTATTGGGCCTGTAATTGGTAATAAAATGCATAATAAAAATCAAAACAATAAAAAAAGTCTAGCTACATTGGATGCTGCATTATTCCTATAAATAAAGGATGATTCGATATTTTAAGTGAGAAAACTGCAAATGTTTAAGAGTGACCATTGTGAGGACATTGCAAGTTTATAATCTATAAATTATAGAACCCTATGAAACACTTATAAACATCTAAATTAATTACTATGAGCATCATGATTGCTATATATTTGTGAGAGAGTAGTTCTAATTAATCCATACCATCCATTATAAATAGATATGAAAAGTGAAAAATATAGCATGTAGACTTTGATTCAAGCAATAGCATCATCTTGTATTTACCATGACAATCTATATCAACAGACAAACAAATATATGTTAAAATTAACTATGAAATTGCTCATATTTAGTTCTAGTAAGTTATATATAGCCAAATGTTTCATATTGCTAAGAACCTTTTAAAAGGACCAAGGAACAAAATTTCTCTCACTGTAGCTAGAAGAATGTACACAAAACATTTCCATGACTATTTTGCATTAGAAACTTAAATTAGTACTTTCTATTTAGATGCTAGAAAAGTTTTCTACCAATTTCTCTCATATTTAAAACTCATGTTGGCTGGTTTCTTCCAAAGTAAATTACAAAGGTATATGAGAAATCCAAGGCATATTCCTAGAACAAAATTAATAGCAGTAATGTCAATCAGACACTTAAAGAGTACCATTCATTTAGGATGATTAATGACTATCTAATCTCTTTGTTGACTTTTCTGTAATGCTAAGTGGTGGTCTCAAGTTTATTTTGGTAATAAAGCCCTGTTCTGGGAAATGAATTTAGATCTTTAGTTCTCATCTCCTTAACCTTTATGTTCTTGTTAAGTGAAAATTATGCTGCAACGTTACTCTGCATTATGCTATACCTTTTTATTCAAAGATAGTCAAATCAGTGAAGTATTAATATTTTCAACCTTATGTTGTCCTTAAATCAAGTAATTTCACAATATTTAAAAAATCAAAATTTAAATAAATATTATTATATACCATAATATATGTGTATACACTGAACAAAATGGTTGATTTGTACTTTTTTCTGCTTGTTCTCATTTGTCTACCACATTGCTTTTAAATATTAGTTTATTCCTGGTTACCAAATGTATTGCTCCATTTGCTAGCTTTTGTCATTATGCAATGAATATAACCTTCCACTGAATATAGATACTATCTGTGTAAGTGATATAGTATATGAAATTTTATAAGATAAAAATACAATAATGTTTAAATAAGAAATAAGCAAATCTCATTATAACAAATAATAAAGTTCACTGTTAGAGTGAGATTCCCTCTTCATTCCCCAAACATACATTTTTATTGTGTAATTCGTTTGAAAATTTAAATTATGATCTTCTGATGAATAAACTATATTTGGATGAAGTTTTTCCATTGGAGACTTACAATATCAGGGAAAAGATTGGCTCATGTGAATTTCTTTGTAGATTTAAAATGTTCTTATTTTATGCAATATATTATGTCAGGCTTTATGTGGAATAATTCAGAAGACAATTGTAATTTCAAATTCCTGACTAAAATGCATTTTAATATATATTGGAAAACTTGTATATGCATCAAGAAAAATTAGATAGGCACTTTTATTAGCCAGAGATATGTAAGTACCAAGGAAATGCCAAGTGGCAACATAATCACAATCAAGTAGCATTAAACATGAAAAGCCTTCTGCAGGAAGTAAGTTTTAAGTCAGGTTTTTAATTAATTAAGAACTATTTAATAATAAGTTCACCAGAAAGGAATGAAATGCCATTCAACAAATACTAAATGCCTTCATGTGAGACATTATGCTCAGAATTTTATTATCAGCAAAATAACTCAAATACTATATTTGCCTTAAGATCTGTATAGTGAAGAAGACAAACAGGCAAATAATAATGGCATAACATAAGACATTTTATTTAACCCCACTAAAGATTTCTTACAGAAAATTTACTTTATTCATGAGAAAACAGAGTGTGTCATCAGTAGGCCAAAGATTTTGGAAGCATGTACATCAGCTCCGCTCTCAATCCTGCGAGCTCTGAATCAGAGACTTCAGAAAATCATCTATAGCTCAGTTTCTTTATACACCATGATTTGTGTTATAAAATGCTAAAGCTCAAAATCTAAATAAATAAATATTCTGCGAGTGGAATATGGACTATCCTATTGAGATTATTGGGACTATTTATTTCAAAATAAGAAAGAGAACTCTGCCATTTGACTTTTTTCTTTGGAGGAGCTTTCACAACTTACTCTAAAACTTTAAATCGTATGTTTGAACACCACTCATTACCTAATTGTAAAGGAATTTTATAATTCCTTGGTATTGTAGTTTTTCACCTATTATAGTATAGCCCAACAAATCTATATGTTAGCCACCATATTTTTCTCAAATCCCATAGTTATATCATTTTTGCCAGTTTGTTTTCTTTAGTAAGTCATATTACCTATTTTTGTAAGGCTATTCAATAATTGTCTTTTACTTCTTGCTTATTTCACTTATCATAGTCATCTAAACATTGTCCATTTTATACCCAAAGGTTCATTTTCATCTGTTTTAAAATAAAAAATCTTTTTGGTTTGTGGTCCACACGTGGCAGTACTCAGGGCTTATTCTTGACTGTGCTCAGGGATAAATTCTAGTGAAGCTTTGGGGACCGTATGGGTTACCAGGGATCAAACCTGAGTCAGTTTTGTGCAAAGCTTTATATAAAGCTCTTCCTGCCTTACATCTGAAATCTCAGATGGATTTCATCATTTTAATGATAGGATAGTGCTCTGTTGAGTACATCTAGCACAACTTCCTTATCCGGTGATGTGTTCTTAGAGCGTAAGTGCATTCTATGTTTAGGCTAACGCTGCTTTGACATAGAGGTTCAGTCATTAGAATTAGTGTTTTCATATCCTTCAGATAATTGCTGAGGAGAGGCACTCCTGGGGAATTTGGAAATTTCAGTTTTATGTTTTAAGAGAGGTATAATAGTATATTTTATATTGAAATCATTATTTTATGGTTGCACAGTACTACACCAATACTTTCGCTCCAATTCCATCCATGTTGCTGCAAACTAAAAAATATTCATATTCTTATATTTAAATAGTGATCCATTGTGTATATATATCACAATATCTTTTTCTACTTATCTATTACTGGGAAATCGTTGGGGTTTTTCCCAGATATTGGTTATTGTAAATATGCTTCATTCAACATAGGTATACATATGACTTTTTAGGATTAATGTCTTTCCACATTATTTTGCATTGCTCATGCAGTTGCTACATGAAATGATATTTTTACCTACAGCGTAACAAAATTTATTTTTCTCCACGACCCTGCAAACACGTGATGCTTACAAACAATTTTGTAAAGACTCTTCTCATGGCATGAGGTGATTTATCATTGTGTTTTTATTTGCATTTTATTAATAAGTCTTATTGAGAAATTTTTCACATGTCAGATGGTCTTCCATATGCCTTCTTTGGAGAATTATCTATTGTATGAGTTCCCTATATATCTTGGATTTAAACCCCATTCTATGTATGACGTGTAAATATATTCTCCCAGTTGGTAGATTGTCTTCATTTTTGGCGGTGATAGAGGAGATGTTTGCTTTGAAGACACACCCAGTGGTGCTCAAGATTTACTCTGGCTATGCTCAGAGGATCATATGTGGGGCTGAGGATGAAATCTGCTTTCACCATTCCATTGCTACAACTTTCCATTTATTTAGTCTTGCTTTTGTTTCCCTGCTAGAAGAGTTGTATCACTGTATTGAAAATCAGATGGGCTGGACATGTAATGCGATTTGGAGACAACAGCTGGATAGAGTTGTTACCGACTGGATCCCACGGGATGTCAAAAGATCACGTGGCCGCCCACCCACAAGATGGTCAGACTTCCTTGTCAAGACCCTGAAGGAATGGTTTGAGGCTCTTAATATTCCTGAATCAACCAGATGCCATTGGGCTACATTGGCACGTGATAGGGTCCAATGGAAATGTTACTGGTGCCTACTCAAGCAAATCAATGAATAAAGGGATTCAAGTGAAGGGATCAAGTGAAGTGATCACTGTATCACTGTCTTCCCATTGTTCATCTATTTGCACATGCAGGGCAAACACCTTACCCTCTGTACTGTCACTCCAGCCCCGAGTACAGTAGTTTTAACTGACTTGGAATCTGATTCTATTTTGGCATAGGGTGGGTAAAATGTCAGTATTATGAGGTTTGTTTGATAGAATATTTGAAATATAAGAATTAAGGTCCATTATGGTATTATAATTAAAGATTTTCACCACCAGGAAAATCTGGTGCATTTGGTAATAATATCTAATGATATACCTATTACTATGCTTACACGGCAGAGCCTGGCAAGCTATCCGTGTTTTATTTACTTGTTATGCCAAAAACTAGTAACGATTATGGACTTCGGTTCCATGACCTGAAGAATGGTTTCGGGCCCTTCCTGTCCCTGTAGCAAGCAGATGCCCTTGGGTTACAGTTGCTTGTGACAGGACTCATGGAGATGTTACTAGTGCCCACTTGAGCTAGAAGAGTTGAGTAGCGAAAATTATTTCTATGATAAGGTAATGGACTATATTACCTCTATTATATTTTGCTTATAGTTTTATGGTTTGAAATACGATGTTCAAATCTTTAATGTATTTTGAATCAATATGCATTTTAAGCAAGGTGTTAAATAGTGCTCAAGTGTCCCTATTTTTGCATATAATTTCCTAAGTTTTCCCAGCAAACTTTCTTGAGGAGATTGTCCTGTCATCTTTGGAAACCATGGGGTTTCAGTTTTCCAATGTTCCATCACTGCTCCCTTCATCAGTGTGTACATTTCCCACAACCAATGTCTCCAGCTTCCCTCCTGCCTCCACACTGACCCTAACTGCCTCTATGGAAGGCTCTTTTCTTTTCTCTCTGTCTGTCTCTGTCTCTCTCTGTCTGTCTGTCTCTCTCTGTTTCTCTCTCCCTCCCTCCCTCTGTCTCTCTCTCACTTGCTCTCTCTTTCTAAAAATAAAAGAATGCTCCTTTCTCTCCTTTTGGAACTTGTGATTTGCATAGAAATAGTGTCAGATATATCCCTTTATCTACTTGCAACATTCAGTTCCTGTCCAAAATGATCATTCCCATATTCACCCAATACCCATCTGATAAGGGGTTAATATCCAGGATATATCAGGCACTGGCAGAACTTTACAAGAAGAAAGCAGCCAACCCCCATCAAAAAATGGGGAGAATAAATGAACAGAAACTTTGATAAGGAAGAAATTCAAATGCCCAAAAGCATATGAAAAAATGCTCATCATCGTTAGTCATCAGAGAGATGCAAATCAAAACAACAATGAGATATCATCTCACACCACAGAGACTGGCAAATATCCAAAAGAGCAAGAACAAGTGCTGGCATGGATGTGGGGAAAGGGACTCTCATCCATTGTTGGTGGGAATGTTGACTTGTACAGTCTTTTTGGAAAACTATATGGACATTCTTCCAAAGACTAGAAATTGAACTCCCATTTGACCCATTTGACCCAGCCATACCACTCCTGGGAATATATCCTGGGAAGTCAAAAACACGCAGTGGAAACACCATCCCTACTTTTATGTTCATAGCAGCATTATTCGCAATATCCAGACTCTGGAAACAACCAAAGTGGCCGAGAATTGATGACTGGATAAATAAGCTCTGGTACATCTACACAATGTAATACTATGCAACTGTTAGGAAAAATGAAGTTATGAAATTTGCCTATAAATGGATGGACATGGAGAGGATCATGTTGAGTAAAATTGGACAGAAGGAGAGACAGATATGTAATGACTGCATTTATTTGCATGGCATAAATATATATATATATATATATATATATACATATTATGATACCAACATCCAAGGTCAGGCGAAACATGGATCAGGAGGTTTGTCAAAGGCGGAACTTACCACAAACGTGTGGGAGCAGAGGTTAGGTAAGACAGATAAAGGGAACAGTGTGCCAATAGTAGAAAGTGCTATTACCACATAGAACTTAGCAATAAATACAGGCAAAGAGACACACTTGATAACCTCTAAGTATATGTATTACAATCCACAATATGTAAGAGAAGGAAGGGAGAAAGTGAGAAAGAGAAAGAGAGAAAAGAGATAAAGAACCTGCATAGAGGCAGACTAGGGGAGGTTGGAGGGAATTGGGGACATGGTGGTGGGAAATGGGCGCTGGGCACTGGTGGAGGGATGGGTGCTGGAACGCTGTATGGCCAAAACCCAAACATGAACATTTTTGGAATTGTTTATCTCATATTTAAAAAATGATCATTCCCTATTGCCATCATTATTCTGGTCCCTTCTCTATCCTAACTGCCCTCAACCCTACAGTGACGCTTTCAGCAAACTTGCAATCATTAACTAATACTCATGACCTTGGAGATTAGTCCCATACTATGGTATTTTTTTATATCCCACAAAAGAATGCAATCATTCTATAACTGTCCCTCTCCTTCTAATTCATTTCACTCAGCCCAAAACTATCCTTGTGTATCCATTTATAGACAAATTTCATGGCTTCACTTTCCTTAATGACTATGTAGTATTCCATTGGGTAGGTATAACATAGTTACTTTCTCCAGTCTTCTGTTCTCAAGCAATATGGTTGCTTACAGATTCTTGCTATTGTGAATAGTCCTTCAATAAACGTGTTTGCAAAGGGAATTTCTGCTGTGTGTGTTTTTGGGCCCCCAGGGTTATTCCAAGAAGTGATAGTAGTGCGTCAAATGGGAGCTCAATTTCCAGTTTTTTGAGGAATATCAGAAAAGACTGGACCAGTCAATATTCACACCAACAATAAACAAGAGTTCCTTTCTCCTCACATTCACACCAGCACTGGTTGGTCTTGTTCTTTTGGATATGTGTCAGTTTCTGCGATCTGAGATGAATGATGTTGTTGTTTTGATTTACATCTCCCTGATAATTAGAGATGTAGAGCATTTTTATGTGCCATTTGGTCATTTTAATTTCTTTAAGGAAGTTTCTGTTCATTTCTTTTTCCCATTTTTTACATAATTGGATGTTTTATTCTTGTAAAATTCTACCAGTAACTTAAATAAATTTGATACTAACCCTTTGTCACATGGGTACTGGTAAATAGTTTTTGCCCTTCCTTGAGTTGTATTTGTATCTGGACACTGTTTCTTTTGAGGTGCAGAAGAGTCTTAGTTTCATGTAGTCCCTTTTGTTTACTTTTGCTTCTACTTACTTGGTCAGAGGCATTTCATATTTGAAGATGCTTTTAGATTTAATGGCATGGATTCTTAACTCTTGTTCTCTCCACATCAACACATCTCTGTAGCACATTAATATAATTCCTACTTAGGTGTGTCTATAGTTGCACTTATCCTTCCTTCAACATTCTTCCTTATTATTGCAGCCATGTATTTAATTCTGTGCCTTTAATTTCAGTTCCAAGAGGTCTTCATAATTCAGTGTACTTAAAGTGGTCTACTTTATCTTAATAATCAACCCTGTTTTACTTTATTCATTTGAAATTTCACTATCTAAAATAAAACCTATTGTCATTTATTGTGTATTGCATATTTCTAATGGAAAGAGTTTAAACTCTATAAAGAGGGATATTATAATTCCTGTGTGCTATTTCCGTTCACTGAACAGTTGCTACTGCACAATAAACAATTAGAACTTGTGGAATAATGTTTTAGCGTGGATAGTGGAATATGTTCACAGCAATGTCTTGGAATTAGGTAGGTTTTGATTTGATGAAAATCCAAGAAAATTACTACTCACAAATTAGCAAAAGTAATATGTTAGCAGGAAAATCAAAGTTAGCTATAAGTTATTGTGGGACAAACTGTCTTACAACATGGCTGGAAGAAAAAATAGTGATATTCAGTTGGGGAATTACACTTAAAAAGTAAAAGAGCAACAAGAGCAATGACCTATAATGTGACTCTGCAATCCAATTTAATCAGGAAAGTTTCATTATACAAATGTTATCTCAAAAAATATGCATCCCTAAAATAAAAAGGTTTATAAGGTCAGCCTTAGTTTTGGATGCATAAAAACTCTCCATGGAGTCCCTCTCCTCTAGTGAAGAATAAATGTAGAGTCCCTGTGGTTTTGTACCATTTTACTTGATTCTCTGAAATGCAAAACAAATCAGAATGTTTACCAAAGACACAGGTCTCAAAAGGATTGACATGGACTATTCCACCAGCTGCTTCAGTGACTCTGCAATAATCATTCATCCAGGGATCTCAGACTGAGCTCCTGTGAAAGTATTTGGCATAAAGGAATGAACACTGCTACTTCCAATGCAAGAACAATATGTACTTCATTGAATCATCAAATCAAACCAAAGATAGAAAGAATCCTAGATTACCAGTTGGGCTTCGCTCCTGCTTCCAGGAAGCCAAACACAAAAATTTGATCTAGTCTCTAAGGGCATTTCTTTTACACAGGTATAATGGACCATATGAAAACTATATTACATCAACAAAGCACCACATAACTATATCACAGCTATTCTTATAGATTTGTACATAAACTATTACTTTTATATAATCTTAGAATATTTATTTTTACCCTGATTTCACAGAGAAATTTTAATCAGTTTAATAGTTCTTTCTCTGATAAATTAACAGCTTTTGGCATTAGCATATTAGTGTAATGGCTAATAAGCTCAGGATTTTGTTTAGAGCTTTATGTGAATCAAATACTAAAATACTCTTGAAAGTAGAATCTTACCATTCCTGGATTTCTGTTGTTGTTTTTTGTGTGGGGGCCACACTCGATGGTTCTCAGGACTTACCCGTAGCTCTATGCTCAGGTATTAGTCCTGGCTAGCTCAGGGGACAACATGGACTACAAAGGATCAACCTGAGTGGAAATGCCAGTACCCTGACTGCAATACTATCATTCCAGCCCGACCAGTCCTTTGTCCTAAACATCTTATGCAAAATTAACTAAAAAGATAAATTAAAGTGAAATTTAAACCTGAGTGGGAATTGCAAAAACCTATACTAAATCAGAATTAATTTACTTTTTAAAAAGTATACTGACCTTTTACTACACAGTGGCATGATCAAAAGGATATATGTAATAATTTAAAATTTTTAAATGTTATCTCAAAAGACCTTGTAATTTAAACTTTTGCCTAACAAAGTTTGTCAATAAGATCATGGGTTTATTATCTTTATTTGTTTTTCTTTTTTGGTCACACCCGGCAATGCTCAGGGGTTACTCCTGGCTCTTTGCTCATGAATTACTCCTGGCAGTGATTGGGGGACCATAGGGAATGCTGGGGATCAAACCCAGGTAGGCTGCATGCAAGGCAAATGCCCTCCCTGCTGTGCTATCGCTCTGGGTTTATCATCTTTAGCAGAATCTTTTTTTTTTAATTTTTGAGGCTCTTTTAGCTTATTTTTAGTATTTTTTAAAAACAGAGATCCTGGGGCTGTAGGGATAGTACAGCGGGTATGGCATTTACCTTGCACAAAACCAACCCGGTTCGATCCCTCATCATCCCATATGATCCCTGAGCACCGTGAAGAGCCAGGAGTAACCCCTGGGCATCTCCAGGTGTGACCCAAAACAACAAAACCAAAAAAAAGAGGTGCTTCCTGGTATTCTTTGTAAAATAAAACTGGTAGTAGCCATAGTTTGTGTAGATTTTGCTACTTACTATATGTAATATTTTGATTTTTAGTGTTTCACAGATAATGACTAGAAATTCATTTACTCTGCATCATATATATTTTTAGAGGATAAAATTGAAGTGCAAATGGATTGAATAACTTGCTGAAGTCAAACATCTTAGAAGTGTCAGAGTCAGGGTTCAATCAGCAACCTTCTGTCACCAGAGTATTTTTATAAATACTACGTATATTCCCTTTTACTATAAATTTTATTTTTATAAATACTACATCCATCCTCTTTCCATATAAATTGCTTGATAAATGACTTTTCTCTATTTTAAAATATTTATTTTTAAAAAATTAAAGAGAACTTTAGATATTTGCTGCTTTGAACAAATCAATATGAACCTAAGCAAAAGTGAAATAATCATCAGTTCTCAGGTTTAGACTTATGTCATGGTATGATCAAAAATGTCCCCCTTCTAAACGTGTTGTCAAGAAGGATAATCACAACCATAGAACATAAATTGTATTGTCTCTATTAAATATTATAGAATCATTTTTAATTTTAAACATTCTCTCACCCATGTACTTTTATGCAGATGATTTCATTTCAGTAGAACCATGGAATTCATCTGAAAAAGGATAAGAGAGGAATGAATAGGAAAAGAAAAAATTATAAATAATAGTTTCTATTATATAGATAAGAAAAAATTTTATCTAAGATGTGCAAGACAAAATTATTAATTCAAAAATGCTTAAAAACCATTTTCAAGTTCTTTGAATAGACCTGGAAATGATTTTAAAATTAAGGGAACAACCTTTTTCCTTAACTATTCCTTTTTACAGCTTGCCAGGCTCTGCCATGCAGATGGGATACTCTCAGTAGCTTTGCCAGGCTCTCTGAGAGGGACAGGTAAAATACTCTTGGTAATTTGCAGATGAATCTGTAAATTGCGGCCATGTACATCCCTGCAAGCTGGTAGCAGCTCTGCTCGGTGTATCTGTGTCTCTTGTTCAGCATACCTGGGCTTGAAACAGGTTTCTCTGTAGGGTGGGTCGCTGACAAGCAGGGGCATGAGATTGGCTTTCTCTCTTGAGTGGAGCTCTGACAAGCTGTGGAGTCTGGATGATGAAAAATGCTGCCAGCATGGTGTGGAGGTTCCTCTGGATTCTTCCAAGGCTCTTTTGGGATGGTGGACTTGGGCTGGAAGTCGTTCTCCCTCCCGGACCCCTTGTGGTCAGTGGAGCACAGTGAGTGCAACACGGAGAGCAGGTAGCAGCTCTGCCCAGTGTATGTGTCCCTACTTCTTAGCGCTGCTATATTTAGGGCTCTTTCAGGGTCAGGGGATGGATCCATTGTTTTTACTCGTTGTAGCATATCAAATATGCAACAGACAGCTTGCCAGTCTCTGGAAGCATATATCGAGGACCTGATGGTGCAAGCACGAAAGATCAAATACAACATCATTGTCTGACAGAGACGAGAAGGCATCAATCACATCACAACCCTCTTGACACCTGAGAAGTACTGTTCCTCGAAACATGTGATGAAAGAGGCATCAGTGGTGTCAGTGTCCTTATAAACACAAACCTGGCCATGAGCATTTATTCACTTGAATGCATAACAAACTGAATCGGACGATCACACTTGAAGAGATGAGGCTCACTGCCGGCAGTTTCTATCTTCGTTGTCTATTTACCAACATCCTCATGCAAGGAAGAAGAAATGGAAAAATTCAAGGTGAAATTGAAGGAGTTCTATAAAGAAGATCACACCTACAAGATCATAGTCGGTGATTTTCACGCCAAGCTAGGACTGATATCAGCCAAGGAACTCCACATGGGGACCCATGGCCTAGAATGGAACTAACAGGGTGAGAGACTATCTGAGTTCATCATTTCGACCAAGACCATTCATGGTAACTCACAGTTCCAGAAGGTTGAATCTAGACGTTGGACATGGAAATCTCCTGATGGACAGTTCCACAATGAAATTGACCAAATCATATTCAGAATAAGGTTTTCCCTGACCAATGTTGCTGTCATCCCAAAATTCCAAACAGGATCTGAACACCATCTCCTTTGTGCAAAATTCTACTTCACGGAACGGGAGAAAAGGCTGCAGAGTTTAAGTAGAAAACTCCCAGAATGACCACCAACTGGGAATTCTTTGGCACCATTGTAGCAACATGGGAAGATGCCATCATTGACAACATCAATGAAGAATACAATAGACTGGTTCAGCACCTCCATGATTGTGAGAAGAACGCCGAGAAAGACACAAAAGGACACCTGTCTTCAAAAACTCTTGAGCTCATTCACCAACGTGGCAAGGCATGAGCCTCAGGCAACTATAAGCTAACATCCAAGCTCGCAAAGCAGTGCAGAGAAGCGATAAAGTAAAACCTCAAAGAGAAGTGCAGCAATACTGACTCATGCAGCAGAAACCGGGAACAGCACAGCCAGGAGTAATTTCTGAGTGTAGAGCCAGAAGGAACCCCCTGAGCATTGCCAGGTATTACCCAAAAAAGCAACAAATAAAAACAATAAAAATCACTTGTATCACTTGTCTTCCTGTGAATGGGCACCAGTAACATCTCCATACATTCTGCAGAGAACTAGGGTAGCCCAAGGGCCTCTGCTCGCTCCAGGAAATCGAAGAGCCTCGAACCATTTCCTTCAGGTCATGGGAATAAGGTCTATAATTGTTACTGGTTTTTGGCATATCAAATACTATACGGGCAGCTTGCCAGGCTCTGCCGTGTGATTGTAGGCTCTCAGTTCGTGCATTTACTGATAAACAGCAATGGGGAGAGATTGGCTTTTCTCTTGGGTGTAGCTCTGATGAGCTGTGGAGTCCAGATGTTAAAAATGGCGGCCCTCATGGTGTGGAGTTCCTCTGGCTTCTTGCAAGGCTCTACTGGGATGGCAGGCCAGGGCTAGAACTCACCTTCCCTCCTTTATGCCTCATGATCAGCTGAGCTCTCTCATGATCAGCTGAACACAGGGAGAGCTGGTATCAGCTCTGCCTCATGTATATGAACAAGCACAGATGTGGAGAAGGTTGCTATGGTCTCAATTTGGGGTCCGTAGAGCCGCCTGCTTTCCCCAGGGGTCCCAGTGTTTCCCTACTGCATGAGGGGAAGAGCTGGACCTCAAGGAGAAGCATAATGTCACCCCGCGGTTGGGCATGAGAGCCGCCCAGCCTTGACCCCTTCCAAAGCTCCTCTGGGCCAAGTTGTGACATTTCCCACCATTTCCTCCACACCGAGTCACCTGGTTTTCCCACGAAGCTGTGGGGACCCTAGCAGAGCCCCCTGCCTCCTGAGCACACTTTAGCTGTGCAGTAGGGCCATGACCCACTGCCACATTCCACAAGGGGCGATTCTACAGGATGGCCCCTCCAAGGGGTAATAATAAAACTAAAACACTAAATTTAAAAATAAAATTTAAGTAACTCCATGATGCAAGATACCATATAATTTTACAGAACAAAGCTATCACAAAATATCTTTGATAATTTTCATATCTTTTATGCAAAAGATATTATATAAAATTAGTATATTAATAATGGAAGCAAAATGTTGAGGTGGAATATGGCTTAGCCAGAGAGAAACAGTAGATACTAAACAAGCTAAGAGGTTGGCTTCTGAGTTATGACAGCAGTAAACGTTGTACCGGAATGACATCACTTATATCTATCAGATGCCAGTCAGAAGTTAATATTAATCATTTTCAATTAAATTCCAAGAATAATCAGATATATCTGTGTCAGAAGAACATATTTATACTAATTCTAAGACTCATAACCTATATAATAAGAAAGGAAGTTGGGGGCTGGGCTGTACAGGAGATAAGATTGTTGCCTTGAACATGGCAGATCAGTATTCAGTTCGTAACATACATAGTATATGGTTCTCTGATCACTGTCCGAGAGATCCCTGAGCATGGAACAAATAGTAAACCCTGATCACATCTGGGTATGGCATTAAAACAGAAAAAAAAGTTTGCTCCTAACTTTTTAATGCCTGTTGACAGACATGAGCAGAGTGAGGGGTGGAGCGGGCAGGGAATTGGGGAACACTGATAGAGGGAAGTTGACACAGGTGTAGGGATTTGTCTTGAAATATTGTATGCCTAAAACTAAACTATCAGTAAATTTTCAAACCATGGATTTTTAATAAAATAAAATTTAATAGAAAAATAAAAAAGGAACAGTCTGAAAAAACTTTGTTCCTAATATCATATATATACTATATAAGGAAATATATTATATGTAAGATATAGTACATATATATACTCAAGAAACTAAAGAATTTATTGGAATAGACTGTTTATAAACCTTAGTGAACTAGAATTTATTTGTACTTTTGTTAACACTTAGCAAATATTGACTACATAAAAATAGTATCAGTAATACAAGTGAAATTTTTATCAAAATACTCAGTAGTTTTCATAGTATTTATAAATACTATATACAATATGATTAAATAAAATCAAACTAAAACAGCATAGCAAAATATGTAGGATGCACCCAAAGCAGTGCTTAGAGGAAAAGAAATAGCATTGAATCCACTAAAAAAAGCAGAGAACGCTTCTTTTTTAAATTTCAATTTGAGAAAACCACAAGATTTAAAAAAATAAATGCAAAACAATTAAAAAATTAATGAAAAGCAGTGAGTGAGCCAGTGAAACTAAAACAGGAAATTAACACAGAAAGCCAATTAAACAAAGACCTGTTTTGTTGATAAATGTGAATGAAATTGATATCACTGTACCACTGTCTTCCCGTTCATCATCGATTTGCTCGAGCCGGCACCAGTAACATCTCCATATGACCTGTCTCATGCAAGTAGAGCCCAAGGGCACCTGCTTGCTCCAGGAACATAAAGTGCCTCAAACCATTCCATCAGGTCATGGGAATGAGGTCTATAATTGTTACTGATATCTGGCATATCAAATACGACACGGGTAGCTTGCCAGGCTCTGCCATGTGGGTATCATACTCTTGTAGTCATCTCTAGCATTTATTGATGAACTGCACGGTCTGCTGGATGGAGTTCTGAGGAGGGGAAGTCCGGATGTGGAAAATGGAGGTTCCTCATGGAGTGGGGGGTCGTCTGGCTTGTTGTGAGGCTCTGCTGGGGTGGCGGGCCAGGGATAGAACCTGCTATCCCTCCTGGGTGCCTCGTGAGCGGCTGGGCACAGTGAGAGCCAGTAGCAGCTCTGTCCCATGTCTGTAACATGGGGCAGACATGGGGGAGAAGAGATATACTTCTAGTCAGGCTAAAAGTGGAAAAAGAAAAAGCAAGTTAGTTACTAATATCAAAAATTGTCAAGGAGCCCCTGGGGTCCCCAACAATACCAGAAGAGAGTTCCCTTCTACCACGAAGCAAGTGGTGAATGGACGAAAACTCAAGAATCTGGTGCAGTTTTATAAGAGCTTTACTATCGCAGGTTCCAATATACAATCCAAGATCAGGGAAAGCTCCGGACTCTGGGCTCCCAGCTAGGCCCCAGCCATGTGTAGGCCAAGACGGCTACCACTTTATGTGTTGAAACTCAACAGAAAATGGACAAGCAGAAGCCAAGGGAAAACGAAATGGCAAAAAGGGCCTTCTCTCTTCTGCCAGCTCATTTTATAGATAGAAATCCACCAAAACTTCCAAGCCTGGCCCATTGTGGGCTGGGCTGTCTAGAGATGAATACAAGTAAACAACTCTATTTAAATGCAGCACTACAGGTGGCTTTCTGGCTTTTACAAGCACCAGAGCTGATTCAAAGCCTCCCTAGCAGAGCTTGCAGCGGCTGCAAGCTAAGTGTAGCTGGAACTTAAAGTGGGGCATCACCCAACAAAAAAATAAAATATGAACCACTACTTTAAAGTGGAATAATAAAAAAAAGAATGAGGATTAGCATAGAGGTGAGCATGGAATATCTAATATTTCAAATTTATCTCAAACTTTTTAATTTTTTCTTGCTCTCATAGTAAAGCATTTAAGAAATTATTCTTATAGTGTTGCCTTTTTGAAGGACTTTGTATTTTATTTATTAACTCACATTAATAGGATTATAATTTGTGTTATTGTTTCTGAATGATCTGTCCTACCTGACTGCGAGTCCTCAGATCAGATAACTCTTTTGGAAGACTTTGCATCATCGAGAGAAGAATAAACTGAACAGAGAGAGCTCAGACTAAGAGAGATGAGTACTCCCCATGTCCCATATAACAGTAGAACTTGGTAATAGTTTGCTTTCAGAGAGGTGTTGAACACAAACCTGTATACAATTTGCTTAAAATTTCGGGTGCAGAGTCATTGTTTTACAAAGATAAAATTGTCTGCCCACTTTATTTCTTCCTCTTTCCTTCTTGTTTAAATGCCAAGTAAGTAGGAAGTATTTGACTTGAATTAATTAAAGGCTTTTCATTAGTTTTCTAATGGGATTCTAGTTAGGATCTCAGTGTTTTATTTATTTTTTTCTGGGATATCTTATTTGTTCTGCCCCTCAAGGTGTTGCAGGTTTGTATGCAGTGCCCGGCTGCATCCACATGTGGCAGACAGAACAAAGGCTTGTCTACATCCAGGGCTCTGCCCTGTGGGCCCGGTTGGTTGATGGCCTGACATAGAAAAAGACTAGGCACCCTGGGATGAACCTAGAGCCAAGGCAGAGCCTGGCAAGCTACCTGTGGTGTATTCAATATGCCAAAAATAGTAAGAATAATGGACCTCATTCCCAACGAATAGAGACGTTACTGGTACCTGCTCGAGGCAAATCGATGATCAACGGGAGACAAGTGATGCAAATGATACAAGTAATACTTTTAAGTCAATTCGCACTGAAGTATACTAAAAGAAATATGAAAAATTCAAAATTTGAAAATGTAAGTGAAAAATATTAATTTCTTGAAATAATTGTAGTAAATAAACTCTAATAATACACACCCAAGGAAAAAAGATAGGCCTTTATCTAGTAAAATAAATTGGAAACAATAACTAAAAAGTCTTCCTGTCAGAAAGCACAAGCTCCAAATTTGTCCACAGCCGAATTCTAGAAAATATGTAAAGAAAGAATGATACCAAATCTCAAATAATTCTCCAGAAATCATTTAGAAAAACAACTTCTGACATTTTACTTAATACCCCAAACCAGAAAAAGACATCACAAGAAAGAAAAATTACTGACCAATGTTTTTCTGATCATGATGTAATAAGAACTTGTCTCACCACATGAGTGACACACTCAATGAAAATGCAAATTCCTATAACAATACATAAGAACTATCAGAAGTTCACTCTTATCTACCAACCATAACCAAAAATTGGCTGCTCTCCATTTGTGAATCAAACCTAATGGCTTATCACAAACATTCCAAATCATTTCTCAGTTAAGAATTTGTGCCTTTTTCCCCTGACTGCTATTTCTAACTCTTCACTTATATAGTTGTTTTATCTTCATTATTTATATGTGAATATTTTAAGCAATATATGCTTCCGATGCCAGCGTGCGTGCATTGAAAGTACAGACAGTCATTTTAGTCCTTCTTCATTTTGGCAGCCTAGGATGGCCATGAAATTTTATCAGGCACTGCTTGTTTGCCTTTCTTACTGCTGCCGTATTAAGGGCTCTTTCAGGGTCAGGAAAATAAATGTTTCTGTTACTGGATTTGGCATATCAAACACACATCGGACAGCTTGCCAGGCTCTGCCATGCGAGTGCTATATTCTGATTACTTTGTGAGGCTCTCTCAGAGGGGTGGGTAGAATTTGGAGACAACCGCAGGACTAGAGCCATTACCGACTGGATCCCACGGGATGTCAAAAGATCACATGGCCGCCCACCTACAAGATGGTCAGACTTCCTTGTCAAGACCCTGAAGGAACGGTTTGAGGCTCTTCATATTCCTGAATCAGCCAGATGCCATTGGGCTACATTGGCACGTGATAGGGTCCAATGGAAATGTTACTGGCGCCCGCTCAAGCAAATCGATGAATAACGGGAGTTCAAGTGATCAAGAGATCAAGTGATTTTAAGCAAATTGATGATAAACGGGAAGATAGTGATTTTAAGATTAGCCATATAAAACAAATTAGTTGTTATTTTCTTGTTTGAGGGCCAAATTCAGAGATGGTCAGATGTTATGCATTAAAAAATCACCCCTGGTGGTATGAACTTAATATGATACATCATGTAGCCTGGTTGGCTACATGAAAGCAAGTGCCTTATCCACTGTACTATCTCTCCTGCCACAAAATAAATTATATTTTTAAATTATATTCTAAAGACACTTATTAGTAAGCTAGTAACAAGGACTACCTTTCTCAGCTTTCCCTAGACTATATACACAACCTAAATAAGCTATAGCCATAATTTATTTAATGACAAGAAATTAACTCCTTTATTCCAAATATAGAGAACAAGACAAAGATGACGTTTACTCAACAACTCTTTGTCAACAAATATTGAAGATCTAAATAATGCAATAGGACAAGAAAAAAAGAAATGTAAACACATTAGAAAGTAAAAAATAAAACTGCCATTTTTCATAGATAAACTGGTTTTCCTAAGTAAAGAAATTCAAAAATGCTACCAATCATCACCATAATAAACCTACAGAAACTGATGAAAAGATTACAGAATTTATAAAACACAAGATAACACAAAAATTATATTCTATGATCAGAAAGATGGTACAGTAGGTAGTGATCCTTTAGTGCTGAGCTAGGAGTAAGCCCTGAGCACAACCATGTGTGATCCACACATGGTTGTTCCTTTAGTGCTGAGCTAGGAGTAAGCCCTGAGCACAACCATGTGTGATCCAAAAACAAAATTAAAAAAACATTCATTTCTTTTTCAAATAAGAACAAAGGTCAGTGGGAATTCAATAATTAGAAATATATAATTTTCTGGGCCAGAGCGATAGTACAGCAGAGAGGGCATTTGCCTTGCACACTGCCAATGCAGGTTTGATCACCAGCATTCCATATGGTTCCCTGAGTAACTCCTGAGTGCAGAGCCAGGAGGAACCCTAAGCATTCCCAGGTGTGACCCAGAAAACAACAAAAAGTAATAAAAATTAAAAAATAGTAAAATAAAATGGTAGTAGAAAACAATAATACATATTTAATATATATATAATTTTTGTTAGCACCCAAAAATGTAAAAGGTATGAATTTTAAAGAGAAAATAAGAACTATGAAAATAAAGTTTCAAAATGTTTTTTAAAGGTAATATAAAATAATTTTGTGAATTTCAATAACTGTTTCAAAAGAGTATTGCTGGGGCCGGAGCCATAGCCCAGCGGGTAGGGAGCTTGCCTTCCACGCAGCTGGCCCATGCCTGCCCGGGTTCGATCCCTGGCATCCCATATGGTCCCCTGAGCACCGCCAGGAGTAATTCCTGAGTGCAGAGCCAGGATTAACCCCTGAGCATCGCCGGGTGTGACCCAAAAAACCAAAAAAAAAAAAAAAAGAGTATTGCTTTACTTCAAAACCAACTACAAGGGGCCAGAGAGAGAACTCAAAAGTTGAGAGCATGCTCATATGCAGGTCTCACATGTTCAATCCCTGGCATATCACAGTCCCCTGATTACCATTGGGAAAAATCCACAAACTCAACCAGAGGTAGATGCTGACTATCACTGGGTGTAACCCCAGAACACAATCCAAAACCAAAGGAACAATAACAACAACAACAAAAACAAAACTAGTGAGAAAGACAGTACAGTGTTGGGAAAAGAATCGGGACAAAAATATTTGTGAGAGAGAGCTAAAATTGTTTTTTAAAAAACATACATATAGTTATAATATTTGACAAGCAATGCAATTCAATCAATAATGTATACTTTCCTTGCATGGCTGACCCTTGTTCAACCCACAATATCCCATATGTGGTCCCCCAAGCTCCTCCAGGAGTGATCCCTGAGCACAGAGTAAGTCCTGAGTTGGGTGTGACCCAAAAAACAAAATGAAAAAAAATACATTGAGTTCTGATATGAAAAGAGAAGATAAGCATATGAAAAGAGCTTCAGCTTCGTACATATTGAGCTGTAAATCGCATGATAATACTATTCACCAAAAAATGCAAAACACTGTCAAATACTGAATTGTCCTGTCAATGCTTCTCAGGGTCTCTTTGTGATTCTTCCTCTCATAGTCCTTATCAAATCTCATATAGATGCTACTCCTTTATCTAAGTGATTCACAACCTTTGTTGTACAATAGAAAGATTTGGTAATATTCTCACACATCAGTACTTCAGGAAAAAAATTGTAATGTGAAAAATGTGAGTAAGGGGACCAGAGTGATAGTACAGCAAGCAGGGCATTTGCCTTGCATGTGGCCAACCAGGTTCCAACCTCAGCATTCCATATGGCCCCCTGAGTCAACCAGGAGTAATTCCTGAATGCAGAGCCAGTGCATTGGCAGATGTGATCCACAAAGACAACATCAAAAAAGTGAGAAGAATTTCGGTACTGATCTTTCTGTTTCCAGCCTCCATCTCTTTAAACATGTTTATCATACTGAATTCCCTTTCTGGTACATAAACTTAAAAATATTTTAATCTGCTTTTGAGGGGCGAAGCAATGGTACAGTGTGTAGGGTGCTTGCCTTGCACATGGCCAATGTGGGTTTGATCCATGGCATCACATGTTGTCCCCCAAACCTGCAAGGAATGATTCCAAGTGGCAAGTCAGGAGTGTGTCCTGAGCACAACTGGAAACAAACCTAAATATATATACAATATATATATATATATGGATATGTATGGATAAATATATATGGATAAATAAATATATATTTATATGTAAATATATAAACTTTATATATTTAAATCTGCTTTTTAATACTGCCATTATTTTACAAAACAGGGAAAATATCTGATACTTTTTTTTTGATTTTTGGGTCACACCCAGCAATGCTCAGGGGTTTCTCTTTGCTCTGCACTCAGGAATTACTCCTGGCGATGCTTGGGGACCATATGGGATGCCGGGATCGATCCCGGCCGGCACAAGCCGGCCACGTGCAAGGCAAACGCCCTACCCTCTGGGCTATCGCTCCGGCCTCCCATAATATCTGATACTTTAAAGGTATCCATATAATCTTTCAAGCCTCTAAATCTAATAAATATTTTAGGTTATACATAGATTTTATATATGCATATATACATACATACAAAATATATATAATATATATATTTATATATTTGCTCAAACCTTGAAAAGCATCTGACTGATGGTTTCTATAGAGGTGTGGACTTGAAGAATACATGAGGAAGACAAAATTTCCTCCCAACCCCTATTTTTGGGGGTGTTCACCCACTTGGAACAGTTCATGAATCCATAAACCTCATTTTTCACCAGGTGTCATCCTGATAAATATGCTTTTTGGGACTGCAAAAAAAGACTTTGCCATTATTTCCCGCATGGCACTACAGAGCCTGGCAAGCTATCCATGTCATATTTGACATGCCAAATACCAGTAACAATTATAGACCTCATTCCCATGACTTGATGGAATGGTTTGAGGCTCTTTATGTTCCTGGAGCAGGCAGATGCCCTTGGACTATCTCACATGTGACAGGACCTATTGAGATGTTACTGGTGCCCTCTTGAGCAAATCGATGATCTACGGGAAGACAGTGATGCAGTGATACAGTGATTAAAATGTTCTTATACATAAACTGAGACTCAGCTAGTTTGGAAGTACTCATTGAGCATACCATTCATTTTCATCCTAGTCTACACCACTGATTCTCATATTTTAGTGAACATGAGTATGAGAGAGAGGTTATTAAAATGCGTATCCTGAGTGAAAGGTGTTGGAATATTGTGTGACTGAAATGTTGAACAACATGAACAACTTTTTAACTACGTATCTCCAAGTGAATTCATTAAAAACAAACAAGTAAATAATTTTTTTTAATTTACATTCTAAAACCACAAGCTATGTTAAGGCCCAACATAGTTCAAAGAACCTTCCACCTAAGAATAGTCACATATTATTCTTCTCACTTTTTTTGATGTTGTCTTTGTGAATCACATCTACCAATGCACTGGCTCTGTATTCAGGAATTACTCCTGGTTGTGCTCAGGGGGCCATATGGAATGCTGAGGTTGGAACCTGGTTGGCCACATGCAAGGCAAATGCCCTGCTTGCTGTACTATCACTCTGGTCCCCTTACTCACATTTTCATATTACAATTTTTCCTGAAGTACTGATGTGTGAGAATATTATCAAATCTTTCTATTGTACAACAATGGTTGTGAATATTACATAATATCTACACATATTAGATAAAACTTAATTTTCTGCACAATTCTGAGGTCACAGGAAATAAGAGAATATTAAAGCATGACAATCAGAAAAATGTACCTGCTTACCCAAAAATGGACTCAGTATGGAGCAGGCAAATGAGAAATGTGAAACTTCCATGAATTATAATGCCAATATTGATATTGACATAAGAAATGTTTCAACAAAAATCTACAGAAAGGAAAATGGAACTAAGGGCTCTTTCATTGATCATTAGCTTTCTAAGGAAGCTTAAGTAGTTTGAGGGTAATGACCTTCTCCAATTTAGAAGTTAACTTAAAGACCCACGAACCACCTCTGCAGCCATGTAAGCTCATCTACTGGCCTTGTTCCAGAGACTCATAAAAAAATCTAGAAAGAAATCAACTCTCCACAAAAGTGTGTCAGGCACAGATGAGTTAAAAATTTTACTCCTGCTGAATACCCAGTTAAAAAATTCTCCAAACTTTACAACACTGAAAATCTAGTAGTAGCATACCAAATTGGATAGGATATAATGTAGAAGCCAACCAATCTTGATTAACAAAATAGTAAACAAAGAAGGTTTAACTTGAAACGACATTTTAGTAATCCCTCAGACAAGGACTTAATGTCTTCGGTGAGATCCAACAATTTTCACTAATTTTCTTCTAAGGAAGTATTTTTTATCATTCCATTAATCATTTATTGGAAACAAGCAATATAAACCTAGTTGTCAGGGGGCCTGTTAAGGAGGCAGTACTGAGAGATGGTTGGAAAAATAGGAAATAATTGTGGAGGGAAAGTGTCAGTGGTGGTGGGATTGGTGTTTGAATGTTGAGTGCCTGTAACAAATCATCGCAAACAACTTTGTAATCCACGGTGTTTAAATACAGTGTGTGGGGGAGGGGCGAGTTAGCTTGAAGGAAGACCTGCAACTTTAATACACAAATTAAAATAAAAAAACACAAGCACTTCATCAAAGATCACCAAACATATAAAAAAAATCATTCATCAATCAGTAGAAATCACAAACAACAGATTTGGTCCCAATACTTTCAGATATTGATATTCTTAGCCTCAAAATATAAAATGTATACAAATTAAATGTTTAGAAATAGAAAATGCACTCATGGAATTGTAGAAAAATAATAAAACATGAACAGTTCTGAAAGGGAACTAAATTGAGAAATAGAAAATATAGTTGGGGACCAGAGAGAGAGTACAGCAGGTAAGACTTATCTTGCTAGAGGCTCACCCCTGTTTAGTTCTCGGCACCACATAATCTCATAAGTCTCATTGGAGTGATCACTGAGTGCAGAGTCAGAACCAAGCCCTGAGCACAGTCTAGTATCGCCCAAAAAAAGTAACAAAAACAAAAAAAAAAACCAAAATTTAAATTTGAGGTTCAAAACCATGTTTGATAGTATATTAGACTGAACTGAATTAAGATTAAGTAAGTAGAAAGGCAGAGCTAGAAAAAATATCAATTATGCCTTACAGAACCAACATTTGATAAATATGGGAGTTCCATATATAAAAGATCAAGTTACTAGATTATAATATATTATCATTTGTCTTCCCATTGTTCATTGATTTGCTTGAGTGGGCACCAGTAATGTCTCCATTCATTGGAAATAAGGTCCACTATTGTTACTGTTTTTGTCATAATGGATGCACCACAGGTAGCATGCCATGTTCTGCCGTGGCTCTGGGTTCATTCTAGCAGACCCAGTCTTTTCTAAGTCAGACTATCAACCATCCAGAGCCCATGGGGCAGAGCCCTGAGTGTAGACAAGCCTGTCTCCTGTCTGCCACCTGCTGACTCAGCCAGGCACTACAGCCATACCGAAAAACCTTGAGTGGCAGGTACAATATATTATATAGTTAATAAAGAAAAGAAAGAGAATGTATAAAAGATAATTCTGCAAGGATAATATATAAGACTTTTGGATAATTTGATATAAAATATGAATTGATGGAGTCCATCAGAAGAACCATCACTTCACTTCACTTGTAACACTTGTCTTGCCTTTCATTGATTTGCTCAAGCGGGCACCAGTCACATCTCCATATGTCCTGTCGTGTGCTAGTTTATCCCAAGGGCATCTGCTCACTACAGGAACACAAAGAACCTCAAACCATTCTGCATGGCAGAGCCTGGCAAGCTACCTGTGTCATATTTGATATGCCATGAACCAGTAACAATTATAAACCTCATTCCCATGACCCAGAAGAACCATAGACAAATATATTTGGTTAGGTTTATAATTAAATATTATGATACAGTGAAAATTAAAGACAATTATGCAAATCAACATAAGTTATTTGCGATAATTATTTAAGGGACACAAAAATGCACAAAAAATTATTCTTAGAAAACTTAGTAAAATAAAAACAAACAATTGAGATACACATAGCAATAAGACATTTTATTTAATGAAGTGGGTATATCCAGTAATTGAGATAGTATTCTAAAAAAATAAAACATTACAAAATTGCTATCAAACCATGAAAACACAGAAGAAATTTACTTGCATATTACTAAGTTAAAGATGCTACTTAAACAGGTTATGTGCTACATTATTCCAAATATATCATGTTCTGTAAAAGAAAAACCAATGGAAGGAGCAAACAGATTGTAGTTTTCAAAAACTAGGGATAGACTAGAGTGATTGGTAGATATATACCATTAGTCATTTGCCAAATCCCAAAAGCGAAGTTTAATGTAAACTAAGGATTTGAGTAATTATGATATGCTAAGGCATATTTATCCTTTTATGTGTGAAGTAAAATGCTTTTATTTAAAGAAATTTACCTAGGAAAATGTGAGAAGAGAAAGGAGGAGGTAAAGAGAGAGAAATGTTCAATACAAAACAGAGGAAAAACAGTGTAGGATGAATTTGGGAAGAAGGTTGTATATAATTTCTTCAACTGTCTTGGTCTGGAGCTCTCTGCACATGCAAAAATTAAACTGACTGCTGTGATAGGAAAATAGTCTTTGCTTTTTGTGATCCTGTCATATTTCTTATCATATCCTTTACGTTTTCCAATATCTTCTCCTTTTTTTGATCCACCCTTCTCTGAATGGTGTCTCAGTTCAAGTATTTGGGTGTAGGTTATTTTCTCATTTATTTTTGTATAAGTATCAGCCTAATGGTGGATGTAAATCTTAGGAAATACGGTAAATGTAAGTGAAAAGAGAATATGTAGGATATCTCTGTCTTTTCAATAAAATTTGTCATGAACTTGCAGTTGCTCTGAAATAGTAAAGTATTTTTTAAAAATATGGGGGAGCCTTCTATGTGGAAGGCAGAAGATGCTGCAGACACATTATCTAGGTAGCTATCAGCTGCTTTATGACTTGACAGGTCAGAATGAATTCAACTCATAATGGGCAATTCCAGATGAATTGTCACTTAATGTCCCAAATCAAGTGCTCTCTCTCCCTCTCATATCAGAACCCATTAACATGACAGGAGATTCTTTTCAAAAGGCACACAATTTCATATTGTGAAAGGCGAGATCTAGCCCCATAATCCCAAAGCTGCATTGTGATTTTACTATTGGGCCTCACTATAAACTCACACTGTATTCTATCACTAAGATTCCCAAATCGAAAGATCCGTTTGCCAGATCAAATATTCCAGTGGCTGGAGAGTTATACAAAGCATTTGAAACTACCATATCATACTTGAATGCTCCAGACTCCACTCAAAGTTGACAGTTTTCTATGGTCGCCCAGTAATACCATGAGATAATGATACATTTTTGGAATATGTGTGGCCAATAGAGACAGAAAAACCTCTATGTGATAGGCTCACTACTTGAGGTAGGGGTTACAAGATACAGGAATTTTCTTTCTCTTTGGTGTGAATTGTGGCATGCCCCCTTACTATTGTATTCCAAATCTTTCCTGATGATGGTACCTGAGTTGTCATGGGGTTTATAAACTACCTCAAAGACACAAGTCTCTGAGCTAGGACTCCTGTTACTAGTGATCTTTGGTTCACTCAGACGAGTCACCATGATATCCTTGACATAACTTATCATGAACTTTTCTATGAGTTCTCCAGGCAATGAAGACTTTACTGGACCATATTTGTGAGAAGGTTAGGTATTTAATGCAGCGCTGAAGAAACAGAGTGTACTAAGATTGTTATCTATCACAAATTATCACAAACTATGCACTTTTGCTAATTAAAAGTAATTAGTATGTTTGCTAGATTTTAACCATATACCACATATGAGCCACTTCTTTTTTATTGTAACAATGATGCCAACTCTAGCACAGTATTTTCAATTAATAACTATACTAATTCTGCAGCATTTAACCAATTTCTTTTAAAGACAGATTGGATGACAAAACAGATATTGACAAGGAAAACTACATTTGTTTCCTATACCTGTATTATCTCTTGTTTACTCATTGGTCAAGAGGTCTGAGGGTAGGGTAAATTCCGTTAGCTTTCATTCCATTTGCTACATGCTTGCCTGTGTCTCTATTTCAAAATTTAAAAAATGGGAAAATTCTGAGTATCTGAATATCAATATGAATCTATATTCTATGCCTAATTTTCCTGGAAACATCTCTTTCTACTCTGTAGTCACCAATACAAATATCTAGAAGTTTTTCTTCAGTGGAAGACAATGGTGAGGAGTAACTGTCAGTCAGGTGAGAGGTGTGATGTTGGGATGTTTTGTTCATTAAGCCCTTTAAGTGATGGTATCATCAAATTGTAGCTCATGGACATAAAACTTTAAAATTAAAAAAAAAGAAACTAAAAAGTTGAAGCAAAGAATGGTATAAAAAGGACAATGAATTTGAAGTTGCAACTCTTAATAGTTGTCTCGTTTGCCAAGGCATCGAAAATCATGATGGGCTGGACATGTAATTCGATTTGGAGATGACCGCTGGACTAGAGCCATTACCAACTGGATCCCAAGGGATGTCAAAAGATCACGTGGCGGCCCACCTACAAGTTGTCAGACTTCCTTGTCAAGACCCTGAAGGAAGAGTTTGAGGCTCTTAATATTCCTGAATCAACCAGGTACCATTGGGCTATGTTGGCACGTGATAGGGTCAAATGGAAATGTTACTGGTGCCCGCTCGAGCAAATCGATGAACAACGGGATTCAAGTGATCAAGTGATCAAGAACTCTTAATAGTACCAAGGACTTAAAAGAAAATAAGATCATGAAGAAATTGAGTTTTAAGAGAGAAAACAAGAAAAGAAAAATCTCTAATACTGATCAATACAGTATACAAGAACTCTGAAAATCTTCTATATTGGTTCAAGATTGTAGATAGCAAAAAGGAATTTCACTAAACTTAAAACAAAGCAATAATAATTACTTCAACTGCAATTCATTTGAAAAGATATTTTCCTTTTTATCTGAACTTTGGATCCCATAGAGGTGACCTACTAGAAATAAAGTAAAACAAGCAGTTGTTATTTTATACTTGTTTCATAAACACACACACACATACAGCCATACACTTAAAGGGATAAAATGTGCTTTTGTCACTACAATAAAATTGTACTTAATGCTATTGCCTTTTATTTCTATTTATATATAAAAGATAATATTTCATAATGGCAAAACATATTTTCAATGTAGATTCAAAAAGTATAGAAAATAAACAGAAGAAAATAATCACCACAATGTCAAATAATGTGTTACCTTTTGATAAGTTTCTTTCTACTCTTTCATTAAGCAACTGCAATTATATTTACTAAGGTAGAATCATAGAATAAACAATTTTATAATTGATTTGGCTGTGTCAAGAGATATTTTTAAACAGATATTGTTGGTTTATATAACTATAGATGTTTATAAATGAAACAAATTCATAACCCTTCAAAAATTAAATAACCACAGTGCATCTACCACTGATATTCCAGAATTATCCAATACAGTCCATTGGGCCCATTACCTGCTTTTTTTAGTCTCTGCTCCTCCCATTTTGATAACTGTAGTCTTGCAGTTAGAGTTCAGGGCTTTGCTTCATTTTTCCTGTTCCCTTACCTTGTATTAATCATTCTTCTTAAATATCACTTAAAAATTTGTATGTCTGTACACTGATTAATTGGCTGCTTCTCTATGTTGAATAAATATATTAATTTTCTTTCTGTATTCTAAATGGAACTGTGAGAAATTGTACATAGTTATATGTCTATACTCCTTCCTATTTATTTTTAATTCTTTTTAATTTCTTAAATTTTATTATACACCATGAGATATACAATTACAAAGTTGTTCATGATTGGGTTTCTGGGTTTCAGTCAGTGTTCCAGCACCCATCCCTCCACTAATGCACCCTTCCCAACACCAATGTCCTCAGATTCCCTCCCCCTTCCCTGGACTTCCTCAATGGAAGGCAGTTTTTCTTCTTCTTTCTTCTTTTCTTCATTCTTCTTTTCTTCTTCATTTTCTTCTTCCTCCTCTTCTTCCTCTTCCTCCTCCTCCTCCTCCTTCTTCTTCCTTCATCCTTCTTCTTACTCACTATTTCTCCTTTCTCTTACACATTGTGGCTTGCAATACATACATTTAGGGGCTATCATGTATATCCCTTTGCCTATATTCAATGTTCAGTTCTAGTCTGGTGCTATATTCCCAACAGTTTGGGTTTCACTTATTTGCTAAGAGTAGCATAACAAAATACTACAGACTATGTAGCTTAAGTAACAAAAAATATTGTCCCACATTTCTGGAATGCTGGAAGTCTGAGATCAAAGTGATGTGAGAGTTGGTTCCTTCTGAGGACTCTGAGGGAAGCCTCTGATCTTATCTCATAGTTCAGATTGTAATCTGTGTCTAAATTTCCTCTACTAAGGGTATCAAACATATTGTACTAGACCCCAGACTAACTCAAATTTAATTAGAACTTGATTGCTTCTCTAAAGATTACATCTCTAAACACTGAGGTGTTAGTGCTTAATAATTCAACATATGAATCTGGGAGTAGGGATAGACCCAATCATTCTGAGTGTTTATTCCTGGCTATGGAATAGGAGTTACTTCTGGAGATGCTTGGGGGACCACAGAGGATGGCAAAGATCAAACCCATGCTAGCAGCAAACAGGCAAGCACGCTATTTTTTTAAACTATTTCTCCAATGCTTCAAAATATGAATTTTTAACTACATAGTTAGGGATCCCAGATGTGCCTCTAGTGATAGAGCACGTATATTTACACATGTAAAGCCCTGGGTTCCTTCCATTAGCAAGTCATGACCCTACTTCCTCCCACCTCCTGCATTATCAGGAGTGGCCATCCTACTAACAACAAAAAAAATTTATACAATTCATGCCATAATGAGTGGCTATAAATAGGTTTAAAGATATAACTCCAATAACCAATCAGTCTTCCACAAATTGTCTTACTAATTAGATCACTGTCACTGTATCACTGTCTTCTCGTTCATCATCGATTTGCTCGAGCGGGAACCAGTAACATCTCCATATGTCCTGTCTCATGCAAGTAGAGCCCAAGGGCACCTGCTTGCTCCAGGAAAAATAGTCTCAAACCATTCCATCAGGCCATGAGAATGAGGTCTATAATTGTTACTGGTATTTGGCATATCAAATACGACACGGGTAGCTTGCCAGGCCCTGCCGTGTGGGTAGCATACTCTTGTAGTCATCTCTAAATCCAGCATTTATTGATGAACCGCACGGCTGCAAGTAGCCATGCGACCGGGCTGTGATAGGCTGGTCTGCTGGGTGGAGTTCTGATGAGGGGGAAGTCCAGATGTGGAAAATGGAGGCCCCTGATGGAGTGGGGGTCATTTGGCTTGTTGCGAGGCTCTTCTGGGGTGGCGGGCCAGGGCTAGAACCCGCCATCCCTCCAAGGTGCCTCATGAGTGGCTGGGACAGGGAGAGCCAGTAGCAGCTCTGCCCCATGTCTGTGAGTCTCTGGATCAGCATACCTGAGCCGGATTTTTAAAAAACTGCAGCAGGGTGGATCCCGATGAGCCGGGCTGTGACAGGCTGGTCTGCTGGGTGGAGTTCTAACGAGGGGGAAGTCCAGATGTGGAAAATGGAGGCCCTCATGGAGTGGGGGTCGTCTGGCTTGTTGCGAGGCTCTGCTGGGGTGGCAGGCCAGGGCTAGAACCCGCCATCACTCCCGTGCGCCTCGTGAGCTGCTGAGCACAGGGAGAGCCAGTAGCAGCTCTGTCCCATGTCTGTGAGTCTCTAATTAGATATTTACCTTCATTTTCACAGCTGGATAAAGAATTTAAACAAAGTCATGCCTATGATATTTCTTTCAAATAAATATACATAATTTCAAGAAATTATGGTTTTGGGACCGAGCAATAATACAGTGGGTAAGTATTTTGCCTTGCACCTGGTAGACCTGAGTTCAATCCCTGGCTCCCCATTTGAGCCCTGAGTACTGTCAGGAGTAATTTCTGAATGCAGAGCCAGGAGTAACTCCTGAGCATTGCAAGGTATGTCCCAAAAAAGCAAAAAAAGGATTTCTATATCAGGCACCTTATAAATCAATGTTTTAGGGCCTATGTAAGGGCAGGATGTAATATATATGTGATGAAGTAAAAAAAAAACTTTTTAAAAAATAATGCCTAGTTTTCTTCTGTATTTTGAAATACATAGATTAAAATAATATTATCCAAAAAGTTTTATATTAATTTTTTCTTACTGAAATGTATACATAAAAGATACTTCATTAGTATGTGATGGCTCTTCACAGAAGAGAAATTTTAGATCAACTTCTCAAGTGTTTCTTCTGCCATATTTTGTAATGTTACTTGCAATCAGGCAATAAACTGAAAGGCAACTAAAGAAGTCCAACACAGCTGCCAGAATAATCTTCCATAAATGTTGTTTGGATAACATCATTCCCTCTCTTAGAAAGCTACAGTGGCTTTAAATTCTCTTTTGTTCAAATATGAACTTCTAAATATTTGTTACAAGGTTTGGAAAAATTCAAACTCACCTATCAAGACATTGTTTTCTTCGCCTGATGATTCACAGTCAAAATTTCCTTCATATCAAGTAGTTAATTAACTTCCCAAACTTGTGCTTTTCTCTCAAGGTTGACTTTTGTCTTGGTTATTGCTATTAACCAAATCTGTTTCAAAAATTTAAACTCTTCCTTTTATCTATAAGTCTTTTATAAAGTATTCCCATCGTAATCTTTCCTAAAATATACCCAAAATAAGCAAAATTTGTGTCATCTAAGTGGTCCAACAGGGTTAGGAAGAGATCAATAGACCAGATCATATGAAGTCCATGCAGGAGCAGACTGCATGCACCCGTGGATGTGACACCCCACCACCATCACCACCACTAAAAGAGTGCCTTCTAGCAAAGCTCAGCACTTATGTGCATTTTAAAGCTTAGAAGTAAAATCATTTCCTCAGGTCTCACCAACTTTTTGAGAATTGCATTCCTAGATAAGTCAAGTTGCTGGTTAGATTGCTTCTATAAATTTTCTAAACTCTTTCACTTATAAAGGTAAATACTCATTTTTTTTTAATTTTTTTTATTTTTACAATTACAAAGATATACAATTAAAAAGTTCATATTTGGGTTTTGGTCATACAGTGTTCCAGCACCCGAAGTCAGAGGCTAGGTAAGACAGAAAATGGAACAGGGTGCTAACAGTTGTCGAGGGTACTAATGCCAACCTAATGTAAATACTCATTTGTATCACTTGTCTTCCCGTTCACCGATTTGCTCCAGCAGGCGCCATTAACATCTCTATATGTCCTGCTGCAAGCAAGAGTAGCCCAAGGGCATCTCCCACTCCAGGAACACAAAGAGCCTCAAACCATTCCTTGAGGTCATGGGATGAGATCTAAAATTGTCACTGGGTTTTGGCATATCAAATACAACACAGGTAGCTTGCCAGGCTCTGCTGTAAATATCATTCATAATATTATTCATAAATAATGTTTCTCAAGGTAAATTTGTACATTTTTACTTCATCAATATTTGGGTGAAGCAATAAAATTTTATTGAAACTTGCTTAAGTGATGTGAGGATAGAGATAAGAAAAAGTTATATGCAAGAGCCAACACAGGCTTTTCTAGAGTAGAAATAGACAAGCAAAGAAACATCAAGACAACATGGGAGATAAGTGCTCAAGGAAGAAGATTGGTTTGAAAAGCAAGCCTAAAGTTATATTTTTTTTTTTAAATTTTTGGTTTGGGGCACACCCAGCAATGCTCAAGCATTACTACTGGCTCTTCATTCAGGAATCACTCCTGGGGGTGCTTGGGGCACCATATGGGATGCTAGAGATTCAATTCAGCTCAGTTTTATTAAAGGCCAGCACCTTACTAATATACTATTTCTCCAGCTCCTAAATTCATATTTTTTTAAAAATTCCTGATGTGCTTTTTTATCATTTGCAACACTTTTAAGTGATTAAATTAGTGACACTTTCAAGTGGATTTTGGTGAACAGAATATTGATCCGATATAAACAACTATTTACAAATTAGAAATGAGGGGGCGGAGCAATAGCACAGCAGGTAAGGCGTTTGTCTTGCATGCCGCCGACCTGGGTTCGATCCCGGCATCCCATATGGTCCCCTGAGCACTGCCAGGAGTAGTTCCTGAGTGCAAGGTCAGGAGTAACCCCTAAGCAACGCTGGGTGTGACCCAAAGTGAAAAATAATGCAGCCCAAAGCATCTTTCATTTCCCAGAGACAGAAATTGATGTTTAATGTACATGACTGACATGGTTTGGGGAATTCTCAAAAAAAAAAATGGAAATGAAAAATTTTTAAATTATGTGCTATATGTAAAGTGATAAGATAAATCTTGCTATATATACTGAAGCAAATAAACTTCATTGCTGAACTTATAGAAATAATTACACCGTTTGTTCAAAATAATGTTAGGAAGGTGAGAGAGATAGCAAAGGGTTTAAGACACTTGCCTTTTTGTGGCTGACCCCAGATGAATTCCCAGTATCACATATGGGCTTAAATACCACCATTAGTGATCTCTGAGCACAGCCAGATATTATCCAACACAAAATAGCAATAATAATAATAATAATAATAATAATAATAATAATAGCACTTGCTTTGGGAAAGTATGCACATTTGAGTTTTCCAAAATATAAAAGCATATATTATTCTTGTAATATGAAATATAAAAATTGGCTTAGTTTGTTACTCTGGGGACAGTTAGGCCAGAGGGTGTACAGGGTAGAGTGTATGTAGGAATAAAGTCAAAATGGGGAATACGCAGAGATATTCTTCACTATGTTCATTTCTACACTCTTTACAATAGACAAAACATAGAAACAACCTAAATTACAGTGACAAAACTTAATAAATAAAATGGGTGCATATTTGTGTGTATGTACATAGCAGCTCAATATTCGTTTCTGTTTAATTTGGGGGCACCCGTGACAGTATTCAGGGCTTACTCCTAGTTCTGCATTCTGGGATCAACTCCTGGCAAGAATCAGAACTATACTTGGCGGTGAGGATTAAACCCAGGTACCATGTGCAAAAGCAAGCACCCTAGCACCAATTTCACTATTTTTTAAAGATTTAAAATCTTGTATAGCAATATAAATAGACTTCATAAGGATTATGGTAAGCAAATTAAGTTAGAAATAGAAAAAGAAATACACGTTGGTTTCACTCATGCATAGCCATAAGTGAAACCTAAAAAAAACTAATCAATGATTAGATAAAATAGAACTAAATAACTCATTCTCACGAGTATAGTGATTAATGGAAGGAAGTGACAGAAAAATAAAATAAAAAATGATAGAATAATACTAAATTTTGGTGCTGGCTGTGATTACATCTTTTTTAATTTAAAATCACAGCTTACTTAAAGTAGGGCTTTGGCTTACTCCTGGTTGTGTACTGGTGATTACTATTGGCAGAGTTCAGAAGACAATATGCAGTGCTGAGGAACATATCTGAGTATACCACATGCAAGGCAAGCACCCTACTCACTATACTATCTCTCTAGCTCTCATAGATTTATTGAGGTGGGCGCCTATACTCTTAAATTTGTGGTATAAATCAGGGATGTTGGAGAGCACTGGGTTTCCTGAAAAAATCCGGGAGCAGGGTAGAAGGATCTCCTTCTGCTCCAGTGGCCAGCCAGACAGAGAAAGACTCAAATTTAGCAGAGTTTCAAAAGGCTTTACTAACACTTGTTCTGGTATACAATCCAACAATAGGAAAGCTTCAAACTTTAGGTTTGAAGCTAACTGGGCCCCGGCCATGTGTGGGTTTAGAATCCTAGGCCAAATGGTCACTTCCATGTGCTAAGGCCCAACAGGGAAGAAAACAGAGAGGAGAGAGGGAAGCAGAGGGCGAAGAGGAGTCAAAATGGCCAAAAAGACCTTTCTCCCTTTCTTCTAGCTTATGTTATAGATAGAAGCCTGCCAAAAACTTTCAGGCCATCCCATCGTGGGCTGGACTATCTAGAAAGGAAGCCGGGTAAATGAATATATTGAAATGCAGATCTTCATGTGGGAACTTTGACTCAAACTTCACAAATGCCAGAAATGACTCCCTGAGATATAATCTCCCTAGCAGAGGAAGGAGGGACTGCATCTCTGAACCAGAAAGTAGTTCAGAATGTAATTTGTAGAGAATGGCATTAATATTTTTACCATGAATATATAGCCAGCTGATTCCAGACTGTAGATCCCACTACATCCAAAATCCAACAGAATAATTCACTTTTGCAATACCTTTAGAGTCAGAGACACGTTAGTTTGCCCAAAGGCACACTGGCATGTCTCTGAATTTGGAAGAACTGATTACAATATGGCTGCTCCAACATGGCGGGTGTTTATGGAATATTTACATGTATGTCCCTCGTGGGGACCCGTGGGAGGAAGAGTATTGTATTGGAGCAAGCAAGATTCATAATAAGGATATTTATGCCGTATAAAATTATGAAAGCAATACAGTTCTTCCCAAGCTCCCATTGTGTCTGCTCCGGAGATTCCCTAAAGGCAGGGAGTAGCTCTTCACAAAAGCTAAATATAGCCAGAGCCTAGAGCTCAGTAAGGCATGTCACCCAACACAGGGTTACATACATATTTTGAAAATTAAGAACAGATAAAAGTTTTAAATATCCAATATACAGGTATAGGTAGCTACCATAAAACAGACTAAATTCTGCTCTATATTACCTATTTATTTGAAATTTACTGTTTATCCTAGTAAGACTCTCTTGTATAATGTGGAATTTTATGGCAAATTATAAGAATTGGTATTATGGTAAAATCAAATGGGAAAGAAAATTCATATTTTAAAATGACACTAAGAAGGACTGGAGCAATAGTACATCAGGTAGTTGGCCTTGCATGTGGCCAACCTGGGTTCAGTCCCTGGCATCCCACATGGTCCCACAAGCACTGCCAGGAGTAATTGCTGAGTGCAGAGCCAGGAGTAACCCCTGAACATTGCTATGTGTAGCATAAAAAAGCAAAAAAATAAATGAAGAAATAAATATAAAAAAAATAAAATGACACTAAGAAATTTTTGAAGTAAAATATGTACATTATTTTAATCATTAAAACTTATTAAAGTTTTAGGGTATATTAAAATTTACTAAATTAAAAAAATAAATAAAAATAAAATTTACTAAATTAGCCACAGTCAAGATTTTCCGTTCATTCATGTCAAATGTAACATAGAAAACTATTTCGAAAAACCTTGTTACCTGCATTCATAGATGTTTTATATCTTTTCAGCACAGTATGGAACAATAAATAATGAAGACCAAGTCTAAACTTAACCCAGTGTGTAATGCAAAAATTGCCATTGATCTTATGACGTGAAACAAATAAACTTTCAAATTAATCATTGAATTGATAAAATTTTATCAGCTTGATGATAATGACGATGTCCTACATCGTAGATAAAGACCTTTGTTTATCAGCATGGTCAACCTACTTAAATCGTTTCAGGGAGCTTGAGCTTCTTTGTTGGAACTGCTGTTATTCCAAATTGCTTTAACTCTGCGTATCTGGGAACTCAGAGTGGGTTCTGTGTAATCATTGGAAAGTCAACCTAATAAAAATCAGTAAAGTCATAGCTAGTCATAGCATTCTAGTAAAAAATAATTCAAACTATTTTATTTCTTTTTTTAATTAAATTCTCTTTACTGAATCACTGTGAGATATGCCATTACAAAGCTGTTAATGATTGGATTTTATTATACAGTGTTCTGACACCCATGCCCCCACCAGTGTACATATACCACCAATGTCCCCAGTTTCCTTCTGTCCCCCCTGCCACCCCACATCCCATATGCCTCTATGACAGGCACTTCTCTTTCTTTCTCCCTCTCTCTCTCTTTCTCTCTCTCCCTCTCTCTTTTTATTTCTCTCTCCCTCTCCTTTTGGGTTTTATGGATTGCAATACAGGTTCAAACCTTCTTTTTGAGAATACACCTATAGAAGGGTATCTGGAAGTGAGGGATTTCTGTCTCCATCCCTCCTGATGGAGGAATCATTATTCAGATAGAACATATGAACATAACCTGTGATTCTGGAAATCCTGCATAAATAAGCATATGAGACCAAAACTTGATCACTTGGTCACTTGAATCCCGTTATTTATTGATTTGCTAGAGCGGGCACCAGTAACATTTCCATTTGACCCTATCACGTGCCAATGTAGCCCAATGGCATCTGGTTGATTCAGGAATATGAAGAGCCTCAAATCGTTCCCTCAGGGTCTTGACAAGGAAGTCTGACCATCTTGTAGGTGGGCGGCCACATGATCTTTTGACATCCCGTGGGATTCTGTCGGTAATGGCTCTAGTCCAGCGATTTTCTCCAAATCGCATTACATGTCCAGCCCATCTGATTTTCTATGCCTTGGCAAACGAGACAGCATTCCTAATTCTGGAATAGCGACGGAGACCAAAACTTATCGAAGAATTATTCTAAAATATTATCCTTTGTTACCAAGATTTAAGGAAATTTTTTGTTTTGCTTTTTGAGTGACATCTGGCAATGCTCAGGGGTTACTCCTTGCTCTATACGCAGGAATTACTCTTGGCGGTGCTCAGGGAGACTATATGGGATGCCGGGATCAAACCAGGGTCTGACATGCACAAGGCAAACACCCTACCCACTGGACTATCACTCTGGCTGCAGATTTGACAAAAGTTAGGAAGAAACTGGACCAGACCTATAGTAAAGGGGGCAGGGCACCCTGCCTTGCATGAGGCCCACCCAGGTTTGATCTCAGATACCAAACACGGACCCTCACATCCCATCATGGGTGATCCCTGAGCACAGAGCCAGGAAAAGGCCCTGAGCAAGCGGGGCATAGCCCAACAACAAATTTAAAAATTAGTACGAAACTTAAAGAAAATGAAATAATGCTGAGATCAATACAATGATTGGTTATGATGACCAATATGACAATTATCAGTGATTCAGAATCTGAACACATAAAATACTGAAATATACCACTTTGAAATGCTTATATGAGTCTCATAAGTGATTAGGCATGGAATATTAAGAATATTCATAAAAACCATTGAAAATTGTACACTAGACCTATTTTTAAGGCTGCAAAAATGTTTATTACTTATATGTCTTATCTCCTTATCACAAAATTTGGACACACTATGCTCAAAACTGCACATCATACATTTCCTTGCTTGCATTTCTACAAATTTACATTAATCTAAGTGCAACATGCTTTTCCTACGAAAATATTTTCTTAATTTAACTTTCATTGTAAATTAGACCTTAATCATCAAATCAACCTAATCTAATGCTTGAATCTTGTGCATTTTGCATTTTCCCATTTTTTTCATTCATTCTTCCCACAAAATGTGTTACTGGAGAACTCTTGCCCCTACTTTCATGTATTCTTTGCTACATACTATACAAACTTTTCAATTCCATTCCTCTCACTGAGTAGGCACATTTATCAATCATAACTATTGTCCAGATAAGCACATTTAAATTTTAATTTCATCTGAGCTACAGGAATCATCATGGAGAAGATAGGCTAGTGCTTGAAAATATATGAAGTTTGCTTGGACTTCCCTCAAGACTGTCCCAGCAGAAAAACTAGATGTCAGAGAGAAGATTGCCATCACCGGGGTACGTGCTCAAAGATCAATGGCATATATTTAAGAAACTGAAAGAAGTAGATCTGTTTAACCTAAGAAAATATGGATCATGAAGCCTGTATCACAGTGACCATGTGAGGGAGCAAGGGCAGCAGAACTATAAATGAACAGAAAATATTAATCAGTGCAAAGTTATCATGCCCTAACATCAATCTCAGATGAGAAGAAATGATAGGTGCAATTAGGGAGAATTTTTTTAAACAAGATGCACAGTATAACATTAGGAAACTATCTCTATTATAGCAAAAGTAGCCTAAATATTCTCAGAAAATCACCTCCTAATCACGGCAATTACAACTAGAAGCACCAATGTCAACAAATTATATATGTATATACATGTATATATGTATATATGTATATGAATATATGTATCTGTATGTGTATATGTATATATGTACATATATACATATATATGGATGTAGGTTTTTCTAACATTGCTAGAACAAGAAAACAATTTTTTAAAACTATCCCAATTTATTATTGTTAGGGAATAATAATAATAATAACAATAATAAATTGTTCATGGGAATGAAGGAATGCTAAGACTCCTTGAGAGTAGTGGACACTAAGAAATAGAAGGAAAAGAATTATACCAACACAGCTCAATACAGACTGTTCAGTCACTTGCCTACAACTAGGGGAGTCAGAAGCCTACCAGCTGCCATGTGTTTTACCACCCCACAGAATTGTCATGATGCCCTTCTCTTGAGTAGGTTAATCTAATTGGCTATATTCAAATAACCTCAAAGCAAATTTCAAATGATACGTGTGTGAAGAGGAAACAACTATTTTATATATATGTATATATATACATATGTATGTATATATATATGTGTGTGTAATTTATTAAATGAAGAGAGGTATTAAAATTTGTTCTGGTACCTAATAATACCTAATGCATAATATTTTTTGCAATTATATATACATATATACACATATATACATGTGTATATATACATGTATACATGTGTGCATATATATTTATATGTATAAAATTTGGGTAAGTTCAGTACTCTTGGAAGGACTGGTAGGACAGCCTACAACCTGCCTCTGGCGCTGTGGGCCATAATCCAGAGACCCAAACACACAGCAGCAGAGCTTCTGCCAGCTTTCCCCGTGTGCACGCAACAACAAAGTCTCTCAAAGAGGAATTGAAAGAGCTATGCTTGGAATATCACGCCTCACTCAAGTGAAAGAAGGAATCCCGAGCTTCGACCTCCGTCGCTGTTCCAAAGTCAGGAACGCTGTCTCATTTGCCAAGGCATCGAAAATCAGATGGGCTGGACATGTAATGCGATTTGGAGGCGAACCCTGGACTAGAGTCGTTATTGATTGGATCCCACGGGATGTCAAAAGATCACATGGCAGCCCACCTACAAGATGGTCAGACTTCTTCCGTCAAGACCCTGAATGAATGGTTTGAGGCTCTTCGTATTCCTGAAGTAACCAGATGCCATTGGGCTACACTGGCATGTGATAGGGTCAAATGGAAATGTTACTGGCACCCACTCGAGCAAATCGATGAATAACGGATATCAAGTGATCAAGTGATACAGTGGGCTCAAGTGGCACAATGGAGATTTAGTGGTCTCCATTGACTTTCTTTTAGGAATATATTCATCACCTTATTTAGAGAGTTGGCTCCAACAACCAATATAGAATAGATTATTCAGTTAATGCTTAGGACAGGCTCAAACAGAGATGGAGAGAAATTTGAAGTAAGTGTCCGTAGGTGCAGTGGTGGTGGTTTTGGGGTTGGCGAGTAGAAACCCCCTACATTCTAGAAACTCAGAAAGTGAATGCAAGAACAAAGCTTGGCTAGATTTGCACATAACAGCCCAGAGAAAAAGGTCACGAGTTTATCAATACCATTCCCATATATGGGCTAATTATCAATATAATTAATGCTGGCTAAGGGAGCAGATTGGGCATGGGGAGTGTTGGAGGACATGTTTAGCTAATCTGGGAGTTTTGTTGTTTTGCTCACTCCCAGCTTAATCTTATTTAAGCCAATGTTCATTCTAATGAGATCTCTCTTCTATGTAAACACTTCTAGAGGGTGTGGCAGTTACAGAAGTCACCTTGATTGAATAACTTCTGACTTATACATCTACTAAGACTTCTATGTTTTCTAGATTGGGCACAGCTCCTCTTTATACCCACTGCACCCAACGTGGGACAGTTAGAATTTACCAGGAGACTACCACCCTGGCTACGCTGAGACTAAAGGTAGACTATAGGAAGGATCATATTAGTTTGCTCTAAGCAGGCGAGTATGACCCTTTCAGTACACGAGAACAAGATACTCAGAATCACCCTGGTGCAGATAATAATAAGAAGGACATTGTGGGTACCATCTAGATTACATGAAGCTCATAAAGTTAAGATGTATTACTTTATATCAGCCCCCTCTCTCTCTCTCTCCAGTGTTTTACATAAGAGATAATCTCGGGATTAGTCCTTGGTGTAACCTTTGTTTATACCTACAATAGGGTGTGTGGCACTACACTCTGTTTAGGGTTCTTTGTTGGCATGACAACCTCCCGATTGGGTTACTTTGGTGTATATAAGGGGGCTGATTTGAGGCCCCTTCACCTTTTGCCTTTTGGTTCCCTCAGCCTTCAGCTTTTGGCTCCCTGCGGCTTTTGGCTTTTGGCTTTGGTCTTTTGCTCTTTGGCCTTTTGCTCCATCTTCTAGTGCTGTGGAAGAGCTTTTGTACTATTAAAAGCCATTTTTGGAACTGCACCAGACTCGTGAGTTTTCATCTGTTCTCCGGCGTCCTCGGAGGTAGAAGACAACCTCTGTCCTGACACTGTCGGGGACCCCGGCGGCGTTCCCCGACATTTGGCGTCCCTGGGTGGGCACTGACCGGACATCGTCTGGCCTAATCATCATCGGACAGAGATCATCTGCGTCCGAACCGTGAGTGAAATGATGGATTTCTCGTGGTATAGATATGTTGTACCTTTTATTGGGTCAGAATCATACATAGCCCAGTCAATGAAGTTCCTTTCTGAGAACTACTCAATCTTTTCACAAATCATCTGGGTCCTTGCTATTTTTAAACTGTACCTTTGTGTAAGGACAATGTTTAATAGAGAGGGGGAAGAAAGTAATAGTTTGAATGCAATCTTTAGGGACGAGGTTTACTCAGCGATTAAAGAAATAAGTGAGAATCATAAAACTACAGGTAAACTGGTCTTAAAGCTTGAGGACAGACTTATTAAACAGAGTTTAAAATTTGAAAAGAAATTAGAAGAACAGGAAAGTAAAATTATTAAACAGATTTTAAAATTTGAGGAAAAATTAGAAGAACAGGATTTAAAATTCAAAGAAAAATTAGAAGAACAGGATTTAAAATTCAAAGAAAAATTAGAAGAACAGGAAAATAAAATTATTAAACAGGATTTAAAATTTGAAATAAAGTTTGAAGAGCAGAAGAAGGATATTGATAAAATCAGCATTATCTTAGAGGGAAGAAATTGACAAACAGAGAGATAGAATAGATGGACAGAAAGAGGGAGGTTTGGAAGTTACACATAAGATTGAAAGAACAAAAGGAAGAAACATATAGGAAACTTGAAAACTTAAACCAAGAAATGGATGTGTTACGCGGGGAGATTTCTGATTTCATAACTTATCAATCAGGACCTAAGCGCATACCCAATACTGAGGCGTGAACCAACTAAAAGCCGTTCACAGACACGCCCCCAAAGCTGTAGACTTGAAAAAGGTGTATACATTCCCAGCAAAAAAAATCTAAAAAAGAATTCTAATGTGGCTGATAACTTAGAGAAGGAACAGGAAAACCCAGAGGAGGCAAATTCCCAAGCTGAAAATCTCCCTAGAGTTAATACCCTCAATGGGGTAGATGTTCCTCTGCCAGATACCACAAGCTCTGATGAGGAAGAAGCGGGAGGAACAGATTAGCTCGAGTCAAAGAGCAAAGCCCAGCAATCTTTCTCATGACCAATCTAAAGATAAAGTAAAACCGATTCATGAGGACTTAAAAATTGAGGCAATAACCCCGTTTAGGAAGGCTTGCGACAGGTTTGGAATATCAAGTCCTTATACTTTTAAAATATTTAGCTGATTGGAGCGAAAGTAGTCAGTGGGTATTGGGAGACTTTGAAAGCGGTGGCCGATACTTGTCTAAACAAATCACAGTACATGCAATGGCATATGTGGTATGCAGATGGGGTTAACCAGAATATTGACACTTTAAGAGAAAAGGAATCAGGCCATACTATAACTTTTGCCATGCTAAAAGGTGAAGGTGAATGGAAAAACAAAGCAAAACAAGCGACATTACCTGAACCTATTTTAAAATTCGTTCGGGAGACAGCATTAAAGGCGTGGGAAAGAGTAGGTTCCGACCCAGAATTTCTAGGTAGCTATACAAAAATTTACCAGGGTCGTGATGAACCATACTTTGATTTTGTTGGGAGATTATGTGAAACAATCCAAAGACAGGTTCAAGACCCAACCACTCAAGAAATCCTAAAAGCGAAACTTAGCATATGAGAATGCTAATCAAAAATGTCGAGCATTACTATATGGTATTAAGGAAAAGGCTGACCTCATGGGGTATCTAAAGGCCTGTAGAAATGTCGGTTTAACCTCCCATAAAACACAGGAAGATATAGAGGGCTTATCCCATACAGCAGGAGGGATCAGGAGGGGGATGAAATGTCAGACAGCTCTAGGGGGAGAAACAATAAACTTCAAAGAATAAACAAACAAACAAAGAGAAACTATTCTAATAATCGCAGCTCCACCCCTCGGAGGGCCCCACCTGGACCATGCCCAAGGTGCAGGAAAGGAAAACATTGGGCCAGAGACTGTCGGTCTCGGAGACGAAGTCAGCCTCAGGCTTCATCTGGACAGATAACCTGCTTTAACTGTGGAGGGAAGGGGGCACAACCGTAGAGATTGCCCATCTCCTAAAACTATCAATACAGGGCAACATCCTAATAATCCCTTTATGGGAAATATTACATGGACTCCCTCCCAGGTTCCACAAGTTCCGCGGGCTCAAATGACACCTATGCCTCCCTCGAATGCGGGAAACTGGGTGGGGGGCCAGCCCCAGGCCCAGCTGAATCCAGGGGCACCCTCATTCATCCCACCTGCCCAGTATCCTCCGAATCAGAACCCACAGAATTACAATCAATAAATACTCTCCAGCCTACCACATCAGGCAGTGGCAGTCTCGACATTCTTTGCCCTAAGACTGTCACAATAGACCCAAGTCAAGACCCCTACATGCTAAAAACAGGGATAAAAGGACCTGCTCCCCAGGTAGTATGGGTTTAATTCAGGGGGCGATTGGCTGAAATTTAAGGGAATTATGGTGCATTTCGGACTTCTGGATCCTGAATCTCATGGAGAGATAATACTGTCAATATCTGTGCCAACTAAATGGACTTTTAAAAAGGGGAACCACTTGCTAAACTATTATTATTTTTTGAGGATCCGTGTAGTCAGTCCGAACACCCCTACAGCTGGTGGCTTAAACAGTACCAACCATTCTGCCAACTTCATTGTTGGTTATGCAGCCCACACAGAACCAAGCCCACCAGCCACCTGCTAACTATCTAGTTGGGTACACTGCCAGAATTTCTCAGGCCAAGCGGCCGGTTATACCCATTGAAATTTATAAAAAGGAAATTCAAAGGCATGTTGGATACAGGGGCAGACATATCCATAATCTCCACCAAGTATTGGCCCTCTAACTGGGCCCTAAAGAAAGTGTCCCATAGCCTGAGCGGGGTAGGCAATATCTCCTCCTCTCTTCTCCGACAGAGTGCGAGGTGGCTGCCGTGTATTGGCCCTGAAGGGAACGTAGCCATGGTCAAGCCTTATATAGCCCCTATGCCTTTAACTTTGTGGGGTCGAGACATGTTGGAGCAGTGGGGGCAGTAATCCACATACCTCGTCCAATTCCCTGTCGAGCACCAATTCCAGCTCTCCATAATAAGCCTAACACCAGGGGTAACCCTTTTTTAATTGGGGCCGCTGTGGTTAGCGCCCACCACCTATCCGTATTCAGTGGAAGTCTGACAAACCTATATGGACACCACAGTGGCCCCTCAATACCAAAAAAGTTAGAGGCGCTAACAAATCTAGTGGAAGAACAGCTGAAATTAGGACATATTGAGGAAGCGTTTTCAGAATGGAATTCTCCTGTTTTTGTAATACAGAAAAAATCAGGCAAATGGCGTTTGCTGATTGACTTAAGGAATGTAAATTCTACTATGGTACCCATGGGAGCCCTACAACCTGGGCTCCCCTCTCCAGCAGCTATTCCTAAAGATTGGCCGCTAATTATCATAGATCTAAAAGACTGCTTTTACAGCATACCTATCCACCCAGATGATCGGATAAGGTTTGCATTTTCAGTCCCTTCCATTAATCATAAAGGTCCTTTACGTAGGTTTCAGTGGACAGTATTGCCCCAAGGAATGACTAATTCACCTACGATGTGTCAACACTTTGTTGATGAGGTTTTGCGACCCATTCGATTGCTAAATTTCCTGGTGCATACATCATCCACTACATGGATGATATCCTGCTAGCTTGTGACAATTCCAGAGATCTCCAGAATTTATATAATGATGTAATGACAGTTTTACCAGAGGCTGGCTTACAAGTAGCTCCGGAAAAAATTCAGATGCAGCCTCCATATGAATATTTGGGCTATGCTCTTGACCGCACTACAGTGCGCCCTCAAAAAAAATTTCCATTAGTCAGAAAGGGCTCAAAACCTTGAATGATTTTCAAAAACTGCTGGGGGATATCAACTGGGTGCGCCCCTCCCTTGGTATTCCTAACTGTGAGCTCAGTAACCTGTTCCGCACCCTTGAAGGTGATCCTGCTTTAAATAGCCCAAGGCAGCTAACTCCTAAAGCTCAGAAGGAATTAGATTTTTTTCATGGATCGGCTTCAAAAATCTTACCTCTCCAGATTTAATCCCGGAGAAAAGGTATGGTTCTTGGTCTTCAACACTCCCGAGTCTCCAACTGCTGCTATGGCCCAATTATCTGGACCGTTAGAATGGGTTTACTTACATAACAAGCAGAATCGTACTGCTACACCTTACCTTGAGATGATAGCTAACCTCATAATTAAGGGAAGATCAAGAACCCAAGTATTACTTGGACATGATCCCCATGTAATTGTACTACCTGACCCTAAAAAAGAAATTGAAGCTGTTTTACCACTCAGTGAAATCCTTCAGAGAGCTTTAGCAGATTTTTCAGGAGAAATATCTTATCATTACCTAGCTGGAAAAAACCTGGGAATTTCTGAAAAGGACACCTTTTGTAATTTCCACCATTGTCCGCTCCTCTCCCATTCCTGATGCTCCAGTGTATTATATCGATGGCTCCTCATCAGGAAGGGGTGGAATTACAGGTCCTTCGTTGACCACTACTGTGCATACAAATTATAAATCTGCCCAACAAGTGGAACTCGCCACCCTGATACATTTACTATCCCATGTATCTGGCCCATGTAATGTGGTGAGTGATTCTGCATATGTAGTTGGTTTATTTCCTGGAATTGTCACTGCTTCTTTAAATGCCCATAATCCTATAATTCAGGAGCTACTCCATAAACTACAAGATCTCCTCCGAAATAGAACATTCCCTATATACATCTCCCACATCCGTTCTCACAGCCGACTCCCGGGCCAATGGTTCGAGGAAGCAGGCAGATCTCTTGGCAGCACCAGTATTTAAATCAGCTGAGGAAGAGCACCAGACTCTACATACAAATGCCCGCCGCCTTCATGTACACCATGGCATCCCATGGAGACAAGCTAGACAAATTGTCCGCAACTGTCCTGTCTGTGCTCCTTTACATTGTACATCTCATGTAGCAGGAGCAAATCCTCGAGGTTTACAGACAAACCAATTGTGGCAGATGGATATAACTCATACTAACTTATTTCCCAACAAACCTTTCCTTCATGTGGTCATCGATACATATTCCCGGTTCATATGGGCTGTTCCTATGACGTCTGAAAGAGCTAAATCTGTTTGTTCATTTTTACTCCAGTGCTTCTCCGTCCTGGGTATTCCCATACCATAAAAACAGATAATGGTCCTGCTTACACCAGCAAAACCTTCAAATCCTTTTTCAGAGGAATGGCAGATCAAACATATTACAGGAATTCCATATAATCCACAAGGACAAGGAATAGTT